>JAHMML010000015.1:1286598-1669052 GCA_020341155.1 Eciton burchellii
AGAGAGAGAGAGAGAGAGAGAGAGAGAGAGAGAAAGGCGTTTAAAGGACATCCTCTTTGAGTCTGAGACATGAATTTTCGCGGGGAAAAGTCTATCGATGACCAAACGGTCGGAATATTAGCGGAATATTATAAAAAATTACAATTATCCGCTTGCGATGTGTGCGATGTGTTGCTTTAATCAGAAATTTGTCATTCTCTTCGTATCTTCGCCGCACAAAACGCCACTTGGTACTTGTCGGCATTCGCCAGCGCGATTTTCTCTCCGCTCGCGCGCGCGCGCGATCCTGCGCGCTAGTCTGTTGATAGAGACGCGAGAAGACAAAATCAGCGCCGCCGATATCGAGGGATCCCGCCGATCCCGCGGGGAGGAGAACGGAATCGTTGCGGTTAACGTCAATGCGATGCCGCCTTGCGCCACTGCCACTTTGCGGGCCGAATCTCGACGAGCAAGCGGTGGTGACGTCGCAGCGCAGCGGAGCGGATACACGCGAGCGGCTAAAGCCGAAACGCGCGGCTCTCATATTTCCTGCGCAAGCGATGGGCCCCAAAAAGAGCTGAGCGCCCGCAAATCGGATCGCGCGATAGAACAGGATACCACGAAGGGGAGGGGAGAGGACTCCTGCTCGTCCGGCGAGGTTGTCGCGAGGCGACTGCTCGTAAGATGAGATATCGTGTTACCGTCACGCGCTTACGACCGATCGTCCCGACATGCTGAAGGATCGGTTCGAAAAGAAGAGGAATAAGGAAAAATCGTACGTGGAGAGAAAACCGTTCGGAGAAAACATCCAGGGCCCAATCGGGCCCAACCGATGAGAGGAGACTTAGGTGGGGAGGAGGGAAAACGAAGGGACGATTGAAATCCCTTCGAATGTCCCTTGGATCATTCCTTATCGCGTATCACGCACCTGTCGCAGATCGCGCCCGTTATCGCCCGTTACCGGAGACGTTATCGCGAGCGCCATTAACGGTGCGCTCGCGCGTTTCACGCCCGTTGGCTTCCATCGTCCTCCGATGCTCGCTCGGATAACAATCGATATCGCAAGAGCGATATTCCTTTCCGACAAACGGCGACGATCCTCGTCTCTTTCCCTCCTCCCCCCCCCCCCCCCCCCCCCCCCCCCCCGCCACCACCGCCATGGCGGTATGGGGCCTTTTAGTCCGCCTAATGAAATCGGGCCTTGTACCAGAAGGCAGCGCCCGCGACCTTCACGTCACGCCTCGCTCGCTCGCGATGATCGGTGTGTTCGACTGTCAAACGCCGTTGGGTCCCCCCTCCTCCTCCTCCCCCTCCCCCTCCCCCCGCCCCCGATTTGGGACCGACCTGTAATAGGGCTCAGCCGAAAAATCCGCGGTATGCCGACACTCGCGAGCGAGCCCCGCCTCGGAACTGACATCGCGATGCGAGGTCGATGCGACACGGGAATACGGTATTCTCGGAACGGAATTGCCCGCACGGACGGATAAACCAGCTGTCTGTCCGTTTATCTAACAACACAACGATAATAACGATGACGGTTGGGGCCACGTGGTGGAGATACGCGCGCGCTGGAAATGCGTGTCCGTCCGCGATCGGGAGAGAGGGGGAGGGAGAAAAATGGGTCGCGTAAGCAAACGTTTGGATACATAACGATCGGAAACGACGGCGAAACGGAGTGCCCCTTTACGGCGATGACGTAAGGCGCGGGCTAATCTCGCACTCGTGTGACCCCGTTATTATGTATACGTCTTTTTTAATTGTTCAATCGAGGACGCGTTATCCGGAACATCTCGCCAGCTGTTTACCAAGCTCGCGAGATCGCGGATCGCGGATTGTTGTCGCGAATTAAAATCAGCGAAGCTGACGGACAACAGATCATCGCGCGAGCGATGCTTCGACTTCTCGGGGCTCTGACTTTGTAACGGATCATCATCTGAACGCGACTGAACGTTCCCCATTATTTCTATTGCGGAAGAGATATCTTTCTGCGAAGAGGACGGAAAGTCACGAGTAGTAAGTAGCAGCTAAAAGGATCGGCGGAAGCCCAAGTGAAATTCGTCTTAGCATATCTATGATATGCACGGAAATCTGGAGCCATTATACCGGTTTTGCTAAACCCGGTGGAGTTCAATTGCAAGAGAGAGAGAGAGAGAGAGAGAGAGAGANATTGCAAGAGAGAGAGAGAGAGAGAGAGAGAGAGAAACGATCTCCGTTCGAGACGTTTATTTGGCGGCAATTTGGCGAGAGGAATCGAAAACGCGCGATCCGAGAAGCGAGAGAGAGAGAGAGAGAGAGAGAGAGAGAGAGAGAGAGAGAGAGAGAGAGAGGTGACTTTACTTACAGCGGGTAGAGAGAGAGAGAGAGGAAGAAAGTGGGAAGCAGCGAAAGGGTCTGCCACGAAGTCCGTCCCTGGTCGGGTAAGCGAAACCGGGCGGGCAGCTAACTCACCTCGTGCCACATTCCGTTGGCCTGTAACACCGACGTTTTCGACGACGATGACGACGACGACGACGATGATGATGACAACAACAACAATAACGACGACAATGGCGACAACAGTGACAACAATGCTGAAGAGTCCGTGATGGGACGACGGTTCCGCCGTCTCGCCGTCACGTGAATTCCCTGCTCCTGAAAAGCACTCGCCGGGAGAGATATCTGTCGATCGTCGAGCAGCACTTCTTTCCTTCACTCTCTCTTTCTCTCTCTCTCTCTCTCTTCCTCTAACTTCTTTTTTTCCGCGGCACCTGCACTGCGCGGCTAACCGCGGCACTCGCGCCACACGTTGCTTTTCAAATTTTCAAACCCCACGCACACACATCCGCGCGCGCAGCAGATACGCGCGCACGTAAGTAGATGCACGTACACGGAGGCGCGCGCATGCACGCACGCACGTGAGGCGAGATACCTGAACTGACCAACCGACCAACCGACTAACCAGCCAGCCAGCCAGCCAACGGAGCTGCCCGCATACCCGTGCCGACTCGCACGCGCGCGCAAGCAACGCTTTGCCAACGAGTTTCTCACGGGTAAAACGTCAACTGACACTTGCTCGCTCGCGCAAAGAGCGGCAGCTGCTATTGCTGCTGCTATCTTGGAGACCGGTGTAACGTCACGTCGTCGTATTCTATCGCATCGCGTCGCGTCGTGTCATGCTGCACGATCGCGCGCAGACTGAACCGGCCGAGCGAGCGACGCGGATTAACTAGCCGGTCCGCCGCCGTTCGCAGCTGCCTTCACGACGATGAGGATTGACCGATCATACCGAGGGAACCGTGGCGCTGGATCATGGAATTTTAGAGTACCGGCGGATCTACAATATCGTACATTTCTTTTTTCATGTAAAGTCACTGTTAAAATTTAGGATTCTCCAGTGTAAGAGTTAATCCGTGTAAAATCGAAAATTACAAGTAACTAAAAAGGAAAGATGAAAGTTTTCGGAATCGCGACTGCTCGATCGTTCAGGTTGCTGACTGGCGCAGCGACATCCGATTGCGCATCGGCATTGCATTCTTTTTGTATTTAGTGAATATGAATCAACCATAACTTTATTTTGTAATATAATCGCTATTACAGCAGAATGCCTCGTTCAGTGAAGTATACTAAATACACATAAAAGATAATATAATGCACGTAGATATTTTATCATAAATCGTACATCAATGAAAAATATTAAAATTATAACTGCTTTTCTCCGATAAAGATAATTTACAACATACATCATCTTTTTCCTCTTTTCTTCTTTTCACCCCCCCCCCTTTTTTTAAATCGTTATACCTTAGAGCTTAGAGCTACCGACGATTTAGGAAGGTTTCCCCTTCCTTTTCTCTGTCGAGTTCGCGCATGCGAATTATGGGCATCATAATTCTCTTCTCTTTTCGATCTTTATCGCGTGCATACCCTTATAAACAATCTAAATGTCGTATGTTTCTCAGTTATCACGCTACAAATTTCTAGATTTGTATTACAAGACATATAACGCTTAATTATAGTAATTCTTCCTTTTACGCTACGGTCAAACTAAACCAATGAAGAGGGTGCACACCAGTACGCGAGTTAAAGAAAGCTATTGTTTTGCGCCTCTTGTGCTCTGTATCTATATAAAAACTTACATGGAAAATCTGAGTCGTAGAACGGATTGCCAAACCATGCTCTTCAAATACATGACGCGGGTCCCGTCGATACAACACGATACATCTCACGACGTAACTATCACGAGATCCGCATCAACGAGGCATTACAATTAATCACCTGCTGATCTCAGTGTTTATTCGCTCGTTCGTTCATTACGTACAAATAATGTGTCGCTTCGCTAGGCGTGATCACACGCACCTTGGGGCATATCCCGAAAGGATAATTACACCACTGCTGCTGCTGCAAATACACCCACGATCGATCGACGAAGCCATAAAAGCAAGTCCGTTATATAGTGGGCAATCTATTTTTTTTTTCTTTTTTTCATGCACATCTCCGTTTTTAACACGTTTCTAAGAAACGTCCTATAAAGGAAACAACGTCGCGCGCCGTTACGATCTATTCCTGGTTTGCTCTTATAAGGAAAACTCAAACGGAAAAAACGGTGATATTAGACTGACTACTTATGGAGCGTAAGAGCACATCGAAGAGAATACACACGACGAGGAGAACCAAGAAGTTTTTTCGAGTTTTTTCTTTTCTTTTTTCGGGAAAAATGGGATAACCAATTTGCCAAACGAGTAAAACGAGCGAATGGCTATAATGGCCATCGACATATAGGATCTCTACTTATATCATTTAAAACGCAGACAAATCTGAAACCGAATAAGAAAAACTGCAAATTGAACGAGTGAGTAGCGTGTATTCCGTCAAGATTGAAAAACGAAAGAAAAAAGGACAGAAAGAAAGGAAGATATAAGGAAAAGAGAGAGGGGAGAGAGAGAGAGAGAGAGAGAAAGAGAGAGAGAGAGAGAGAGAGAGAGTGAGGGGAGATGAGGAGGGATATAAGTTTATAATTTTCGACAGCCAGTTACCTCAAATATCTCTCACGTCTGTTGTAAGAGGTAAATAAGGGAAAAATTAAAGGTAATATCGAAATAACAGTATTGCAGATTGGTGGTTAGCTCATGGACACTTGCCCATTGGAGAGTAAT
This sequence comes from Eciton burchellii, assembly GCA_020341155.1. Classification (NCBI taxonomy): domain Eukaryota; kingdom Metazoa; phylum Arthropoda; class Insecta; order Hymenoptera; family Formicidae; genus Eciton; species Eciton burchellii. The sequence goes on from JAHMML010000015.1 coordinate 1,291,707, forward strand.
CTCTCAACGGCAGCGTTTATGTCTCCGAACGTAGCGATTAACGCTGAAAAGCAGAGAAAGATTCGTTATTAGATGATGAGTAATGAGAAAGTAATGAGGATGCGATCGGAAACACAATTAAATATTGTGTTCCTTCCTGTACCTTGTAAATTAGCATCTCTATTAAGAAAACCCATGGCTGTAAGTTGTTCTAGCTGTGCTCTATAACGTTCCTCTGGTGGAGGTACACCTTGGCCATCAACCTCCACACCTTGATTTAATGCCATTGCAGAGACCTAAAGCATACATAAATTATTAGATATTACAATAAGAATTTGCAAATTTAAGTATCATAAGAATCATAGAAATTAAACATCAGATAAGGAAGGATAAATTCGAGTATCAAACGATTCTTACCATACGTGCCATGAATTGGGAAAACGCATCCTGCTGATTGGTCTCTGATGATGCTGATCGGTCTTGGCTGGTCGGTGCACTGGAATTTGTGCCTGTGTTCGGTGTTGTGGGTGCGGGTGGAACCGTAAGACCCATACTAAAATATACACACGTCAGTGTTTATGATCAATGATATATCAGATATCAGAATATTCATATATAGTATGAAAATAATGAAAGAAAATTTACGTCTCCACGAATTCGGGGGCGACCGTGCGCAACTGCTCCATACCCTGTTGGATCTGCATAATAGCGGCCAGAGCATCCGGATTGGTGACGACACTCTGTATCTGCGGGTTCTGCATCTGCTGTATAAAGGCAGGCATCATTGAACGCATCTGTTCCTGCATCTGTGGGTTACCACGCAAGAAGGGATTCGCAGCGATCACTCGACTGGCCATCGCCGGATCAGCTGCCATCGCTTCGAGCATAGATCGCGTGTACGGAGCGTTCAGCATATTTCGCATTAGCTGCGGATTTTCCATCATCTGTGCAGTAAGACTTTGCATGCCCGGCGAATCCAGCAGACCTCTGCCTTGACCTTGCTGTCCTGTACCGCCACCATCGTTCTGACTCTGGCCCCATGGATTTGGCAACGGATCTCGATTTTCCTGGCCCTGCTGCGGATTTTGAGTATCCTGATTGGAGGAATTGCTATTCTCTACTAGTGCAGCAAAGGGATTGCGACCATTCGTTGCTGCTGCAAGCATTGGCTCCTGAATATCGCGATACATGCGGCGCAGAGCACTATATCCGCCCGGTATGCTCTCAAGATTGGACAGCGCACGATCGTGCGAGCGCATCAGTTCTTGCAGCATCGACGGATTGCGTGCAAGCTCCATTGTTTGCCTGGAAAGTGATTTAGTTTCAATGTGATACGTGTGATACAGTTCTCGCATATGAAAATATGCGAATTAAACGATCTCTGAAAATTAAACGATCACCTAGCATGCTAAACAGAAACAGTATGTAAACAATGCACGGTTATTATATTCAAATCAGTTCTTGATTTTGTATTTCAATAGGATGAACTCGCATGAACTCACCGTAATAATTCAGGATTGTTTAGCATGTGACTGATTTCTGGATTACGTTGCATTAATTCCTGCATTTGTGGATTAGCCGTTACCAAGTTGCGCATATTCTCGGGATCATTCATTAGACTTTGCACCAATGGATTATCGAGCACTTGGCGCATCGTTTCTGGATTCGACAGTAACTCCCGTTGCATACGTTGCTGCAAATCTATGAAATTAGCCGATCCTAAGCCAAGGGACTCCAGTCCCGTCAATCCGCCCAAGCTCCCCAAGCCAAAGGGACTGGCACTGACATCAGCTGAAGTTAATAAATACTCAATAAACAAGCGGAGTTTAATATACAAAACTACTACTACTACATTAACAATCTCAAATCTTATCTATATTCTCCTATTATTCATCTCCTTGGTTTAAAATCCTATTTTTGGCAATATTAAATCTGGCTTGATAAACTGAACAGAGTTCAGTTACATTACGTGCTCTAAGGAAATACAATCCATACGAGAGTTATATAAAATTAAAACAAAAGAAGAGATCCTAAACATCATGACTTAATTGTCACGTATAAAGCCTACATCTTTCTATATTATCTATCCAAAAAACTATCCAAAAAGTTACCTTGCGGTCTCGTAGCTGAACTGGACTCTTGACTCTGGGTGGAAGCGGTACGCGGTGCCTTGATCACCAGATGCACCGTCAGGCCATCCTTGATGTTATGCGTGCCAAGGGTTTCATGATCCTTCATGATCTTGCCAGCGAAGATCAAGCACAGCTGATCAGCCTGCGCGTTAAATTTCTTCGACACCACATCCTTTAACTGCCGGGAAACATGCGTGGAAAACGGAAAAACAAACAGATTAGAGACTTGGAAGTCTAACCCAATCCAATTTGACAGCTGATGCATTGGCGATCCGCCAAACGGACGGCTATACGTGCCGCGAGCGGCGCCGGGAGTAACGGCGCGCGTCGCTCGCCGTTCACGTTCGCACTTACTTCCTTTATCGTCGCATTCTCCTCGATCTCCACGCTCTCCTTCTCCTTCGGCGTTTTCACGTTGACAGTGATCTTCTTCGGACCACCCTCCTGCTGGCCTTCTGCCATCTTGAATCGGTTGATGACTCGTTACTTTCGACGCTCGCGTGATCCTCGGCACGCTTGCTCGCTCACTCGCTCGCTCTCTCGCTCGCGCGCTGTCCCTTCTCTTCCTCGCTCGCTCGCTCCCTCTCTCTCTCTCTCTCTCTCTCTCTGTCTCTGTCTCGCTCGGTTTTGTGCACCGCGGTATTGCGCACCGTGTAAATACACAACGGAGGCGACCGATTGACCGATCCCACGGCACAGACGACGATGATGACACTCCCCTGCTCGCGATCCGCACGTCCGGTGCGCCCGACGAGGCAGCGACGACGAACTACGTTGGATTTTTTTTCACCCGCGAATCTGGACCCCGCGGAACTAGAGTGACTGTACGGCCGTGGAACGGTGACCAACATGCACGATGTACTTCGTACCGTGTTTGGCCATAATCATGCGAATGTGAACATATTATACCACCGATAGTCATACAAATAGTTACACGCGAAATCGGGACTTCGCCTGTGTTTTCAATACACACCCGATTAATCTATACGTAATTTGTACCTTCCGCTGCGTAAATACGGTCGACGTACGGCGAGAGCCGCCGAGGTTATGTCACGTTGCCACTACCGCGACGCAAAAGCACTGACGCGCGCGTTTGTACTTCGGTTTCGCTGAATAGTGATATGCGATCACGCGCGTTCGACGTGTGCCGATACCTGATGTGTGACGTTTGAATCGAATACGTGTCCTCCGATGTACGGAAGAGCAAGTTGGTCCAATAATTTCGTCATTAATTTCTCGTGAAATAAATTCGTTGGTCTTCTCTTCGCCAAATGTCCTTGAAATGAAAGAAAATAGATGGATGATTTAGATGTCGCGAAACATCTAAATGAGAAACATCGTCGTTCTTGTTCGTCTTGAGCAAGAACAGAATTATAATAAACGTGAATAAAATCTTCTTTGGTATCAATCCTTTCCAACTTTACGCCCTTTTGTCTTTTCTTAAATAAAATGATTAAACGAATAATTAGAACTGAGTCATGTATCTTAATTTCTAAAATCTACATTTTCATGAACAATATGATCCAATCTCGACCTAAATTTTTTAGCCAAAGAATAAAAACTAATTTTGTAATGTTCTTAATTAAAAAGATTTAAAAAATTATTATATATTTTAAATCTATTTTACATTTTTGTAAATGAAAAACCCTTTCTTCTCGTAATTTATAATACTCTAAAAATAAAAACTTTAACTTCGTTACATCGTATTATTTGCTAACAAAAATCATGTCCGATTTATCGTTAAGTCGTACTACTACCTTATTTTCCAGGAAGAATGACGCGGTTTATGACAAAGTTTCCTTAGAATTAATTCTCGAGTGGCTTTAGGAGAAAAATACGAAAAGTGTGACCGAGTTCTTTCTAATTCTAATAGATGGTAGCACGGTAGCACTCGCGAACTTTATAATCGTTAAATTTTCTGTGAAATATTTATTAGCAATTGCATGTGTACAAGCATAATTGCGGTTCTCCCCCGATATTTTGATAATTTTCTTCAATTCTTTTGTAATATAATGCGTACTTAAATCATGCGTATCTTCGACGCTTACATTTGTGCGCTGATAAAATTAATAGGATTGAATAGGAACACGTTTAGTTATTTAAAAACGTTTACTTAAAAATACAATTCTTTTAAACATAAATGGCAATACGAATGGTTAGAAAGAGACAGAAAAAAACGTCGTTCTATTATTTAGAGTTTATCTGTGGCGGGAACTGATTATTCTGGCAGCACCGATTTTTATCGAAGTACAACTGTCGATTTTCCCCATTTTGTATGTGCGGGTTTCCAACCCTCGCGTCGTGCTCATCGTCTAATTGACTGAGGATCTGAATGTACAGTCCCGGACGACGAATGGATGGCATCTCAATGAGATTAGCAGCAGATGATCACACGAGAGCAATATTGCTGCTCAACCATGGCTCTTACTCGACGATTTCCACTTTGTCTGAAACGATTCTATGTGCTCGAGATTAACACCTGTAAAAGAATATTTGTTAGAAATAGATCGATATAATACCGATCGTATTGGAGGGAAAAGGGAAAGCAGAAACGGTTATTTCTTAAAATATTACCTGCACTTTTGGCTAATCCATCGGGACTAAAAGTCAAAGTTTTCCTATCATCCAGATTGCAACCAGTCAACAGAGTAACCACCGGTGCTTCTCCGTCACTGGTGAAACCGATCTTCGCTTGCTGTGTAAGATAGTGACAGCACTCTATTATTTGGAAATACAACCATGCTTCCTTGTCTTTCGGTTTCGGACCTTTTATCAGAGGAAGTGCCAAACGCTCGTGAGGTCTCTGGGCACGCAAAAACCTCGAACCACGTCTTAATTGTGTCTCAAGCCAACGCGTCGCTTCTCTTGCTTGGCTACTGACGCGCTTCATCTCATCTAAAGCCGAAACGACTGTAAATAAAATTGCGATATAAGTACGTCATTGTCAATAATAAATTGCGTTAAAATTGATCGAAACTTTTATCTTTTGCACAATAATGGATTCACTTACCGATTGATGGAATTATTACTACGAACTTTTTTGTGTACACCAAACGCTTGAGGGCTGGCGTGTGCTTGGTCAAGACCTCGTGATCCGGCACAAGATATGGTGACATCAGTCGGGATAATTGACTTTCTAAAGCTCGAACTTCGGCTTTCAGCCATAGTTTGCCCATGTGTCTCATGAGCTTCCCACGCGAGTGTTCCGCTCCGAAATTCTTTTCGTCCAGACTCAACGTTTTCGACGCGACATTCGCGGGACTAACGTCCGTCACTATGAACAATCGCTCCTCCTGATTGTATCGCACCCCGGAATTCTGGACAGAAGTAAGATGATGCCCGAACTCAATTACCTTCAGCACTCTTAACAATATCTCTTCCCGCTTGTTCATCCGGTGCTTGTGTAGTATTTGCCAATCGAGAGGCTTATGAGCATTCTCCAACAGATTTAATCCTTTCAAATCGATGTCTTCCGGCAGCGGTACCGTTCTTACGCACAGCTTCAATCGTTCCGCGTTCGACAAAATGGCAAGATCACCGTTCCTCTGCACGAGGTTGTCAGTATTCACATCGATCAGATTTAACAGGATAGCGACACGTTTCAACAACGTTCGTGAACTCTTAGCGCATATCCGCACGATATCTGGATTACTTTGCAACCAATCGCAACATACTTTAATAGAGGCGAGAATCTCCTTGTCAATCAACATGTTTAAAATTTCATCCGGTTTCAAATCGCGTTTTTTGAGCTGTGCCATGTGAGAGATGGTATTCTGGTTGTGTAAGCGATCGTTACTCTCGTCGCAAGTGCTAGACGAATCCGCATTCGTCGTGATAGTTGTGGCACTGTTGGAATTCGTTACAGAATCCTTGTCACTCATCGTCTTCAAATCAACTGCATATTCTTGTTCAACTGCATACTCCTCGCCATTAACCAAATGATCAACGTTCTTTTCGTTGCAATGCTCTGTTTTGTCAGAGGCCTCGCTGACATGACCATTCATTTTTTCCTTCGTTGTCGCATCTCCGATAATTTGGACTTCATCGTCTGTATTGTTATCTGATAAACCACCATCAGACAACGCATCGTCGTTCTCCTCGCTCAGTGCATCATCTTCCTCTGTTTCCGATACATCTGAGTTGATCTCGTCACTGGACGATGCCAATATCGATTGGTCTACATCGCTAGTATCCGAATCGGAACTGGTTCTCATTCTTCTTTTTCGTCTGCGGAATTTGCTAAGAATGTTTTTCGACTTTTCGTTCTTCTTAGAATTCTTCTTAGAGTTCGATTCATTCGAAATATCATTATGCAATAATTCCGATTTTTTATCAACAGCAAGTTCATCTGTTTCGTTTGAATTGGGAACATTATTGTCTTGATTCAAAGTCGGTTGCTCTATCTTCACGTGATTTCCATTGCTTTCATGTTCGGATAATACTTGACTATCCTGCGTGTTTTCTAATTTTATGGAATAAGTATCTACTTTCAGAGTTGCCTCTAGATCTGATACCGCCATGTTCATGATTGTTTTCTGCAGTCTTGTTATTATAAATTGCAATAGTTGCGATAATATTGCTAACGTCACAGCAACGACTCCTTGTACTTCGTTGGACTCCTTACTTTTTAATCTAGAAATTGACATCAAGCATATTGTCACGATCTTAAACACCATGTCGTCTGTTAAATAAAGCGTTGGTTGATTTTTGCAATTTTGAAGATATTCCTCTATATTATCGATATTTTCAAGGGAATTTCCATTACTTGGCTCTATATGTTCCGTTGTTAAACAATTCTCTAGATTGGTTAAAAGATCCTGCCAAAAAGAGAGGTCATTATTGTTAAAATTTAAGTCTGCTAGTTTTGTCAAATCATTGTATATAATATTTTCCATCATTGGCTAAACACTTACTTGACATTCCTGATTTATCTTATCAGAATTTGGATTCTCTTGATCCCATAAACGTAACAAAGAGAATAATCGCGATACACAACGATGAACAGAATTATTTTCGATAGTACAGGTGGAATAAATCAAGATATTTCTTCTTAAATTCTCTTCTGCTTTTTCAAATGGCTCGGGACATAGAGTACTAAAAATAATCACGATTATATCGTTAATTAAAACATATTTATACATCAATAACAAAAACTGTTACATGAGAATTATTTTTTATATTGCTACTGATGATATTAACCTTCTCAAGAAGTAATAAATCGCATCCAGTCCATAATTATTGCCACCTGCTATAGTAGCAAGTTGATTGTGAGGCATACCGACGTTTGGATCAATGGCTATTGCCATTTTATAATATCTGTTTGCTATCATTGGATCCCAATTTAAATCTAATTCTAATTTGTACCTGGTCAGGTCTCCGAGACATACCAGACTTCGATGAATCAAGCGCATGACACATTGTTTCACTTCTTTACCGTGAGTCTTGGATTGGCTCATCCTAGTTCTTGCCTATTAATAAATTTATTATTTCTTTAGCAGATATATGCACAATATGATATCTCATGTTTAAGAATTACATTTATGCCTATACTATGGTTATTTTACATAACTTATTTAGAACAAAAAATTTATAGATATACATTGTAATATCCATGTTATTACATTACAATTACGTGACGATTATGAAAATAAATAATATCATTTTTATTTATGATACACAGTAAAACAAGTTGTATTTTGACATATTAAAATATGCAAAATCGCATATGCATAAATACTTACGTATGATGAAATGCTTTCTGTCGGAATAAACGCAAAATCAACAATACCGACAAGATCTAGATCGTATTCTATTTGCAGTTTTAGTATTAAATGATGATAATATCCCACCCCAACTGACAAATGGACTGATAGTAATGCCTTTTCTGAATCATTCCAATTATTATTCTGGAAAAAAAAGAAAAAAAAAAGAAAAAAAAAACAAATTAGATATCATATATCAAAAGATTTTATGTATTAATTACGCTAATAAAACAGACATCTTGTTTGAAGTCATATAATAAATAATTCACATAATCATAATCTTTCTCCTAGATTATAAATACCTTCCGTAATCTCTTCGCTGTATACACAACTTCATAAAAGGCCTTTCTCCATAATAGTCCCTCAATTTTGTATGCATTTCCAACGGGATCTTTCAATATTAATCTTGCGCAATAATCTTTAAGCTTTGTGCGCAAAATTTCCACAGATGGAACAAATATATCTATTACTGTCAATGCACGATTTTTTTGTTCCTCCAACTTCTTGATAATTTCCGTCACATTCCTAACAAATATGTATATATATATATAATTAGCAATTATTAAAAATACAAATGGTCAAAGATTAAAAACTCATCGACCTTAGATTAGATTAGATAGATAATTTTTTTGCAAAATTTTTCTTTCTTCTATCGAATTTAATTTCGATGGAACGAATTAAAAAATAAAAAAAGATATGATTCATTTTTATCTCTGTCTTTTGACTTTTAGCTTATAATCTTTATAAGTTTAACCTATTTTTCTTTTTTAATTTACGTATTTTTTAACGCAGGAAGTACAAAAGATACAAATATGCTAGACGCTGAAAATAATTAAAAATTATAGTTAAAGGCACACGAATTCGTAAAGAAATCAAACGATAAGGAAACCAGCATGGCGATGAGTTCGGATGATGGTTTATGTTTGGTTAGGTTTTTTTAATCAACGTATTCTCGTTTTATTAAAGTCATTGAGCAAATATCTCTCGCAACGTAAGCGAAGCCGATATAGGTGACCTTTTTTAACGTAAATATATTATGCGGAAATACGAGTATCATTAGATATATATTTACTTGTGCAGGCGTCTCGTGGCTTCGAGGCAGTCCGTTGTTCGGGCCTCCGCCGTAGCATTACATGATCTCCTCATTTTGCACGATTCATGTCCTGTGTTCCGGCCGACTCGTCGTTACTCATTGCCCCGCGGTCTCCTGACACGCGCATCTCCTCCGCACGTTGAGAAATCTCGACATTCGCCCGACGTGGACGCACGTTGTCGCTGTTGCATGTAAAGTGTCCACTTCCGTTACTCTAAGTATGATATATATCCACCGCTCATGCGCAATCGGACTACTCGTGCGACCTCTCTTCGTAGAATAGAGTGAAGTCGGGCACGGATCATGGAACGTTGTGTAGTCTAGTTGTTTATGCATCATGATTCAAGATTCTATGATATCTGTGAAATGAGAGATCAAACGTGAGTTAAGAACTAGATTATTGAGATAATTAACCAATTAAGATCATTACCGGCTTTATCGATTTAAAATTAAAATTTCGAACTTGATCTAATCGCAACAACTGCAGAATGCATGTATCTGAAATAAGATGCGTATATAGATAAATATTCATTGATAATTGTATATATCTTTATAGCATTAGTTAGAGCATTTTTGACGATGCGTGTACCATTTGACAATAACACAAGTTCTACATGTTCATAAATCGTGACTATAAATAACGTAAATCGTGATATATATGTATATGTAACAATTTCAAGAATTTGATATATGATGCATAAAGCTTAGCAAAAATTTAAAAAATAATAGTTCATAAAATATATTAAACTATATATTAAATATAATATATAGAATAATATATTTTATGAACTATTAATCATTTAAAAAATTTTCTTACTAATATAATGTATAAGAAAATAGAAAATCGCAAATGCGTAGTGTGGATGAAGATTATTCATGAAATTAGGAAAAAATAAATCGTTTTTTCCAAGTTGTGAATTGAAAATTCACAACAAGGATATAACGAATAGATCAAACATCGCAAAATTTCACAGAAATCTGCGCAAGATCGCTGTTGATTTTACGTAACTCTGAAGATAAAGATGCGTAATGTTGAAATAAAAGCGAGAATTCAAAATATTGATAATGTTATTTTGAAACTCGAAGAGCTGAGTGATAGCAAAGATGTAATCAAGCAGCACGATATTTTCTTCAAAGCAATAAAAGGAAAACTAAAATTACGAAGATTCGAGGTAAGAATACTGTAAAATATCTTTTTCTTTTTGTACAAAGTTCGAGTTATAACATATTTTGTGTCAATTAGAAAATATTTTGGAAAAATATACAATTTGAATTTGAATTGAAATATCTTTCGATTCATTATACACAGGATGATAGCGCGGAATTAATCTCTTATGAACGACCTGACTTGCCTGGACCAAGATTATGTAGTTATGATAAAATAACATTAAATCCGAATGTTTCACAACATTTGATAAATATTTTATCACAATCCATTGGCGTATTCGGTACTGTTAATAAAACAAGGCAATTGTACATGATTGGACAGACTCGAGTACATGTCGATAAAGTCGATGATTTAGGCAATTTTATAGAAATTGAGGCTAGTGTTCCTTTTCATTCTTTCACTCTGTTTTCTGTGAGCTCTATTAACGAAGTCGCCAATTTTAAAGCTACTTTTTTAATTTAGGTAGTTTTACGAGAAGATCAAGATACAGAAGCTGGACAAAAAATTGCTGCTGATCTTATGAAAAGATTGCTAATAAAGGAAGATGATCTAATTGCTGTATCTTACGTAGATTTGCTTAACAAAAACAAGACATTAACATAATACGTATGTTTCGTAATATCAGAATTGCTAATAAATAATTTATTACTCAAGCATGCATTTTACTCAATAATTCATTGATTCACTGCAATCATGTACATTTGTGTACATGTACTGATGTACTCAAAATCCAATATTGAAATAAATTAATTTTTAATTAATTTTCTATGAAAACGCAAGGACTTATGTACTTATAATTTTGAGAATTTATAATAAATATTAAAACATCGCATAAAAATTAAAGTATCGCGAAGTTTAATTTAATGGTATAATGAGATTTTGCTTAATATTTATGAATCTAAAAAGTTCACGATTTTAATCACAAACAGAAGTTTATATCTACAAGAAGAAGCTAGATAAAATTTTATCACTTGAAGTGTATCTAATATATCCACTAGTGTTTCTAAAACATGCGTTTATTCTTTATCTCAACTTCATTATTTTAGCTTCTGCTTATTAGCGGAAAGATGAATTCACGTTTTATGAAAATTATAGAGCGTCATGCGTTACATAAAATTATTAGAAAAAAGTACTTCAGAAACAAGATAATAATATTATAATGCAGTGAAACAATTGTCAATTATAGTAATTATTTCTAGAAGCTTATTAACAAGAAACAGGAAATCTCTATAAAACTGTTTTTATGTCTCATTATCATAAAGGAGTTGATAGCGTAATGTATACATATTAATCAGAACACATATCAATTATGTTATTCAAAACTCGATAACACAACTGTCTCCGATAGTCACACATATGGATCAGTCCTGAGAAGTAGATAGTTGAAGCAAAGTCTTTCTCATGGTATTATCGTATACTACCACGTTCTATCGTTCGGTAGAAAATTCGACATTGTGATGGATCTCATCGCTATATTTCAGATTGCATTTCTTGCATTGGTTTCTTTCCTACTTATTATTATTTTGTACTATTTGTATCATTTTGTGAACGATCTATTGCGCTTTAGACAGCTAAAAGTTCCGCACGTACAACCGATCCCGATATTGGGCAATCTAACACCTTTTATGTTACAACGTACATCTCTGCCGGAGACTATAAGCAAGATATACTTCCAATTCTCGGACGCGAAGTATTACGTCTTCTACGATCTCGTGAAGCCAGTTTACGTGCTACGTGATCCGGAGCTGATCATCTCAGTGACCATCAAAAACTTCGATTACTTCTGCAATCACCGTAACTTCGTCAACGAGGATCTCGAGCCGATTTCTGGTAAAACTCTGTTCGGTCTGCGAGATAATCAATGGCGCGAGACACGACGGCATCTGACTCCGGCGTTTACGACCAACAAGATAAAAATGATGTACGAATTCATACAACAATGCGCCGACAACTTGACCAATTTCATTGTGACCGACGCTGGAGAAAACGGTAAAACATATGATATAAAAAATATCATGAATAGATACACCAATGACGTAGTGGCCAGTTGCGCGTTCGGCATCAACGTGGACTCCTTCAATAATCCCGATAACGAATTTTACTTGATCGGCCGGAAGGCCATAACTTTCGAGGGCCTGGCCGTTAAAATGCTCATCTTCAAGAACCTTCCGCAATTAGCAAATCTCTTAAAAATAAAATTCTTCGATCAGAAGGTACAAGATTTCTTCAAGCAAATCGTCAGCGATTCGGTGAAAGTCAGACGCCAGAAGGGAATTATTCGGCCGGACATGATTCACTTAATGATGGAGACCAAGGACGCTAATGGTGAGAGCTTGTTCAACATCGACGAGATGGCTGCCCAAGCGATGATGTTCTTCATTGCTGGCTTCGACTCCGTAAGCACGAGTATGAGCTTTCTAATACAACATATTGCGGTGGATCCCGACATCCAGAATAAACTGCTGACAGAAATCAACGATATTCTTGAACGGACCAATGGTAAACCCACGTATGAGTCCGTTGTGAACGAAACGCATTACATGGATGCTGTATTAAACGAGATTCTAAGATTGTATCCATTACTGACCGTTTTGGACCGAGTATGCGTGAAGGAGTTCGTATTGCCACCAGCAACTCCAAACAGCAAACCAGTTAAGCTAAAACCCGGAGATGTCATCTGGATTCAGCCGTTTGCTATTCATCGGGATAGCAAGTATTACTCGCAGCCAAACGATTTCATGCCAGAGCGGTTTCTTAATGGCGAAATGGATGGATTGCTTTACATGCCGTTTGGCATCGGACCGAGGATGTGCATAGCCAAAAGATTTGCCATTATGGAAATGAAGATCATGTTGTTTCATATTTTACAACGTTGCGTGTTCGAACCCGATGCTAAGACAAGGATACCTGTAGTATTAAGCAAGAAATCGTACATGGTGGCGGCAGAGGGTGGCAATTGGTTGAAAATACGAACGAGGAATCCTGCTAGTTAGATGGACTTATTAGACAAGATGCGGATAATTGGCTTGAAAATGAAAATTACGATTTATTCGGTTTAAATTCGTGAAATCTATTCGTAATTAATATATAATAATAAATCTGGAGCAATCTTTGAAAGGATAGATTGTAGAAATTTGTCTTTGCGAGTAATTATGAATTATATTTTGCAGGTTTTAAACTCTCGCTATTTAGTCTTAAGTTCCTTCATGTTCTATATATATACTATGTTTATATTCTACATGTTCTATATGTTCTATGTTCTATCTGTCTAGTAACACTATTAGATTATTCTGTTATTAATTATTAATTACTTTTACAGTAAAATCAATAATCGATCGATATCCCTGTAAGAATTTTTAAATAAAAGTATTTACGATAAATTCGAGATGATCTAGTATTTTTTTTATTTTGTTCATCAAATCTATGCTATCACAGATTATTTGCGTCATACAACCTTATCATGCTTTATCATGCAGGATATAGTGAACCGTGTCGGACTTTTTGACTTAGGAACGCCTACCGCGTCGTGCGCCATCTGACACATCGCAACCATTATTGCGCATCACAGATTTTTTGTTTGTATCTTTTTATATGTGATAAACAGACGTGCGTCATAAACATTGTATGAGGAAAACGATACATGTCTATGCGATAAAGCGGAATCTTCGATCGAATATCGAGAAAGCGGGATAATCTGAGTAGTCTTTGGAATATTGGAGGCACCGACGAGCGAAAGGAAAGTATCGAGCGTCGAATAAAAAAAACGAACGGATTACATAACCTTATAATCGCAAATTTTCAATTTCATATATCCCAAAATGTCTTACATGTTATCGCACTTGGAGAATGGCTATCAAGTCGATCAGGCAATCTTATCGGAGGAGGACAGAGTCGTGGTGAGTTCACACTATTTTTACAGTATTTTTTCATACAATCCGATCCGTCGTTCCGTTACTTTATAATCCGTTACTCTATAATCAGTTGATCAAGATAAAATCGTTTCATGTGAAAGCCGCGCATTTAAAGTAATGTGCCTCCTTTTCCTTTTCAAGGTTATTCGCTTTGGACATGATTGGGACCCGATGTGCATGAAGATGGACGAGGTACTATACAACATCGCCGAGAAAGTAAAGAATTTTGCCGTCATCTACCTGGTTGACATCACAAAAGTGCCGGATTTCAATAAAATGTAGAATAGAATATCATTTGTTGTTGTATTATGAGGTCAATAAGCTGATAATTTTAAAACTAAGCAATCTTTTTGTGCAAGATTTTTTTATCAGAAAGTTCAATTCAGAAAGATAGATCAATTCAATCGAAGAAAAATTTAATTTAATTATCTATCTAATTATCAAGAACTATTATTTATATATTACAATGAATGGTGTAATAATATATGTATGTAAAAGTAATGTATGTAAAATGCTTCTTATAGGTATGAATTGTACGATCCGTGCACGGTGATGTTCTTCTTTAGAAACAAACATATCATGATAGATCTGGGTACTGGAAACAACAATAAGATAAACTGGACTTTGGAGGACAAGCAGGAGATGATCGACATCATCGAGACTGTATACAGAGGTGCTAGGAAGGGCCGAGGTTTGGTTGTCTCACCTAAAGATTATTCCACTAAATATCGATATTAATTTATTTAGAAAGTATAATGACATTAATATTAAGGAAAGTATTAATACATTTGTCTGGCATTAAGGCAACGGTTGTATCGAATCAGTCGAATAAACGATTAATTTTTTGACAAAGTAAATAAGGCGTGTGTAATGACTTATTTATAGCACGTTCCAGATAAATAAAACTAATATAATGACATATAAAATGCATGAATCCTTAAGTATATGTACAATTCTTATCGACTATGTTATCTTGCTATTTAGAAAATCTGACAATTTATGTTGATTTAATGTCGATTAACTCGTTCGTTACTTTGTCTAATTACATTATTTCTCCATTGCTTCCATGATCCAGAATGTTTTGCAATTGTGGTAGACTAGATTACTCAAGATGTGTCAGATAATCCTGCCGGTAAGCGTTACATATTACGTATTACATTCTGCTGGCATGTGCTATGCTTTTACATCGGAATGCGTAGATTCATAATAAAAATTGGTCAAATAACGTGTCGATTCTAATACTACTCGTAAAAGCTACTCGAATTCGTCAATATCTATCTCACGTTTACAATATACAATTTTACATCTATGTGTTCGCTGATTACTTTAACGCGCCTAAATTCCACGATTCATTCGATCTCTTTTACTTGTCTGCAAGAAGAAAGAAGGATACGAGTTTCATAAATCACTGTCGCTGTAAAAATACATGGATGCACACTACGCATGCAACGTAAATTTCAACATGGAAGGAAACGGGGCTTACTGTCTGTCCGCGGATTGAACGCTGTCGTCAAGTATGTCAGCTGATCTTGAGCAAATTAATAATGGGAGACTCTCCTGCGTTATGCTTTCTCTGTTCAGCTCGTGTGACGAGCCTCTGTGCGATTTATAAAAAACAGAATCCAAAGTGCGGGATCTTCCTAAGAATAGCACATAATGACGTAATGTTGTGTTCTGATATTATTATAAGAAATTGATACAATTCAATATACGTATCACTGACCTAAGGTGATGTAACGAGTCTTTACGTTCATGACACCCATCGATCTGTAGTGTCTCAGACCTTAAAGCAAAATTACGTATGGAATGAAATCTGTCGCACGCGAACGAACAAATTAACGAATAAATTGGCGAACAAATTGTTCGCCAATATCGAGGAACAAAGATACACTCCCGCTTCTCGACATTGAACGCGCGACACGACATACAACAGTTCCGATTCGCGAAATTGGCGTTCCAGTCTTACCCCTAACTGTCGCGTTTTTCTGTCGTCTTGCAGTCGAAGAGATTGCGATTGACCGGGTGGAGAGATTACAGATCGATTCCGAGGATTCCGTAGATGCACTGTATTTTTTTACTGAAACAATAATTACCGCACATCAATTGTATCAGAAGGGATAGTAAATTGATATACGAACAACTTGACAACAATTTGAGAAGCTTGAAATTATAGAGTTAGTTTACGAGTATGTACAGAAGCAGCATGCCATTATGTGCTTTTAATTCGAACAATGTCATCGGATAAACAACGAGTGGATTAAACGAAGCAAGGAAGGGAAAGTAGAGCGAAAGAGGAGACGGGATGCAATCCAAGCATTGTTCCTACCTCATCACTGTTAGATAGTTGGAGAGACTCTCATTCTGCAGTACAAAATAGATTAATGTTATTTCTACCGTGCTTCCTTTGTGATACTATTATTAATAATATCGCGAGAAGAAATGTGTAATCTGTCGTAGAATACGTCTTACTTACATATCTCAAGATTGCTAACTAGATTCATGTCAGAGTTCATTGTATCTTTGGTACTTTTAGAGATACTGGCTTTCTCGTAAACCGGATCAACCGGCGGTGGTTTATCTGCAAGGACGCCAAGTATGACGCGAATGTTTATTCTATTGAATTTAGAACATGTATAAGAATACTCACAAGTTTTTAAAAAGTACGGGTTCTTGAGAACTTGCTTTATACAATTATATATGTAAGCGTATTGGCTCTGAAAATAGTGCAAAAGTTTCAGTATTATTTGCATTACTCTGCATTAGTCAAAGAGACTACTTACTTCTCTCTGCACCATATTTATTCTATGATGTCGTAATCGATAGACCGTCCCGAAGACGTCCAACTTCCTATTATCTCGAAGATGTTGCAGAAGAATGTCTATCGTTATTAACGTACCTGTCCTGCCTATTCCTGCGCTGTAAAATGTGTTATCGAAGGATGTTAACGGATATGTGATCAAAGGATCTATAACGCCGATTAATCGTAATAGATTACCGATTGAAATCACTGGATATAAAACAACAGTAGTACTATTTTGAAAAGATAGTATCTTGTTTCTAACTTATGCAAATATGTTTCTAAAACATTGGCGAGCTTAAACCTCTTAATGCTGCTGATGCTATCGTTCCATGCGTGAAAACGGATACAGCGATGACAATGATTCACTCAATACCGAAAAATTTATTTATAAATAACTTTATCCATGTGCACAACGCTCTAATTTATTTATACCTGCAGTGGACGACGATGAAACCTTTATTGGCGCTGATATTCCGGCGTATGATTTGGCAGAAATTAATCATCGCGTCGAAATCCTCCGGGACGTCGTGATCGGGCCAGTCTTTGAAGTGCAAGTGAATGATATTCCTCTTTTTACTCTCCTACAATTATTACCGATCAGATGCATTCCGCGTGTATATAAATTTCTTTCGCAGACGTGACACACATTCGCGCATTAAAAAGTAAACCTTCTGTAAGACGAGTGTTCTTTGAGTGTGCGTCCTGTAATCCAACTCGCTGGTGCATCGTATCGTCATGTTCTCATATCGGAAAGTCTCCCTAATCGTCGGATAATACTGATGACACTTTTCCTGGAAGAAAGAATTTTTAGCATAGCATTTAGCATTTAGAGTAATGATTAATTAATGACGGCAGAAGCTTACTTTGCCCTTTTCAACCAGTTGCGTCAACATGACTATGATATTAATGTTGTACTGGTCGACCATTCTCCAAAAATCGTAGGTTGTTTCTTCCTTTGGACCCTGGCAAGCTATATACTCATCTTCTCCGGTGTATCCCTGAAACGTATAATGATAATAACATTATGCGATCTGTAATCTCAATAATTCTTCAGTCCTCAGTAAGAAAGATCGATATGTCGCAGATATCGTAAGAAATACTTGCTCTTATGAACGACGCGTTAATGTAATCCGTGTTGGGATCGTTGTCTATGACCTCCAGTTTTACTCTCGAGAAGTCATCTGAAAATACAAAGCACGGTTCACGATATGCAATTGTGTCTGAGTGCGACGGTCGCGAACGCAACACTACCCACAAGGTAAAATATCGGAATAGCGATTCTTCTTCCGGTTAGCTTGTAGGCAAGCGGTGTTCGTAGGCATCTGCAGGTCGACGCTGAGAGTTTGAAGCAATCGGAATTCATTGCTTAGCTTCCCGGGATTGTCGATCAATTGCTGACAGTGACTGATAAACTTCTTTCTGGTGAACGGTGCCGGCACCGGCGAACCAGGCATGTCAGAGTGCAAAAATCGTCGCAACACTCTGGAACAACGCGTTGGCCATGAATTTCTACGAAGCGTGCGGACTGAGAAGAATCGTAGCAAATGAAATTCTGCAATATCTTTATGCGTAATCGAGGAAAGCGAAGTGATAAGGACAGAACGTAGAAGGAGGTAAGCATTAAAGGAGAACGCATCGAAGAAAACAGATACGTGCTGAAGAAAACTGCTGCTAAGAAAATGCTGATTAGAAAAGGAGAAGAAAAAGGATAACTGTAATCAACGTTTTCTCAATAACGCATTCGACGAAGAAGGCGGAAACGATACGAAGACATCGTATTATATTAGAAATGCGCAATAGCATTTTCTCATTTCGTATATATGTTTTCCCTCGGTCGAGAGAGGAGATCGCGAAGTGTGGGCGGTTCATTCACACAGCGGCGATACAACAAGATCTTGCGCAATAAGTATACGCACTTGGCTAGAAACGAATACAGCTTAGTTCCTCGGAAGCTCGATGTCATAGCCAAATCTCCGTCCGAATTTCGCTTACCGCGAAATATCGCGAGCGACGTAGCTGGGCTCCTTATCGTTCCGGCGTTCACCCGCGTTTCGCGCGCTTAAAAATATCCATAATAAAAATATCCGAGAATCCGTGTTCGACTCTGTGTTTCGCAGCTCGTGACACGCTCGAACTACGACGAACACCTCCTCGCCGAGTACTGAGCCCATAATGCGCTGTATATCTTAGCGTGTACGATTAGACGCGTGCACATCGAGCGGCCTTGCTCACGCTCTAGCTATAGTTCAGCTTCTGACTCACAGAATAAATATTGATCATCGTTTCATAAATGCGCGTACCTGCCTCCGTCGTATTTCAGGCCGAACTGAGATCACGCGCGCGTGCATCGCATGCGATTTCGGTTCGGCGACCCATGCATGTACCAGACGCAAAATGTGATCATCGATGGCTTCATTGTTCGGTCATTTGGGATTTTTGTGTCGCGACGTGGCAGAGATCTTTGATCTTATCTCACCCCGTCGTGCGTTACACGCGTACGACGAGAGTTTCCCGATAACGCGGCACGAATCGAAAAAATATCGTATTCGATCATGACACGATAAGTAATCAACACGTTACAGCAACATGTAAGATCGCTTATCTCATCGTGCTATTTTTTCTGGTAAACAATTAGCAGCGGCATGACTTACATGTACGGTGAGCACTTCCGTACGAGCAACATCATCGTCACCAGTATTCCTACGATAAGGATGCCGAAGACAGCCCCGATAACGAGGGCGACGTCCAGCTCTGAATCTGGGCAAATTACGAAAGATGATGTAAGATAATGCGTATTTTTATTCAATCTCGTTGCGTTTATCGGCATATTGCGACTATTGGCGTTAGCCGGGAATGCGTGGAAGATCATCGGATACTCACTCGTTTTTATCCGGAACAGTTTAGAGTCGCTGTAGCCACCATTGGTAAATGCCCGCATTCTTACGTCGTACCATGTGTCTGGCTTGAGCGGCCCATTGCAGTACATCGGCTTGTCCATTCTAGACGAGATATCCTTGCACAAGACGTCCTCGCCGATCGTGTACTTGATTGCTCTTATTTTCCCATAATCGACGATGTAGTCCGCTAAACGAGGGTCGCAGAGATCACTTAATGATGCACGCGCACGTGCGGGCGTTACGCGTCTCGTAAATTATTAGCACGTCCTATATTTATTTCGCGGACGTATCACCTACGATAAGGATTCCAGTTCTTCCACGTCGCTTGGTACGCTATTGCAAAGTCATTTGTCATCGCTTCCTTCCAGGCTGACGTGTCCGGCCAGGTATCGTTGGTGTTCAGGTCGAATCTCGCGCTCGACGGTTTGTTATGTCCCGCCGTCGCCACCATCACGGCATAATACTTGATGTCGCCATTTGCATTGGAAAAAATCGGTAACAGGACGGTGGCAATGGTCGTGGATCTGCGCGCCTTGAACGGATCAATGGAGATCGCCTGAGTGTAATCCTCTTTGGGCTGTGGCGGTACTTGGACAAAAACAAGAGGAAGATATTAATCTCTTCGCAAGTCTCGTGCGAAGAATGTCAAGTAGCTGATCAATAATCGCGGGATCATCATAGTTGTCCGCAAATTAATACGTACTGCCTGCAGGATACAACACAACCTGGCTCTCCGATGGTCCATGGCTATCGATCTCCCGGACTTTGGCGGATATCTCGAAGGTATAATTGTACTCTCCCCGCAGCTCATTGAGATTCCTCGAGCACATATATTCCGCGCACGCGTGTATCACAGAGAAATTGTGATCCTCGTACTTATCTCTGGTGCCGTGAACCGATATGTTGTATCCTTCGAGATCACCGTTCGACGAGCACGACGAGCCCCATGTCAGAATTGTGTCCAGTACATTCGCGTTGTCCGGGCTCGGTCTAATAATCGGCGGCGACATTCTCGTAATCGCCTCTGGAACTGGAAACGAGATCGAGATCATAATCCGTGCAATCCGTGAAATGAAATGTAAACAGATTCGAGAGTGAAACGTACCTCCGTACTTGGTACGAAACGTCCGTTGTTCGCTGGGATTGCCCCATCCTGCGCCTGTTTTTGCCCTCATCCAAACCGTGTAATTCGCGAACGCTCTCGCCTTGGTGTAATTGTAACTATTCGTGACTGCATCCAATTTTATAGGCTTTACCGGCTCCTCATTGGTGCACCAAGATGGTACAGGATAGAGTACTTTCCATTCGAGATTGATCTCGAATTCGTCCAAAATACCGGGTATGCGACCTGGGGACTCCCAAGTCAAGAAGAACCACGAATCCCCGTTGCTTTTTAGAGATACAATCGGTTCGGACGGCACTGAAATAGCAATGTGACCGTATTAACGCCAGCTGCGTTGATCGAAGTGATTAATTAGTCGATTACATTGCTCGATCTATCATTATGCTTTATCCCAGAGCGGAACAAACTACAGAATTGCTTCTACATTGTCTGCTTACCATCCTGCAATGTTGTAACGTGAACTGAAGCACTGCGGTCACTGTCTTCCGTAGCAATGGTGAACGCCGAGCAGACGTAACTCGTGAATGGACTCAGGTCTGTTACAACGGTAGTTATAGTAATAATGGTGGCATTTTTCGTGTGTATGGTTACATTGGAAACGCCATCAACGCTTTCGTAGCCCGTTCCGTTCGTTGCCGTGCAATTGCACACGGTTACTATAGCCTCGAGCAAGCAATGATTGTTTTGCTTATTGATCGTCCAAAATATCGATATGTTGCTCGAAGTGATCGACGATGGAAGTTCGCGCGGTTCCGGTGGTTTTGTTTCTGAAAAACGAAGCAGTCTGTACGTTGCACGAAGCAGCCAACTGTGTCCGGCACTGTGTACCGATGCTGTCAGAAATGGAAAGTGCCATTCATAGTGCACTTACTGTAATCATGAGTCTCGCCATTCACGGTCACGGCATCGCTGTCCTCGCCGTCCTCGTTCACGGCAGTTAAATGCACCTGATACATCATGCAAGCGTGCAAATGTTCGATCGTTATGTTCGTCTGCGTGGTATTGAAGGTGGAGTTGTTGGCTTCTACATTGACGCGATAATGCTTCAGGCAAGTCACATTGCTCTTGGGTGGCTCCCATTCGACTCTTAAGGAAAAATTGCCGGGTATAACTGTCGGCGAACGCGGCGCTGACAATCCTGCGGAGATCAAGCATGAGCCATCAAAGCCATCATGATACCGTTAACCGAAAATTAAACAATGACAATTAGATGAATCGTATCGAGAAGCGCCCGATTACGGACGCCTTATACGAAGACGACGTCGCTTCCGGAACGTACGATTCTCGCGTGAACTTACTCGCTGAAGTCGTTCTCGCCGTATCGTTCACACCGGCGGACTTTACCATCGGCGTCATCGTCCTGATCGTGAAGTTGTACTCGGTACACGGTTCAAGGTGGCTTGCGGTGTAGTTTGTGGCTAAAGCGAAGGCCTCGCTGCACGACGATGTGCCGCTGCATCGAGTGATCGAGTAATTACTTATGCATCTCGCGTATTCCACAGGCGCTTTCCAAATGAGCCTGATATCGTTCGCGCTAACATTGTGCGTCAGGTCTATCACGTCTCCAATATCGGGAACTGGAAGGAGGGAGGACGATTAGGCGATACCCGATTGAATCTCGCAAAATTAGCATCGATGGTGCACTTACTAGCGTAATCGGTCGCTGTTGTCAGATTAATACCGTTGGATACCCAGACTTTCGTGAAGACCTTCACATTGAACGTGTATTGCGTGCACGGGTCGAGATTAGTAGCATTGTGTCGCGTACCGGTCTCGTTGCTCTGGCTGTAATTCTTGCCGTCGTATCTTTCGATCAGATATACCACCGAAACGTTCGTCGCGTTCGCGCATGGCGGTTCCCACGAGAGAGCGATCCACTCCAAACTCCTGCTGTCCACTATCAAGCTAGACACTTCTCTTGCATTCGCTGAGGACAGAGTTAAGAGATACAGAAGAAATTGGAACGAGGATTTAGCGTTCTTCGCTAACGTACATTATTTCCGACGGGGGATTCCCCCCCTTTAATCTCATTTAAATCGATTTAATGTTACATGCGATCAATTCTTCAGCCAATCCCGCCAGCATCAATCCATCAATAATCTATCGATCTATCGATAATCTTCATAAAACGTTTCTTAATTACCGCTCGCATTTATCGGCCACGTAAGAGGATCGCAGATCGTCGTGGTGTTATCCGCGGAAGTTGCGTCTTCAGGTACCAAAGTGGTGGTGATAAATCTCGTAGTCTGCGTGACGGTCGAGTCATCGGTGACTCTGGTCTCCAACCAGGAGGAGTAGTCGGTCGTCTGGAATTCGGCGGTGGTTTCGTAGCTCGCGGTGCTCGTGAGATTTTTAGATTCGGGATCATCGCTCGCGAGATTCCCCGTGAACTCGGGATCATCGCTCGTCGGGAGGCTCGTGGGATTCCCCGTGGATTCAGGATCGCGGATCGGGCTGTTCGCGAGAGTTTCCGTCGACCAGAAGTCGCGGCCCGATCCTGCCGAAACGTCGATAGTCTCTCGCGTGGTGGATGCGTCATCATTATCGCAAAACGCGCAGAGGAAGTAGAGAGCGAGGATAAACAGCAGCGGGCGTTTTTCAAGGCTCATGTTCCAACGAATGCTGTAATTGCAGAGAAATCGATCATTCGGAGTCGGCTCTCGATTCGATCGCGAGATAATCCAATGGAAACGCTCGTTATGCGAGTTAACCGTTGATTAGAATCTATGAGATCGAATAATCCGCGCGATCAATCGATGATCCGAACTCGTTACGCTCGCAAGGCCGCCGTAGCGAGCTGAAAATTTGAGCACGTTGGTCGCCCATGAGAAATTTGCGAAAAGAGAAATCATCGTTTGTATTTGATCTTCAAAAGCGCGATATTCCTCTCTCTTCGGAACAGCGAGTCGATGTATCGAACGAATCGCAGCTGATGCAACAGTCGAAGATTTCTATCGCAACGAAGCGCATTCCGGTTAACACATTCCGCGAACGATTTGGAAAGCTCGTGATTTCCTGCGATTTCTCATATCTGTTTCCTTTCAAAGACTGATCGCTAAGGGATTCGGTCTCCTTTCGGATACTCTTTCGAAACTTGCTGCACTTTGATCGTTTCTACCCGGACGGCGGACGGATGTTGTTTCCAGCCAGATCTGAACTCGTTCTCGACGAGAATATCGAAAATCGAAGATCGAAAAGCCGCTGCGACCAACCCGTCCCGATGAAGGGACGAAGCATCGACGACAATCCGAAGAGATTGATCCGAAGAGAAATCGCAGCTTGACGCGCAAGAAGCACTCTCCGTGCCAGCATACCTTACTGATCGTAAATGACACAATCAGTAGCATTGATGCTGACGCTGAACGTATCAGCGCGAGAACGCGTACTCGCTCGTGCGCGCTTCATTGTCGATCCGCACGGTGCGTTTTCGCAGTTTGCGCTAAACGGGCGGGACAACACTCCGCTCGCGGCGATCGCGAATAGATAATTTACGCGCGTGATACCGCCAGATCACGGGTCCCTCGGTCACTGTTCGAGGACGATGTTCGGCGCAGCCGAGTCGCTGACTCGCCGTTGTCGTCGTCGCCGCTTTCGATAATCATTGCCCAACCGCGCGCTCGTTGACAGCCTTCCGCCCGGTTGGCTGCTCGCTCGTCTCCGCTCCGTTGTACTCGATATCGCTGATAACGCGCGCGAGTCCACTCTCGTCCGAGAGTGCACTCTTTCGCGCCCACTTTATTAATCAAATACAAGCGCCGGCCGTCCGATCTCCGCTGGATGCGATACGCATCCAATTTTTGCCTCTTCTCCACCGTCCATCCGCCGCGAGGAAGAAACGGGGGGGTCGACCGGACGGGGGAGAGCGATTTTACGATAATCGCGTGTCGTTTATGCTGACGCGGGACTCCGAGACGCAGAATTCTTCTCGAACGACGCGCACGACGATCGACGCGATCGATTAACGATCGAACGATCGTCTCGCTCGCTCTCGAGAATGCGGCTCGTTTTCGAATTTTGAAATCTCTTCTTTGTCTTTTTCTTTTCTTTTCTCTTCTCCGCCGAGTAGTAACGATACGATTATCAGCGATTTCTATCGCTGTTGATCGCACGAAAAGGAAGATATGTAAATACGAGCGACGGAGATATATCGGCGCTTATCGCGTATTACAGAAGGTGACGATTTTTATCGGGAATAGAAATCGACTTTCCGATATCGACGAATTGTCATTGTCGTCGCCGAGATTATATCTATCGACTGAATGCACTTTACTTCCGCCGCTCCTCGTCTCCCTTGCCCTTGCCCTCCCCGGGATAGATCCGGACTGCTTTTATTGTACGTATTGTATGTATATAAATGCACGAGACCGGAGCGTGATCTCGGTGAATTTCAAAACGCAAACGGAAACGGGGTCCGTCAACCCCTTTCCCGAAAAAGCGACCTCAAAGTGGCTGGCGGCTTGGAACTTACGTGAACGCCCTGATTCATCGATGATCGAATTTTCCGAAGGTAGCGGCCCACCATCCGGAAATCCCGCGAGCAAACCGGGAAAATTCTCTCCGCGCGTTCGGCAACGCACGGATCTCACGCAACGGGCACACGCGTGAATGCGCGAAAAAGCGCGCGAGTAAGAACCGCTAGATGCGGCTCCCCGGCTCTGCTGACATCTGCTTGCGAGGCGGAACTCGAGACCATGTGCCTCTTCAAAGCACAGCGACCGTGGCCGAACTGCCCCCACAAAGATTGTTGGAAATAGCATAGCGATCGTGTGGCCTGTTCAGGCTCCTACACGGACCTCCGTAGGACCCACGCACACACGCAAGCGCGTACCCTAAAGAAACACTCATGGAGCCGGATCCAGGATCCGGCTGCTTCCTTTATTGCCTGCCGTCACGTGACGTATTATCTCTTACTCGAGATACGCTATTCGAGGACCTAGCGTTGCAGGTACCTACCAACAGGTTATCTGCAAGTAACGGAGATGTTTTCAACCCGCTGCGAGCGCGGAATTGGAATTTGGGATGACGGGGATATAATTTTGAAGTATGTTGATGCGCGTGCTACGATCACGCAAGTTTTAAATGCAAATTTACCAAGCTCGAACATCAAGCTTATTAACGAATTATATCGGAAATAATTTTAAGAGTGTTGCTTTTTATTTGTATCGTTCTTTATTGTTAATTTGTTGTATATACATGTATATGCGCGTGCACGTGTGCTTCCACAAGTGCGGCGATAAATATCTTATCTCTTCCATGGAACGGAATGAATTCTTAATAATGAATTCCTGTTAGCTTTAAATGTTATCGGACACTTGTAACATCACACGATTGCGCGGACAATTTACTTAATTTACAGAGGCTTCGAAAATTAAAACTAATTCTGAAATGGTAGGAAATGCGATCAACATTGGATAATCAGTTCGATAATCGGTACAGATAAGAAAAATGTATCGACACGGATTGAGTGCAATGCTATTAATCATACATCGTCCTCACCTAGTGAAGAATTTAATTTCCCTTCCACATAATCGCCACCATTGCAAATCTACTGAACAATGATGATGTTTTTAGGAAGGGTATATCGAGATCAAGATCGTTAAATACTGATGCACGTGAAATGAATTGTACGTAGCTAGAGGAAAGGAGAGCAGATCCATGAAATCTATTTATTTCTTTTTCTTTTTTTATTAACACGAACACGAATTGCATGTACTTAGTACAGCCTTTGTGGTGGTCCCATGGTAGACTTAATGTGCAGCGAACGTACATTTTGCCAGTGCTTCTTCAGCAGCGAGACGAGGAAATTTATCGAGAGATGTACATTCTGTACCAGTTCGTCGGGTGTCATACCGACATGTCCAACCGCCACTGACAGACACAGTACCTGTGAAAAGAAGAAAATGTTAATAAAGTATGGAAACATAAAACTATCATCGATCAAGATAGATCAAGAAAAAATCCTTAAATGGAAGACCCACCTTCTTCATCTGGAATTTGATGGTAGCTTTGACCTCATCGATCTTGCTGATCATAGATTCCTGGTGGGACAACAATCCAGGGAATTTACCGGCTTTGTTTAAACCGGGACCAAGGAGACGGGGAATCTGCTTGATCAACGACTCACTAGCCAAGAACGCATCGTATTTCTTTGCTATAAAAACAACATGTATGTTAAGTTTCAATTCGTTTTAGCTTCAATTCGATGATCGGTAAGTATATACGAGATCTAAAAGAGAAATGTATCGACACGGATTGAGTACAATGCTATAAATCGCATTGTCCACACCTAGTGAAGAATTTTATCTCCTTCCATATGACGGCTACTATTGTAATTATGTTATGCAATAATAGTGCTTAGAGGAAGGGAATATTGTCAAATAAGATTGATAGAAAATAAACATTCATATCGTAAAGTATCAATGTACCAAGTTTCTTGACGAGTTTTTTGTTCTTGTTGAGCTTCTTCAATGCTTCACCATCCAAGTATGGAACATTATTGGCCTTAGCCTCATCGCAATGTTGTTGATCGCCAAGGACGCATACCAGCATTTTTGGCCTGGGAATATTCTTCAATCTGACATGATAAAAGTCCATAATGATGAAAAATGAAACAATTCCTGTGAATTTAATGTATGCATTTTCTTCATAGGGATAGATTATTCGCTTATATCGCGACGCAGAGAAATATTTTCTAGCATATATAATATGCTAAATACCAATGTTCTCAGATTCATATATTTAACGACATAGATTATTCAGATAATACATGCAATAGATAATACATCATGGAACACTGGTAATTCTATAAACTGCTAATTCTGAGTCTTCAATTACAAAGTTGTAGAATGTATATTTTTCAATATTTGTTATACGCATTATTTGAACAAATATGAATGGGAATATATATGTAGTTATATGTATTTTATAAAAATTCCTCAAAAATTTGAATACATCTTCAATAGACGATTAATCTCTAAATTTATTAACAAAGAGATTAATGCGATTCACTTTGAAGAATAACTTACCGACAGAATCATGAATTTATGATCCTCTCTAATATAAATAACGGTATAAATACCTTCCCAATTTATTTAAGACCCTGGGTACAGGTCCGCCAGGTAGAACCCAGCTCCCTGACGTACCATGAGACATCTTTACGCATATTTTTATTGAAATAAAGAAAATAATTCTACTTCCATGATAAGAATGCAAAAATGTCTCAAAGTCAGGTGAAAACATACTTTACTGTGCCTGAGAAACGTTTGTCCTTCTGAGGATCATAATTCTTCAAACCAATCTGCAGCTCAATGGTCTCAAGAAAATTTCTCTTTTTATCTTGAGAATGCTGGAGCACGCTGTTCACGCACTCGTAGAGAGTATCGCGAGACACTTTGGATCTACAATCATAGAATGATGCACGTGTAGACGTATATCTCTATAACCTCGAATATTAGCGTTATATAATCAACAAATATTTCCAATAATTTTTTTTCTTTTTTTATCATCATCCTAGAAATGGTTACAAGCTATCGCTAATGTAATGGCATTTGGTAATACACGTGGCACTTAAGCGTGAGAGAATCTTGAAGAACATATGTCCCATAGAATTAAAAATATGGAACGCTTCACGATTTTGTGTGTCATGCTTGCGCAGGAGTCATGCTAATCCTCGCTGCATCGTTGCGACTTTAGTATATGCACGAGGCAGGTACTTTTCAGTAATTCGGCATTAAAATATTAAAAAATTGGATTATACTTTGCGAATACATGAAATGTTTATCAAATTAAATTAGTGAAAGGTCGCTCATTTCTAGAACTTCCGAATAGAACATGGATATACTGATTGATGGTCATATTTGATATTCGTATTATATTCATAAATATTAGAAATCGGCGAAAAATAATATGCGCTTGCTAATAATTGTGATTCAATATGCTTCCTCGCTACGAACGATAAAATTTTTGCCAAGGATTGCAAATAATTTATAGGATTATATACTCACGTCATCTTCGGTAGAGCACAATGACGGAACAACCAGACCTGTCGAACTTCTATGCCGGAAAGAACTGAAGAACGAGTCGCATTGTGCAGGGATATCGTTATGCACTGGTCATGAAATGGCTTAGATGGCGTCCTACGTCAAGATTGGGACGTCAAAATTAGTAAAAAGAACGTGGATTTTTGCTTCGTTCTGATTAGTCAAATTCTAGATACAACTATGAAGTCTCTATGTTTAGTCAGAATTAAGCTTTATATACTTTCGCATTATATTATTAATTACAATTTATATACAAGTCAATTAAGAAAAAGTCTTCGATAAAAACAGGAAAATTAGTTTATACGTTTTGCCATCGGATATTTGAGAGATTAAGCAATATGGTTCCAATAATTTTCGAGTCATTAATGATGTAGTTGAAAAGAGTTCACAAAGTGCAATTGGATTGCACTTGGATAGTTTTAAGAACGTCACGAAAGGAGACCGTTCTTTCTCATATTTAGCACATTTCGGGAAGGTAATGAAAATTTTTCAGAAATTATAATCCATAAGCATCTATTGGTACGTTATTCACGAGTATTTGCGTTGCATAAAATTTTCTTCGGTACATCTCCTTCTCGCGAATTAACGTTGAAGCAATTGTTATATTAAACGTTATTCGTCATTAATTGTCGTTGAAAGTGTGACCGATTTATTTTGTCGTCGCTTGTGATAGAATTCCATTTGATATTCAGGTGATAAACGCAACATGAAATCATGAAATTATTCTATTGCGAAATAAAGATTATTTTCTTGTATTGTATTATTTAACATTTCTTCCATTTCGTTGAATATCCTCTTTCGCTTGGTCGTGTGTACATCGGATGTGTGGTTATGTGTGTGCCTAATCGCATGCAGTACTCTACTTTGTAATATAATCGATAATTTTGTAATCAAATGTAGAAATGACCAAGTCTTCAGAGAAGAAAGGTAAGAGCGCCATCAACGAGGTGGTGACTCGTGAGTATACCGTGAATCTTCACAAGCGTCTTCATGGCATTGGATTCAAGAAACGTGCTCCACGAGCCGTCAAAGAGATCAGGAAGTTCGCCGAGAAGCAGATGGGAACACCTGATGTCAGGATAGACACACGTCTCAACAAGCAATTGTGGTCGAAAGGAATCAGGTAAGCGTTTAATCTGTTGCTACTAAATCTGTTCTTCGAGTATATTCCAGGGTACGTACCAGGATATATCGATGATTGAGACGACAAATTTATCATGCGTATACAAAACGTTTTCTGTTTTTGTCTTATTCGAAATAGAAAAAATTTAGTGGATACGTGTTTCGTAAAAAGAAAGATTATGTAGAAAGAAATGCGTAAAGATATACGCGATAGGATAATATAATAATCATAAAATACGTAATAAATAAATCTTTTCTTTTTTTCAGGAACGTTCCTTTCAGAATTCGTGTAAGATTGAGCAGGAGGAGAAACGACGATGAAGATTCCGCCAACAAACTGTACACTCTTGTGACATACGTACCAGTTGTGACGTTTAAGGGACTTCAAACCGAGAATGTAGATTCAAATCAAGATTAATTTTTTTTAAATAAATTAAGATAGACATACATGACATGTGATTTTATTTAATCTATTTAATTTTGCAGCATATATACCTCAGCGATTATTTACTATCAATAATAATTGCTTGATAATAATGATAATGATCACATCTTTTATAATATCTTATTTATTTGAGTTATACGAAGCAAAGAAAATTATTTCATATGATGACAACGTAGATCCACTGCAAAGATTCTTGCCAATGATCGTCGTTAATAAGGAAACACTCTTAACTTTTCCACTCGTTCCTCTCCAGGTAGACAATATCACACATATTTTTCTTTCTTATCCTCAATTTTTATATGTATTCTCCGACATCCCGTTTTCCCCTTAATCCTCGCTGCAGAAATGAAAAGGATTATCGCTACCTACATTATTCATCTTCTTATCGTCGGTCGTAATGTACAGATAACGCACGAGTAATGGGAGAGATACGTATGTCGTGACAATATTCTATAAAGTACTGTTAAGTACGCAACACCGACAAATCACGCCAAGAATATTCTCAGTCGGGTCAGGCTGATCATTATCTCGACGAGGTTTGCCGAATGTCACGAAACAACGATGCTTATCCGCGTTATTGCCGCGCAGGTACATCAGCCCGCGGTTTCAGCGAGCAAATGACCGCGTGCGCGGTGAACTCCGTGCATCCGCAATACGTGATATCGCGGAACGCGCGCGTTACGTACAATCCGTCAGTATGCGCTCGCACGGGCTCGAGCGCGGTCGATCGCGGATCGTCCAGAAGTGCGAGGCGCGCCGCCCGCGATGGAGCTGCGCGATGTGAATCGCGCGTACGGCACTGCGGAGGAGACGACCGAGCTCCTGCCGCAGCGTGACAACGCCGAGTACGAGAGCTACTTCATTGAGTACGCGATGCAGAAGGAGATGATCAATCGCAACCGATGCCCTGCGAGCCGACGATTGCTCAGCCAGGCCGCACATTTGGACTACAATTTTTCCAATAGCAATCATCTTAAGGTTGGTCCTTCTTGACGGCTGCAAGGATACCGAATCGTCCCGAGATGCGGCCAGCATTTCATTCAGGATGCCAGCTGTCAACCCGGGAGCTTATGTAAAATATCGCGGAACTTTGAGTGCAAGATTCGGGGATACGAGTCGAGAATCCATGGAGTTCCGATTGCGCGAACTGGAAATTGCAGCACAGGACGTTCAGGATTCGCGAGACTGACGACCGGAGAATCTTGAGTCGAGTCTCTTCGAAAAACGGAGAACATCTCTCGAACATCTCTCTTTTTTGATTTAAGAATCCATTGAACCTTCCAGAAATTGCACATATGTGTATCAGTCTTGAATGCAGACGCATAATTTTTTGATCAACATAAAGTGATAAGAAACTGTTGCATCGCACAAGATTACATCTCAATTTTTACAGAATTTTATAATTTTTTGTCATATTAACAATATAACAACAATATCATACTATATAGGCCATCAATAAGTATACATGTCACATTTTTTTACATTTTTCTATACAGAAACTTAACTTTGGACGTTCATTGATTTATAAATTTTCACGGATCTTATCAAGTCACGCGTAATCGTCAGTGATAATTATTTAGACATTATTTATTCAGAAAACTGACGAAGAACTGCATTGTGTCTCTTAATATCTTCGAGAGGTTTTCCAGCAGTTCTGCAATTATCATTTAAATTTCTTCTCTTACATATAAGTCCCACTTTCGAAAATATGTTAGACATTATCAACGTAAAAAGTATATATTCCAACGTATAAATCTCGCGTATACGTAAAATGTCACTTCTTTTTGGAGGAAATGTCTCGAAGAATCTCGGAATCTACACTCCATACGCCTAAGACAACCGCACCGATACATTTTGCATCGTAAATGTATCACGATGAAAATGTCTCCGCAAGGATTGTCTCATCAGTCAATGAACACGGTCCCTTGATTCCCGTCAGGATTCACCATGTGCCGGAATCAGCATGATCCACACTTCGAGTGAGAACTGGCCGCCGTCCAGGAAGCGCGAGGAAGCGACGGCTTTGGAGAACCTCAGGAAGAGGGTAGAGCAAAGCAAATTATACAAAGCGGATCGAATCACTGATCCGCCCATCGTGTTCGCCTCTTCCTCGTTCAACTATGAGCAAACTCAACAACAGCTGGACAATCGGCCGAAACTTCTGAGAAAGGTACAGACCAGCAATCCAGATCCACAGAATTTATCTCGATAAGATAGATTCGCACGTGTACTGCGCAAAAGGTATCTTCTGCATCGTCGTACCTATCCGTAACATAGTGAAATAATAAAAGAAGGAAAGCGGCATTAAAATATAATTACGTGTGCGATTTACACGATCTCCGATCTGTGCGAAACAGGAATTACACGTTTCGTTATGCCGGTCACGCGACGTGCACGTAAAACGCATCTTGTACGCGTTTTGTCAAGCGAGAAATGAAGAAATTTCACTGATAAACTTGGTAAAAATCATATATCTATCTTTTGTGCATATGCTTTGTATCCTTTGCCTTTGCGTTTATTCCTTTTGATGTAATCGACTCATAAGTATTTTACTTTAAGATGATTTAATGAGATGCTAAGTTGCAAATGTCTTCGTTGCAAGATATCGGAATTATAGCAAGAGCATTGTTAAAAAATTTAAATATCGTTCTATTATATATATATATAAAGTATTTGCAAGTCAATTGCAAAATAAATGGCTCAGATCGCGTCCTAGAAGTCTCTTGGAAGTTTCCTGCTAAGAAAATACTAGCCCGGACAGCACGCCGGAGGCCGATACGCGTTAAGTTCGCGGAAATATAATTTCCGTCGTGTCCTTGGCTGGCTCGACGTGAGACTGTTTTCGAAATGGAATACGAAATCAAAAGTGCGAAGGAGCACGCGCGTAAAGTACTTGGGTCGATACTTTAGATTCAGGAGCGGCGCACCGCGATCTCGGTTCCTATGCACGCTCTCGCTGTTGAATGCAGTTAGATAACCGCAGCATCGAATCATGCAACCGCTAAAGTTCCTTGAAAGTTCAGCGAACTTGCGATTCCACTATTTTGCGCGAGGTCGTTCTTCGAAGAGAACAGCCTCGTTCGCGTGAGAATGCGAGAAGGGAACAAACGCGATGCTTCCGCAAAGATCCGAGAGTTCAAGGATCTTTCTAAGTGACGAATTCAGGAATTTGAGACTGGAGAGGGAACTCAGCGAATTTAAGAACTCATTCGTGTGAGAATTCCTTGAAGGAAAGACTTGGACAGCCTCGAGCCACTTGGAGCCTTCAAGCTCAACGTTCAAAGAGGGATGACGAGCGGTCAGGCGTTTTGAATAAATACAAGGACGAACACGAGATATGAAGGGCGAGTTGTAATTCTGCGATATCGCGTGCGGCGTATCACGTAGATCGGATAGAGCCTTTTCCGTCGCCTTTAACGTTCTACATCACGTTCTTTGAATTTTCTTGCAGATACTCGGCAACCGACCGATGAGTATCACACACGACAGGAGCGACCTGGAGACCGATTGGCGCGACAGCGAATTCATCACCGAATGCCTTTGCTGGCACAATGTTTATCGGCAACGGCACAATGCGCCTCCGTTGAGCATGTCACCCCAGGTAATCGCCGAAAACAATAAAGAGAACAGGAATGATGAGGATGATCTTGCTACGTGATGCGGATTTAAACTGTAAGATGTTTATATAACGTTACTGTTCAAAGCTGTGCGAATACGCTCAGTCGTGGGCGAATCATCTGGCGCACACGAACACGTTCTACTACAGAAATGATCGGAATGTCGGTCATAATCTATATTGTCGTCCTGGTGGTGCCGTTCCCGGTGATGTCACGGGGCAGGAAGTCGCGTCGTATTGGTACTCCGCCGTGAAGCAATACGACTTCCTCAAGGAACCCGATATCCTTCATGCCAACGTAAATGCAGGTAAAATAGCCGTATCATGTTAGCCGAAACATTTGACGTTTCCTTACGATCCTTAGAAGGCAAAGCGTGTTACGTATGATACATTAGTGCAATATAAATTACAGCACGTTCCTAATTAAGAACGCCATTAGTAACGGGAAAAACATTCTGAGATCAGCCCGAGTACGTTTGGTTTAGTTTTCATGAAACTGCGAGACATTATTTTGGGGATCATCTAACCGATCCTTTGTCCTGATGTTGATTGTCCACTGATCGATTAGAACGGTTAAAGCAGAGGTCCTACTTTGCAGGTCACTTTACCCAATTGATATGGGCAAATAGCCGCTCCTTCGGAGTCGGCAAGGCATGCAGCAGGAGCGGCAAGGTGATCGTAGTGGCAAACTATGAGCCGGTAGGTAACATGTCCGGTCAGTTCCAGAACAACGTGCTGCCGCCGTTACCGGAGAATATGAACGTAGTGCTGTCACCGCCTTCGGTGCGGGTGTCACGAGGCCAGTACGAGTTACTGAAGTCTTCGACAGCGCCGTTGCCGCCACCATTGCCGCCTTCCTTATCGGATACCGTATCCACCGGCAGTGATACAATGTCTATCAGTTCAGGTCAATAATACCACGGTCGCGCGAAATGCCTTCTCTGTATCTGCGCGCGTTGGGCCAGACGTTGAACGAACAGGCCCTCTTTTCTTTTCAGGTCCCGTTCGTTCGGCCCGGTCCTCCGCGTGCCGCGAGTCAAAGACTTCGGACACGCGAAACACGATGATCGACATCCCTGCTAAGTCGGCGACACGACTCAATAGATAAACATTGAGAAACGTTGAGCGGCAATAATAAAGCACTCGCTTTGTTGCTTGATAAACTTTTATCAGCGGGAATGTCGGTCATCTGTCGGTTTTACTGTCCTCAATTACCGCTTGCAAAAGCAGTGATAATCAAAAATATACTGAGCTTCGACGACGATTGTTAGCTGATGATACACGATGCTCGATTAGATCGAGCAATGCGATCAGCACGATCCGTCATCCGCTTGCAGACAGTGGCGTAACTTTGTTCGTTGAGTAAACGGTATGCGGAACGGTATTAGAAGAGAAAAAATGTAGACGTAAGGGGAGAGTTAAACGGATGGAGAAGGATTGGGGGGAGAGAGAGAGAGAGAGAGAGAGAGAGAGAGAGAGAGAGAGAGAGAGAGAGAGAGAGAGAGAGAGAGAGAGAGAGAGAGAGAGGAAAAAAGAAATCAAAATACCTTGTAATCCGATGCGAGAAATTGCAAATTAAGCTAATTGGGATAGTACAAAACTTCATTATTCTTTCTCGATGAAGCTTCTGCTCGATCTTGCCGTGCGTGGCGGAGTCAAATCTCTCAANAGGGGAGAGTTAAACGGATGGAGAAGGATTGGGGAGAGAGAGAGAGAGAGAGAGAGAGAGAGAGAGAGAGAGAGAGAGAGAGAGAGAGAGAGAGAGAGAAAGAGAGAAAGAGAGGAAGCGATTGCACAATCAAAATTCCCTTAGGACTAGTACGATAAAAGGCTAATTAAGCTAATTGGGATAGTACAAAACTTCATTATTCTTTCTCGATGAAGCTTCTGCTCGATCTTGCCGTGCGTGGCGGAGTCAAATCTCTCAAGGGTTGCGTCACTGTCGACAGAGGCTCAGACCTAAAGAAAAATATACGCTATACTCATTTCCAATTTGGAAGGAAACAATCGGGAGATAGCTGCGAAAGATTTGTTTCGAGATTTCTTCTAAGTTTGTTCGCTGATCATTCGTTGCATATCGCATGCAAAGTGAAAACTAAGATTGCTCGGAACACCAAAAGGAATATTCTACACGCTTATTTTGTACATCGGTTTAGAGTCCGGCACTCGTTCGAGAGACTCATAGTTGTAGCTACGTAAGGATATACAGCTGTATATGATATAATTCGAGAAGCTGAAGTGATGAATCGCGCCTAGCAAGGACATATGATACTTTGCACATATCTTTCCGTCCTGTTACACCGAGAATCAATGGTTTGCGATATAAGCGTTGAATTTCTTAGCGTTTCTTAATACTAACGAATGTTCCTATCGAATGACGAGGACTAACGCATTCCCCAGAGATTCGACTGGGCGGAATAAATCGGGAATACTAAAAATCAAGAACCCAAGGAGAATACCGAGTGAGAAACTCTCGCGTGCGAGGCTACAATCAGAGCGTCACACAATTATCGCGATCTGCTCCAAATTGCTCAGAGAAAATGGTCAAACGTTAGGTCTAGATCGAGCAAGGGAGACTTAATCTCGATCGAACGAGCAGAGGGGGAACGGAATAAAATGCTATCCGTGCGATCAGCTTTTAGATCGTAAATTTAAGATCAAAGGCAATGAAAATGTCTCTTAGATTTGCATTTACAATTCGCATTTAATGCCGAAATTCGTTCTAGGACGAATCGAACGTGATAAAGACTTCGATTAACTGACTAATATAAATAATACGAGAGAGATATCTGTTCGAAAATGACGATCAAGTCACAACGAGCATTCCTCACTTTCCTAGAGTAGAATAAACACAGACAGAGATACGCATATTACAATCCAAAATTTTGCCAGGTTGTTGAGATTATTAACAAATTTGAAGAAGCGATCAACCGTGTAATGTCGATTACATTTCGCAAGCGTTTGGCCGATGACGGTTTATCGCGAAAAACGATACGAGATATTTACCTTTCTCGTTCTCCAGTTACTTCCAAACGTAGAACGACAAAATGGAATGATAAAAAAGGATATAACGATCGGATATAATAATCGAAAGAAGATCTTTAGATCAACTTTATACCAAGTATTATTATACTCGCTTCGAACGTTGCTGCGGCGATTTTAGTGCGTTCATAATAATTAATCAAATGAATTAATGACAGTTGGGTAAAAGGGTCATCCTACGCGCGCACAGCGAGATTGTTTATAAGATGATATCAATTATTAAACGGAGATTTCTCGAAGAGGTCGCTTATCATGAAGCAATTTTACATAGCGGGAGCGAACCTACGGCGATTTTTGTAACTCGACCCTGTTGGACCTTTCCGATGTGCTAGAGAATATATAGATAAAAATAGATTGTTATAAAAGAGATATGGACTTTTCACGGATACATCGTTGTAGAGGAATTATTTTTTGCGCGCAGATAAGGCGCTAGTGAAATCCGCTGTTTCAAATCTAGAAGTAGAGCGTAATGTACGTAGCGGCAGGTAAATTATAAGGAGCAATATATTTTAGCCCTTTATACTCCTTAGATTCTCGCTGGCGTGAAATCGTTCGATCAACTTGCATATACAATAAGAAAGGACTTATTTAGGTGGATTATTCGATTATAGTGTGTGTATATATATATATATATATATATATATATGTATGTATGTATGTATGTATATATATACATATAAAATTATACTTTATGTAATTTAATGGGGAGATTGTGCGGCCTGAAATGATATAACGGCATAAAATGATGTGCGTTCTACGACATCGATAATAACGAATAGCGCACAGAATTAAGTAATGATCGATGCTCGATGTGATAAATAGTTAAGCAGCTTTTATTGATCCAAGAACGTTTAAATCAAATCACTGAAAGAATCGACAGGGTCGATACATCGTTCAGTGCTTCTGATTTCTTTTTTTATCCAACACACGCAAACTGTCAAAAATTTGCGATATCGAAAATGTACGCTCACCTGTTGACAATCGATACTGAGACGTCGTTTCATTTACGTACGTTAAACATATTAATGTGACATAAAGTTCGCGAATACTCGCGTTTATATATAAAGTTCTTTTTATAAGCAGAAATTCAATTTTAGTGATAAATTTATTCCTATATGTAACGTCAGAGCTAAACTTTCCCTAATTTCTTTCTTACTTTCGGACATGTTAATAATTATATCTCACACGTTAACTTCCTGTTGATAGGAGAAATTTGTCATGAAAGCTTGAATAGTAGAATATAAGGTGTTTTGTACAAGTTAATTCATAATTAATGCACAATTATTCGCGCTTTACTGTTTACCAAGTTATAGCAAATTCAATCGCGGAAAATACGGGGAATGCATAAATAATCGTATAAATATATATATATATATATATATATATATATGTATATATATATATATCAGTTTTGTTATGCATTGATATTGATATTTTAATATAGACTTTGCTATTGTTGATGATAGAATCTGTAGATCGGATCTGCCAGAAGAGCTCGTGTATTTTATATCTAGTTTTTGGTAATGTTAAATCTCTAATAAAAATCTACTTCACTATCGACTCCCTGTTAAAGGTTTTACATACGTAGACAAATAATAGACATTGAAAATTAAAACTGGAACGACGTTAATGTACTCGTTATTGTTGAAACGCGGGGCTTAGCCTTAACGAATGAATTAAATCCATCGCAACGTGTTTTATAACACAGTGAATGTTAATAAAATTATCTCTTTGCAGAAACGCTACTGTCTGCTAATTTCTTTTCCACTTCTTCACTGACAGGCGGCAATGCTTCTAAAACGAGCGCAACAATCGTCGATTAACAATCGACACTGGACGAAAGGAAGGAGATGTCGAGTTGAATACAGCTGACATATATTTTCCGTCAAATATCGTATTCGCTAATAACATTACATGATACAATAATTAAAAAATATACCGTACTTTGCGAAATTACAATATATATCCGGTACTATAAGTAAAATATAGTAATATTAATAACACATCCGTGACGGTGGAATTGCCCACGGCGGTCCGTTAACCGGCCGATACCATCGCTACGGGATTATGAAAACAGTTTTACAAAATATAGTGCAAATATATACGCTCGCTATACACAACAAGAAGGGAGTCCTCGATTATTTCCTCTCTTTCTCTCTCTCTCTCTCTTTCGCTTTCTTTCTTTCTTTCTCTTTCTCCCTCGCTTTTTCCTATCTATCTCTTTCTCTCTCACATTTACTAATAAGGAAACCTGCGGAGGTTTCCCCCCGATTTCGACGAGCTTGAAATATGTCGTAACGTTATGTTGTAACAGCAAAATAGATGGCAAATACTTCTCATGTCATGCCCATTTTTAGCGGATTTTTTTCTTTGGCGGCGAAAGCGAGATCTTTGTGTCACATTCGTTCGCTTCGATTCATCATGCGTCCACTTTGGCCATGAGCGATCTTTCTCATATAAGTTCTGTAATGAGTCGTTACAGTACCGATATATGGAATCTGGCTTTAAGCTGGATTCGAATGGCTAGACATAGGTAAAATGCTACACTTTGTTTGCCATTGCCTTGATGATGAATCATCGACCGTTAAATCTTATCAACCGGGGATGGAATCGATGATCTTGCGAACTATGCGCTTATCCATACTACTTGAAAAGATAGTGAACGGTGGAGATGCGTTAAAAATGAGGATATTTTTAAAACATCTGGAAACATCACTATAAGACATACTTTTGAATCACTTAATCGTTATTAAAAAATATTCTTTTAATCTTTTACTGTTTCGACCGTATGCCTCGCTGAAGAAACCGACTTTTTCCAAAGTATTTCGTCCCCTGAAACTGCGCATGGCGGTACGTAAAGGCATATACGTCTACTATTTTGATCAACATTACAACATAGTTCAAGTCTGTCGAAATCGAAGGCGAATAAGATATATTTAATTAATACGTCAAGTTTACAGACTTCACTTAGACGTATCTTTGTATATTCTCCGCTGCCAAAATAATAACTCGTTATTAATCGTGTCGGATTTATCTCGATATGCTCGACCGGCTCGAAAAATATGGCTGATTAAAATTAAAGGATTAAGACTACGGTACCTCGCTCGCGCGTTGTAATTGTACAATTATTATACTACTAAGAGCGGAAATTCGTTGTGGTCACGAGCAAAATTCGTCGCACACGACAGCGTGTAACAAGCTGCTTAATATTATCACTATCGTTCCCGAATAGAGGAATGGTAAGGCCGAAACGACGAATCTCGGCAGAAGCACGTAAATAAAAGGAATTAAAAAGAAAAAAAAGAAAAGCAAGATGTAACAAATCGATCAAAGTATGAAAGTCCAATATCCAATAGCCTTCCAAAGAGCTCTAGAATCTAGAATGCGAGAAGAACTTGTTAAAATCGTCGAAAATCAATCGCAGAGCTCTCTTCTGAGAAACATGGGACAGATCCGCGCTGATTTACGCGGTAAATGAAAGCTAAAGTAATACCTTGTAAAAAAATTCAATATTATATATATATGCATACATATAATCTTATTATTATACGTATATAATCTGATACAAAACATAAGCTCAAATCACTGTAACAAGTCGAAAAAGGATCATCGCGCCGCAAAGATATAAGCAACAGCGCAGTAAAATACCATGTATGGTTCTTCGTTTCTCAGACAGAGCTCGACAAGCGCGAATTCAGAAGTGTACAAGAATAAAAATGTGAACGAAATTTCTCTTCTGGAAGCGACGTTGCTATTGATCAGTTGCATACTGCCGGAGGAGAATGCGCTTCATAATACTCACGAGCCTCTCGAGAAGAAACGGGAAATGTCAACGACAGATCGTTCTCGTAAAATAATACTCGAAATGTATTCAGGGCTATCGAAAATACTGTCAAAAGGTCCCTCTACTAAGATTCTCCTTCCTTCTTTTTTTTCTCCCCTTTTCTTTTCTTTTTCATAAATCTTGTAATACACACAGAACGCAGATTGGACGGTGAGGAATGCAATAAGTGTTGCATAACTTCAATAAATGCAACGAAGCACTGAGTGGAACGTGAATACTTTTCCTTACGTCGATCGGCTGAACTCGCGAGACGATTCTCTCATCGTGCAGGAACGAACGATCGACGCGTACGCTCTTCATGATCGTTCGTGCAATTATAAGTTGTTAAACCCTTAAATCCTAATATTGCTACGCCTTGTTCCTCACGTTAGATTACTAAGTTCTCTCTTTCTCTTTGTCTCTCTCCCTTCATCTTTACCTCTTTATCTGTGGGATACTGCGAACATTATCCGCGAATTAAACTTAAAAGTTAAAGGTCTTAGAATTGCGAAGAGAAATGTTTCGAGATTTCAGATTTCGCGTTCAATAATAATTTGATTATCACTCGTCGAATAAAGGAAAATAATCAACAAAAGAATTAGAAGGGTAAGGCACTTAAGATGTCAACTTTTGATTTGATCACAAATGCGAACCATCCTAGAAGATGAATGAACCTGAATAATCCTGTAACGATTATACTCTGTGATTCCGCGATGTAAAATAAGAATTGAACTTTTATTATTTAAGTTGTAAACTTATACGCATAATTAACATTATAATATCGATTATTACAACGTAGATTCTGCGTATCGATCATTCAACTTGTCTTACATCTTGGAAGAGATATCATGAAACAGAATTCTAAAAGTTCGTCCAAATGAAACGTCGACATTACTTCTATGCGTCTTATAAATGAACAATTAATTACACGATAAAGCTGCTTTTGATCTTATAAAAATCATCGAAAAATGTCTACGAATACCACGATCAACATCTTAAATGGATTACCCTGTATATTGATAAGAAACGTCTCAGCACGTAAGAACAAACCTAATTAGCAAAATTAATTCCATCTTCTAAGTGTTACTAACGAAAAAGCGATTTCTATATCTCGAATAATAACTAGATAAATTTCTCACCATCTAAATTCAATAAAACACCAATAGCGTAATTCGTTGCGTAAAGATGTCCGTCTGCGCAAAATTATTTTCAATATCAATGGTATAGAGAGATACGTCAAAATGAATACCTCCCATCGCAATATCAAATCGATTCCACATCTTATTCCGTGGAGCACTTTACTCGTATTCTACATTCTATAAAAGTATAGTTTTCGTTTGGATCCTAAGAGACAGAGCTTTCGTCGTAACTTTATGGAACATAGTTTCCATTCGAGTTCTACAGAAAATAGGACTCTCGTTCGAGCTCTATATGAAATAGGGCCGGGAGCTAAACTAGTGCCGTCCGTCCTTCCGGAACGCATCGTATAAATATAGATCTTTCATCACTCATACTTCTTTCACTTCTTGTACATTCTCACGCATATACACATGTACACGCAAATGCGTCCCCTCTTTTCCTCTCTCTTGTTTTCTATTTTTTCATTCTTCTATCTTCTATCTTCTAGCTATGTTCTAACTACTCGTATCTTGTTAAGTGCATAATGGCATAAGTGTGTGTAAATCCGCGTACATAACAGTATAATTTAAATATGTATATCCGAACCTTCCGCTACGAGAGAAGTAAATATAAAACTAACGCCTACGACAATCATGCTGTCCGGCCTATCTCCCGTTTATATACACACTCATAAGCTACTCTCTTAATCAGTCCTCGCAAGCTTTATCCTATGCTGTATATAATGTCGACAGATTATCTCAATTATCAGTTCATAATAAGATATTGGTCCGGAAATAATCAGGAATATTTGAACAGATCGCGTACGAAAACCGCCAGATAGCTTCTTTCCTCGCCGCGACTGACAATACGCCCGTTATCGTTATGTTATTAATGGTCCTCCTTCGCAGAACACGACATTTTTGGTCAAAAATCTATACAAAATTCCATTTGTACTTGGACGCTGTGTGGGGAATCATCATTTCATCAGATTCGTTCTGTACGCAAAATGGCCCTCGTATATAGTATCGTCGGTTAATAAAAATTAACTAATTCATCACGTGTGGAATACTATAACTACGCGCGATACGCATACTCGTCTGTATACATCTCTCTTTACGCGCGATGAGATATCTGCGATGTTCGGAGATAAGGAACATAAGGCAAGAATATTCGATAAGAAACGCAAATGTATAACAGGTAAAATTTCGTGAAGCGAGTATAAATAAATGTCAAATTCGATAAGTTTGATTAAAGAGAAATAATCATGACTAATGACACCTTAGTATCATGATTTACAAGATTCCATATGTCCTTTCTCCGAGTAACCCAGATCTATCTTGGAAAATGTTTGAACTATCTCATTAAAGCCTGTGTGAAAACGAGAATTAGGCGACATTTAGGTCCTATTGTTGTTGGTATTGCTGTTGCCGCTAGTGGTATTATTATTGTTGTTGTTGCTGTTAGGATTGAGCGGGCTGCTGATGTTGTCGATCTCGCGTTGAGCTCGCGAGATCTTCACCTTATCTCGCGGCGTACCGTCCTCGCCGGTCTCCATCGCAAACATCTTCATCTTCTCCTTGAAGCTGAGCTTCTCCGGCACTGCGCCGATCTGCGAGTTCTGTTGTTGTTTTTGCTTCTCCGCTAGTCGTTTTTGTCTCGGATCCCTGAAAAATCAAATCATGTTTCGGTATTGTACTCGCGCACGTTTGCTCAAATCTTTTCAAATGCTTCTGGTGAGTGTAATAAACTCACTTGTACACTTCTTGAGCTCCGATTACTCCCGGGGTGGCGCCAGTAAATGAGGTCCCGGATCCTTCCGGCGTTTTTGGAGATGCTAATAGAGTCTCCGCATCGTTGATAAAATTCTGAAGGCACATCAAATTATTACTTGTACATGTATATACCATTATACATGGAAAATAAATATTTCAAGTACATGTACATATCAATAACAACGCATTGTGCCTAATAATTGCGTATATACAATTGCATCTTAGCAAGGACGTAATCTCAAATATATTAATGAATTGTTCGTTCAATAACTTAGAAAGAGAAATCTAATCAAATCATTACTATGTATTAATTGAATTATTGTATTATATTTCACTAATTGTGGATTACATTCGTAACGAATAATCGATTTGTCGCTTAATTAATAAAATGTTTAACGACAACACACATAAGTGGAAAATATAATATACAAATAAATATCTCAGATTAAATCAATGCCAAGAAGATATCAGATCCGAATATCAGCGCAATGCTTTATGATATTTATGCAGTTTTTTCAGCAGTCAAGTATCATGTATAATTACGCATATGAAGCAACAATC
The DNA here is from genome assembly GCA_020341155.1 of Eciton burchellii. Classification (NCBI taxonomy): domain Eukaryota; kingdom Metazoa; phylum Arthropoda; class Insecta; order Hymenoptera; family Formicidae; genus Eciton; species Eciton burchellii. The sequence goes on from JAHMML010000015.1 coordinate 1,336,111, forward strand.
AGAGAGATTAGCACATGTAATACGAATGTAGGTCACGAAAACACGAAATCAGATACGAATCAGATAGGACACGCAATGAAAATGACGAATTACACTTAAATGAGAAAGATGAGATGACCACTAGACGACAATCAAGACAATCGCTATAGCTGATTGTCCATGCATTTAAATGCAGATTTAATATGGAATATAGCATGATAGATCTAACGATTTTTCTTTAAATTTATACCTTACTTGTTTATCTGCCACCGTATGCATTTCGACAAAGTATTTATATTTATAATGAATTCGTATCAAGAATAATACAAACTAACTTTTTGAGAAACAAATTTATCGTCTATTCAATCACACAGCGTCGAACAATAGAAATGTACAATATAATTTCGGATATTCTCTTAAAAAAAGTTAATAAAAAATAACGCGATCGCATTAAAATCATAAAAAGAAAAAAAAAGAAAAATTTCTGGAATAATCGGAAATAATTATGCCAAAACAAGGCACTGTATAAGACGAATTGGCATAAATAGATAAAAATAGATATAAATGATAAAAACAAAAAAATAGATATTAATAGAAGTATCTTACATTGGGATCCTCTCTGATAGTGTCCATTGACATCGATGACGGGTTCGACGTCCCAGATACATTTCGCAACAAAGGTTCGCTGTTTGCATTCGAATCGTGAAAAGAGACTCTTTTCATAGATGCCGGCTGTTGAAAACTAGGAGGTAGATTGGATGCAGTTGAACCATTTGATCTGAGAGCACTTTGCTGAGACATAACGGCGTAACTGGAACCGCGTTCCGGTGGCGGAGGTGCATCATTTATGTTATTTTGCGAGGCTAGAGAAATAGTAGAGAAATAGTAATTTGAATGAAATAATTTAGCTATAAAATCAATAAATTTAATAAAAATATAATCAAGCTTCTTATTAATAGAAGATATAATAATTTTCAAATTTCAGGATATATTTTCAATTTTTGGCGAATTCCTGTTAATGTTAAGCCATATTAATCGATGATATTAATTTACTTACACATAGATACACTGGGCCCGTTGATAATCAAATTGTCCAAACGCAACATGCCAGGATGCAGCGATTGCTGATTTCTCGAGTGTTGATTCTGCTGATATGTTTGTTGCTGCACTTGCTCCTCCTGCTTTTTCTGGTTCTCCTCGAATTCGATTTGCTTTCGCTTTACCTCGTCCATCCTTCGCTGCAATTCTCTATCCTCTATAGATGGCATGCCGACGGAATAAGGTTTCTGACCGGAAGCAAAGTGGCTGAGAGATGTACCGTAATTGGGTGACATGTGCAATTGCTGTTCTTCGATTTGAGCCATTGCCGTTTGCTGCTGTGGCTGTTGTTGCGGACTCGGTTGCACATGCAAGCTGCTATTTTCCTGAGTACTCATTCCGACATTCAGAGACGTCGTTTGAGTAGGCGGAATGTGAGCATGACTACTGGTGATCATTGGACTGTTAACTGGCTGTAGAGGCAAGCCACCTCTCATAGATTGATTGCCTGTATTCGTTCTCGATAAAATCGGTAGTTGTTGGCTTCCTTGAATAGCAGCCCTCTCCTGACTAGCCGCCATCCTCAGCAAACCTTGAACGCGTTGCGTGCTTTCGTTGTCCAAATCATTGCTTTCCTCATCGTCATCTTGATTGGCAGCTTCTTCCGCTCGCTTTTGGAAATCCCTTTCCAACTGAAGTGCTCGCAACTGCTCTTCCTGTTGTTGCGTTCGATGCGTCAGCGCGCTCAATTCAGCGATTTGCTGGTCTCGCCATTGTCGGGCAGCTTCCCTTCTACGAGCCTGTTCCTGAAAATATCGATAATGTTAAATCGAAATAAAAGAATCAAATCCGATTTTTAGTCATTTTAATAAGATTCTCATTACTTTTTCTCTTTCTTCTCGCTGCCAGGGATTCGTCGCGCTATATTGATACTGACGCGGTTGCTGCATGGTGCTGATTCCTCCCGCAGGGTAATAACTACCTCGCGGTGGATCGTGCATGCTCGCGGTATATCTAAAAAATTTTTCGTCGTTTTTAAAGAGCCATAATAAAAGTTTTTTTTAACGTAAGAATACATATAAAAATGCACTTATTTATCAAGACTACCTTGTGTCTGCTTGCTTGTTGTACAAAGGATGCGTCGAGGTATTCGGTGGTGGTGGCGGCGGGCTTTCGTTAAAAGTGTCTTCCGACGGTAAAGCTGGCCTTGTTGGCGGCGCTTCCGTTGTTACAGAATGACCATCTCCGTTTTGGGCTCGGTTGATGAGGCTGTCGCTTGTATATTGATCGACACGCTGTTCCAGATTGCCATTTGGATAATGTGGACTGTTCTGCGAACTGGCAAAGTGTCGATTCTGCTCGACATAGGGCTTCGCTTCCTGATTAATCGTCTCTCTGCTGGGTAGAGTCTCACCAGATATTGGCTGGTGACCACGAGCCTCGTTCTTTGGCTTGGGCATCATTGGTCCGTATTGACCACTAGTCGTCGGATACTTGAAATACTGATTGTACTGACCATACTGCGCACTGTTGTATTGGGTGTACTGAGTATCAGGATAATTATAGCCGGGTGCATTTTGTCTCGCGGCATAATTAGAAACTGCACCCAAGTTTGACGTGGAGCCCATAGGTCTTGACGAGCGTACATTCAATGCGCCTGATATTGGCTGAGGAGGGGGCGCCGCCATACGAGCGCCAACATTATACATCGCTGGTGGTCTGTGCTGATTAAGCATTGGCGCACCACCACGCAGTTCACGTCGACGAACTTCCTCTTGCATTTCCTGCATCTTCGCCTCTTGGCGGATTATGTCGCGCGACGACTGGGAACGTGGCGGCAGACCGCCGCTCTGCTGTTGCATCTGATTGCCGACCGCCGAATAATTCTGTTGCTGACTCTGATTGATATATGCGGACGTCGGACGATCTCGCATGTGGCCGCCAACTTCTAAGGTAGATGGACGATTTAATGAGTTTTGCGAACCTCTCAGAGAATTCTTCTGGATGTGAGAGCTTCTGTAACGCAACGATAAATATAAATATTTGAAGTTTTATTTTATTTTTTGTAATTACGAATTTAATAATAAATTTCTAAAGAGACAAGTAAATCTCAGACCTGTCGTCTGACTGCTGTGGACTAATTTGTTGCTTCACTGTCGGGTCTTGATTTCGATAAATACTCAAATTCTGGTAAAATCTCTCCGCTTCGGTATTCTGTACACTGGATAATGCATTCGCTTGCGTCGTGTTTGGATTCAAATTGGGCGATGATTGCTGCCTGCTGACCAAGCCGGTGGGTGGTAAAGTACCGATTCTCATGGGATCATGTAAATTGTGACTCGATCTGTACACATATAGAAAGATATATAGATTATCTCTATAAACCTAGATTATAAATTAAATTTATACCAAAGTCAATATCTACCTGGAGCGTAAGGAAGTCGCGCTGTTGATCGTCGCCATAGGAGGAGGCTGAACGGGTGGCGTGACGCTGTTGCTGGAGGAGGCTCTGCTGTATCCTGGATTGAATACCTCATGTTGCTGTTTGGCCTCGGTACCCACGTCTGAAAAATTCAATGTTCATGCATACAGACGAATTCTCTTCTATATTCTTCACCAGATTTTAACGTTTTTTCTAATTTGTATTTACTTTGGACTTGATCTAATCCTTGGATCAGATCGAATTCTTAATGAAGATAAAGCAGAGTGATTTTGGATATGATGTAAACACACACACACACACACACATACACACACATACACACACGAAGCTCGCTCTTACTTACTATGCAATGCTGGAACAGATTTGCTGCTGTGGATTTGCTGAGGAGTGGCGTCGTGTCCAAGCCGTGACGGTAGATCCCGTTCGCTCATGCGACGAGGGCCTGCGGTAGCCCAAGCGGGTGAACACAAAGAGATAGCTTTGAATTAATGCATGGATGAACAGAAGTGCCGAAGCACGATATTAAATGATCACTCATGCACATACGCAAAGCATTCGTCGAGAGCTCTCGGAACAAAAGCTCTTTCATCTGGCTCACTAGAAATCTAAGTGCGATATTGGCAAAATATGCTAACTTTGAAATCGATGAAAGCTGTGCAAAGAAAATGTCATGTGGCTAACCGTAAAACATTTCATTAAAAAGGGATAAAGGTGCTAAGCTGAACAAATTTGTATTATATTGTTTTAGATGATCAAGTTGCAAAATGAATCTCCAAAATCATTCTCCAATATTAAAGTGTTAATTATTCGACATCCATGAAAGTCACACATATAATTTACATTGATTGGTTTAGCATAAAAATAATACCGCACTTTGCCAGGAAGCTTGTTGAACATAAGACATAATATTCTAATAATGATATAAGAGTGATATTTAAAATTGCATTAGCACATCATGCCTGATGTATTAGCAGAAAATTGTTATGAAATGTGTTATAAAACAAATTGTTTCCATTCGTATATAAGATAGATGATAACGTAAGAATACCTTAACATAAATTATATATCGATATATCGATTAATATTGTTATATCAAAAACTGACCGAGTTGATCGTTTGATTTCATTATATTTTCAGCTTATCAATGTTCAACAACTTTATAAAAATAACACGGTCAATTTTTGATTTATGTCGTAATGTGTATCGTGATGTCGTAATTGTGTAACGTAAAATAAGATTTATGTCGGGTATGCTCGTTATGGAATGCTATGCGTTGTAAATAATAGGATAAAATGCAACATAAGGACGAAAATATAAATGGGTCTAATCGTGCGACATTGATCCGTCTGCGAATGTCGATCTTCCATTTATTTTGTTCAGGCGGTGCTCGGGGAAAAAAAAGTTCGGCTAAATGCATACATTCAATGCATAACATATGGATGTTGCTTACGCAAGCCGGACCGGTCATCGTCTTTCAGCGAATTAATCTCGCGGAAGTTCCAACAGTTCTTCTCGGAATCGGACTTTCGTCCCGGAATAGCCAACTCGCTTTGAGATTTTCGTTCGACTTTCGTCCACTCGTCTCGTTTCATTCTGTTCACGCACAATTCAAGATCGTTGCTTTTTAAGTGATCGTGGCTCGCGTGCTTCGTACCGTATCTCTTCTTTGGCGTCCAGTCGAATCTCTGTGTTTCAATAACTCGGCCTGAATTCGTTGAATTCGTCCGATTGTCTTGCACGTATGATTCTCTGTCTGATCTCAGTTCCTCGAGCGATCCATGACGATTCCATCGTGTTTCCTCTTCGTCTTTGGAATTTAATTTATCGTCGAACGATTTACTCAATCCTGTCTGAACTTTGGCAGATCGAATTGACGTGAAGTCCATCGAACTATCTTGTTTCCTCGGCTCCTGTTTCGATTTCAATTCTTCCAGAGAATGATGATGATGCCAACATATCTTTTGCTTGGCAGCCAGGCTTGATCCGTCGCTTGATTCGCGAAATGAATCATCAGTTTTGCAGAAGCTTCCGCATTGCATTTGATCAGCAGAATCCAATAGAAGTTTGCTGTTTAAGATACTGTCATAGCTGCACGACAATTTAACGAAACCATCGTGACGATCCATGACTTCTTCAGTTTTTTGCCCACAAACTGCAGCGCTAATCAGATTGTCTTCGCTGCTACAAAGTGGTCTGACGATTCGCACGCGCAGAATATTCAATTTGTTGTCGTTCGGTCGCGAACACGCGCTCGCACACGGCGGAAGCATCAACGAACGTTCCGAAGAACCGAAGAAATTGTTGGAACAATTTTTAGCGGAAGAATGAGAACAATCTGAGAAGAGACGAGATTTCGAATGTTTTCCATAAGATCGAAGCTTGATATCTTCCGAGAACGGAGAAACAGTTTTCGCGACGACATTCGAAAGTGACAACGCAATGGAAGAGCAGGAAGATGAAGGCGAACGAATGGAAGAGGGCGATGAAGTAGTCTTATCCTTCGTTCTTTGGAAGCTATCATCCGTATTGATCAATGATGACTTTCCTGAAGGTATCGTTTTCATTTGATTCGCCAGAGTTGACTGGTTCATCGAGTCAACAAAAGCCAACATTTCGTTTTGATTTTTCGAAGCAAGGGAAATTTGCTTCACGTTCTGATCTGGGATGAACAAAGGTGCATCAGTGTTATCCAGATTTGAGAATTGCTCAAGTTGTTCAACAATCACTTGTTGTTGTTCCACGGAAAGCTTGTTAATATCGATGTTGTTAGCTGGCTCGTTTTTCTGACTTTCAGCTTTAGTAAAGTCCTGAGATTTACTATTATCATTTGCCATGTTGTTACAATCTTCAATTTCCGCAAGTGTTGTATTTTTCATAGCGAAGAAATCATTCCACGAAGGAATTCTGGCAACAGTTACTCGTTTAGCGCCGCAACGATGAAATCTACATTCTTGGATTGCAAAATTGTCGTCTTCAGCATCAAATAGAATAACTTTGTGTCTTCCAGTTGAATCGACTCGACAGTTGTCGTCTCTCGTCAGATCTGAGTCCGACTTGTACTCTTTTTGAGCGTGGCAGGATCCGTGCAAACATTCGTCGCTCTTTTCCGGCGTCGTTATGTCCGGTTCTGATACGAATTGTCGAGAATCGGTCAGTTTGGTGGACTTGAATCTGATCAAGCCGGCATCGCCGAGTTTTGAGAAGTGTTTCGCCAGCGCTGCGACTCGACCACATCCTAAGCGCACTTCTTCAGGTGATTTCCAACACTTCTCCGTCTTGGATTCATCGCTGGACGCATCGCTATTTAATCCAGTCAGATCAAGATGCAACTCCGGCATTATAGTATACATTTTGGGAGTCGAGATTCCTTCCTCTTCTATGTCTCCTTCAATTCTATTCGACGCGCAATCATCGTTAATCGTGGAACTGGATTCGTCCGCGCAATCTTCCGAATTTATAATGTTATCCGACCTGTCCTCGTTTTCAATCGTACATTCTGTGCTATTACTCGTGCATTGGAAGCCATCTATTTCAGATTCTGTGACAATACTTGCTCCATTTACGATAGACAAGGAAGATTTATTCGTGGGAAACGAGGGAATATCGATCGCCGAGGAAGTGAAGTTGTCCGCTTGCACATGTAACTGAAAGTCAGAGTGTGCAATATTTAAATCCTGCTGATTATGGCTTATCTCCGTGCTTATCTTTTGACGATCTTCTCTAAGATTGGTGGTGCCGCGAACAATCTCTTCGCAGTGTTCATATTTGTTTTTTGATTCTGTCTGTTCAAAGGTTTCTGTGAGATTGGTATCGTCACTCTGATCGATATAAGGTATAGTGTCGTAAAAATTTCTATCGAAAGCCAAGGGCGGCGCCAGCAACGAGTACTTGCTATACGCGGGCTCTGCGTATTCTTGTGGCGGGGTGATCCTCTCAAATGGGTTTAGAGTCGAATAATTCGAATTAATAATTCCAGCCTGTTCCGCATTAGTTTCATCCTCCTCGATGATCTTATCATCGCTCTCATCGCTCTCATTCTGATAAATGACGGACGAGATCTCATTGTCACTCGTGATGGAGATCAGGGGACAGGGCATAAGAGGTCGCGAAATACGCGCCGCAGGGATGGTAGGAGTGGAAGGACGGCAGACGTATTCTCTGTCATCGACGGCGCCGCAGTATCCATTGTCAGGATAGGCATCCCTCGAACGGAAAACTGTGAATGAATCTTGTCGCACGGAGCGGTGATCGTTATGGTCGACACGTGGAAAACCTCGATCGATCTGATTACGGTAAAAAGATGTCTCAGCAATGCACTGAGATGGAATCGCACCTGGTTGAATTAAATCCTGATATGCCACCTGCTTCGGCAGTGACAATAAGTCGCCCACTGAGTGTGACGCAGTTGGCTGACCACCACCACCGGCTGCCTCCATTGCTCCTATCGGCGGCTCTAAGTGCTCGGATCTTGGCCGAGTCTTACACGCTGCACGAAACAAGTAGTTAGTCAAGCGTTAGTAAAGCGGGCTCTTTCTTAGCGAAGCGAAGCAGAAGGCGTTATTCTGACGGAGCGTTTTAGTCGGATTAGAGTTTGCCGGACAATAAACCCGAACCGATATTTCACAGAAAATTCTTGCTGACACGTGTGCTTGAAGTGAGAAAGCGATATGTTCGATCGTTAGGCAAATCCTCGTTTAACTTTTAGGTGGATTCGATCGGGAAGGATTCTTGCGTCATAATTGATTTTCATATGAATATTTATGAAAACATTTCTCACATTAATATTAAATTCTCTATTAATATGAATAAATGAACTTTTTATATAAAGAAAAGAAATAAGAAAGTTGAGACAATATTTTATAAAATACCATATACCACGTAGACATATTTTCTCTCGAATATCGATTTGAAATTTCGACAGCAAAATCCAGTTGTAAGATTTCGATTATCTTCTTCTTACTTCAAGGGTTCAATTACTCCGCGAGTTACGGTATTAGTTACTAATCTTTGCACATACCTCTCGTCATTATTGGAGAAGGTTGAGAGAGCAATGTCGCGAGTCCGTGATAAATGGCGCCCTGTTTAGCAACTTCCAATGTCACAATCGGACCAGTGCGTACGAGATATTCGGCAGCTCTATATATTTTATGGACATAATAATTTGGATGAAGTTTCTTAAAAAATTTATTAAATTAATCTTAATCTTAATCAATGCCATACTTTTCTTGCGTAATTCCGACCAAACTTTGCCCATCCACTTTAAGTAGTTGATCACCTGCTGTCAATCTACCATCCTAGAAAATATAAAACAATAATTTAATATTTATTTTTAATAATAACTTTTTAACAATCGCAATATTTTTATATGCGGATTCTTATTTTTAAAAATTACCGAGGAAACGTTAAAATTAAAATTAAATTATGATGTTTTATGCAAAAACAGGAACTTAATGTTATACAATAAATACTTTTCTTATACGAATAATTGCTTACAGCATCAGCAGCACCACCAGCAACAACGCTTTTGATGTAGATGCCCAATCGATCCTGTCCTGCACCCTGAACATTAAAAAAATAAAAAATAGGTATTAATATATAATAAAATTGTAATATAAAATCAATGAATAAATATACGTCTATTTTAGATAATAATACATACTTTTGCTGCAACAATGCTTAAACCCATGCCATTGGTACTCTTGTGCAATTTAATGATGTGTATCTCCGGTTGAGCCTGGTTTTGATTAACATGACTGTTGTAACCACCCGATCGGTTGCTCATCGCGCTGGGACTACGCAACTGCAAAAAGTTAAGTAAAAAATATTTTGTCTACATTTCTTAATTAAAATAATTTCTCATATATAAAAAACAATATATTATTTCTGAACTAGAAAAATAACAGATTTATAAGATTATAAAAGTTCGTGGCTTACATTGTTATGATGATCTATCATATAAATGGTCCAATAGCCACTGCTGGTCGGTTGAGCCGCCATCCGACACAAACCGTCTCGCTGTAAAGGCGCAAGAAATTCCGCCAATCCTGGTGGAACGCCTCTTACTATCTCGCAACTATAGCCGTCCTCGGGAAGTAATAAAGACAATCCTAGGATAGGCTCTTCCTCCAGTCTTATTTCGCGACCATCTGCACGCGCGAGCGTGTCTGCCACACTCTCTGCTACCTGCAAGATGTATAACAATATCGATTGTATAGAGCGGTTATATATATATATATATATATATATATATATATATATTATAAAGTAATTACATTTAATGCCGATAATACACATATCTCGATAGCTCGCTCGATTGTACTTACCCTGACAACATTCTCGATCAATTCGGCGGGCAGCCTGGGTTCGTCCGCGGCAGGTTGATATTTCTGCAGCAAAGCCCTTACTTGCAGGGAATTCAGTTTGAAGCAAGTCGAACTAAGAGTCGCTAGCTCCTCAGCATTGTATTTTGGAGCTTGTAACAAGTGAGTTGCTTGCATGATCGTCGCCAAATGGCACTGACTGGCAAGTTCCAAGCCTTGTCTCTCGGCCCAGGTTTCCAGAGCGTTCAATCTCGCTTTCAGTCTGCGCCCGAACCATCTGACGCACAAGTTCCCATTGGAAACGAGAGTGTTGAAGGCTATGGCGTTGATCGCGTGAAAAAGATGACTGAACAGTTGTATCGTAAGCGCGGCATTCACTCGGCATCGTCGTAAGAGCGCCATCGTGTTAGAGAAGATCTGCAGAACTCCGGCTTCCTTCGCTGGTTCGTCCGCATCCGCCATGAATTGTGTCATAGCTGGAGTCAATTCTAACGTGACGCAGCGTACCAATGAACCGAATGCTGCGTGTACCGCTTCTTTCAGGATATCTTGCGCCCGTGTGGAAAACGCACCCACGTGTCGATCGCTTTTTAGCATGTGCAACAGCTCCGAGCTATTTGCCAACCAGAACGCCAACGACGAAGCGTCCATGTAGCGTTCCTGGGAACATGATACCTTATTGGAAGAAGAAAAAAGAGAGAATATTCCTTTAGCAAACTTTAGCAGCAAACTTTTTAAATCGACAAATATACATTAAGACACGCTTAAAGACACGTCGAAATCCTACAAAACTTATTTTTAGTTATTATTTGAAGCGAAGAAAGCGATTCCCATCGAAATACCTGGATGACGCGTTGGATCATCATAGCAACGTTCGCCAGCATGGCGGTAAGCCTGTGTGCTCTCTCCGTAGGCTGCAATTCCGGTCTATAGTGAGTACTTGCGCGGTACCTTGCACTCAAATATAGAATGTAGGTTGGCGCCAGCTTGAGCTGCGGTGCCGAGGGATCCACGTCCGTGATGACAGCGTGGAAGAACGTCTCCTCCGTTTCCTCGAGGAATTCCAGTACAGCCGGCAGGATCGGATCCGTACCTCGAGGTCGATCGTATTGCGAAAGCCTGCAGATGATTTGATATATTGACACGCTTTCTTAGTAATAATTACTTAACTCTGAAATTGTTTTTCCTTTTTTTTTTTTCCTCGAGAGCACGGAACCGCTGATGCGTTAATTCGGAAAGACAAATTTACGAGAAACATTTGTAAGATCCATCATGGAGTCGGATTTGCTACCTATTGCCGTCTCTGCTGCTACTTAAACTGGCGGTCTCCACGTTGCCATCCAGATCGAATGTAGTCTCGTAATTGTGCGTGGGCTCCGGGTGCGTGGGACTACGGGGACTACGAGCAGCGATGGTGGACTTTGAGGGACTCGAAGGGGTCGCGCGCTCCTGAGCCTGACTCGGGGTCTGGCCGTTCGGAGTACCGGATCCTGGACGGAACTTCTCCGAGCTGACGTCCTGACTGGTCGCATCCGGTGAACGTCTATTGCAACATGCGTGCGAAGCGAATATCGCAACGGAAAAAGCAAACGTAAAGCAAAAATCGAGCGTAGATAAACAATAAATGAGGCAGCAAACGGGGCAAATAAGGAAAGTTAAGTTTATCTCTCTGCTTTATCACAATTCGATGAATATTCTTCGAGAAGAAGATTGTCATTAAAGATGAAGACTGTCCAAATCACATGAAATGTGATAATGAAAGACTATCGGATATGATGATACGATATATATTAGGAGATAAAAATGAATAAAAATCTATTTTAACACAACAATACAGCGATACGAAGATACACGACGAGTATCAGCTGACGAATGCGATTATTATCACTGGTGTATCCAAAGTGTGTAACGACTAACGAGCAACATTCATGCATTCACATCTATTCTCATTTATTTGTGATAATGGGGGATAAGAACTATAAATTTTCATCTTACCGGTCGTAAGCATAGTCGATCTGCTTGTTCGAATCGTGTCTCTGTCTAATTCGATCCTCAGGCGCGGGATCGATAAATCGAAACGTGTGCATTCTGCCGAACTTGATAATAGCGCCATTCTGTAAGTACGCGAGGAATATAAAATTACATTAAATCATCCTTTCGATTAATTTAACGATTCAAAGCGATAAAATGACACTCCAAAACCGTCTCATTGTTCGAACATTCAACACACGAATATTCATCGATATGATCCGGATGCATTTAGAAGAAGATAACGAGCAACAACGATTATATATTTATCTATGAATATAATTGCCGATAAAATTAACAAGACAAAGCAATCTCTATATATCCGCTTCGATAGCGGATATAATCAAGGAACATGCCTGCAGTATAGTGGTCTGGTGTATCCTCTGATTGTTCACGTAGGTGTGGGCATCCCTGGAGCACGGTGTGAGCGTGACAATGTTCTCGGTAAAAGCAATGACGCAATGCCTGGGCATCACCGTTGGCCCTGGCAGAGTCAGCGTTTGCGCCTGCACCGCTTGCGGTCCGATCGGCCTCTCCGAGCCGACTTCCGTAACATTTGGCTGCAATCGGTGTCGCACTCCGGCTCCGTTTGGGATATCACTGCCGTCCGGATTAAGTTCCAACAGAAACGGCAGCCTCTCGTCCTCGTACCTACACGGAAAACCACACGTCGAATCTTCATGATGAGCCGAGCATTTATCATCTAGCTGCCGCTAGAAACGGAATCTCGCGCCATTTCGGATGGCTGCATGAAAATTTCCCCCGAGATTACACTCATGCTAAATACCTGTGATCCAGCTCGTTCCACTTCCCGGCAGGTTTCTTTTTACGTTTCCGCGGCATGTAATCCGCGGGTCTTCTTCTCACGTGAAACATAATGGAACCTGTAATAAACAACGAACAGCAATGAATTTTATTTACGGACGTTTCGAACATGTTTCATCTGTTTCATCCGCGTGTCGATGCAAGTACCGGATCGGAGATAAGAGACGCGTGCAACAAACGCAAACGTATGCTGATTAGCGCGAAAGTAAATATCGAATACGAATGACAGACTTGTCGCAGGATAAATCCAAGTTTATTCCATCGTCGGGGGAATAAACGCCAGAAAGAGAACGCATGAAAAATATCATTCAGAGACCAGATACAAGAATGACCCCCAGCCGGGGGTGGCAGGTGCAAGGAGAAATTTATCGCAACACCGCGATATTGGATTATCGAGTATGGAAAGAGAGCGGAGGGGAAACAAAAGAGGATCTTCATGAGCGATTACACGAGTGGTGATCGTTAATTCGGAGCTGCGGCTTACAATGATCGCGCATGAGAAGCTTCGCGGTAAATCGTCGAATTAGTATGATGGACTAGATAGCGCGATCGCGCCTTCTTCTTTTTTTCCTTCCACGCGTTACAGCGTTAACCGCACGTACGTTCCCCCTGCGTACAATATGCAGCACACGTGTGTCCCGGGGCCCGGTAACTTCTCACGGAAGAAAACGGAAAGGGAGAACGACTCTCGGCTTCGGGTCAGCGCGCCGCACAGTCATTGCACCCGTCGTCGTGCTGGCGTTTCCATCGCGTTTCCCTCGTCCTTGCAAGCGACGCGTTGCTTGGTGCTTTCGACTGCGAACGTAATTCAAGAGATTCCGGACGGGAACCACCGCCGCTTCGGGAAGACATGGATACTCTGAACACGACACCAAAGGGCCCAGAGGCCCAGAGATCCAGAGGGGAGACCTCTCAGATTTCGAGTCTGCTTAACGTTCGAGAGCAGCAGCGCAACTCGAGGACCGCTTCCAGACGACAAAGGGCAAAGGTCTGCAGCTCACGAGTGGTCGCTCGTGAGCGACTCTGTGTACTTTGGAACAAGCTTAGCAAGGACACGTGAGGGATCCGTGAGGATTCCGAGGATTCCGCTCGACGCGAGTTCTTCGCGAGGGTTCCTCGCGGACGACACTCACCTAGCATCACCTCCACCTTGCCGCTTCGGCGTGGCTTGAATGACCAGAGCCCGATCATGTAACGCTTCGGGATCGACGATTCATGCGCACGTACGCAATGGGAATGTACCGTGTCACGAAAGGGTTCTCTTACTCGAGGCACGCGCGGCTCTCTGTCCTATTTTTATAGCAGTAACGAGTCGCGCATAGGAAATAAGTAGCTCATTAAAGTGGAAAACACACAGGCCACAGGTTGTATTCCGAGATTTTTTATTATCCGGCGACGCTGCTCGACACAGTTGTTCCCGTATTCTTCTCTCGTCGTCTATCAAATATTACGCCTAAAGAAAATTACTAGTTTCGACAAAGCACTAGACAATAAGATACTCGATTACATCGGACGGAAGAAGAGTGTCGTCGAAGAACACGAGATACTCGTAAAGGACCGCAAGAAAAACGCCGCAGAAAAATCTCTTTTACCCGGAAATTGCATCGCGGACTGCCCGCGATTTCGCTTTAACAGACCAGTCGTCTTTCCCGGAGACAGCGCGAGCTGATTTCAAGCTGATTTTCTCGCTCGTAAGAACACGTAGCTGCAGATCGATCAGCGCATTGCTACCGAGACTCGGCAAAGTATCTCCCAAGTTCCGGAAATGCATTACGAAACGCATTACGTGTCATCAAGTTGCATCCGTTGCAATTTATGCACAAGTTCCATCCGCCAGTAAATGTCAACGCTACGCTAAAGATCTTCAGATATAGTCAGCTTGATGTCCAACAAGAGCCGTAAGAGTCGATGAGAGTCGCCGTAAACACTGGCTGGACAGAATCCTCGGCTCCTCGTCGTGTCTACTGATCGCTGATGAGCCAGATCTGAGACTTCTCACCGAATCCGATGATCGATGATCATCGGATCAACGGAACAACATCTTTTCCGCGAAAAATGATCCCGCTTGGAGCGCGACTCGGCGTCCTCGGAGTTCCACGCGATCTCGTTGCATCGCATTACTCAACAAATTGCACGTCGTAGAGCTACCATAAAAAAAGACACTACAGATATAGCCGGATATAAAATGAAACTTTAATCAAATAGAAAGCAACACGAAGCGCGCGAGCGAACGGGACAGACGGAATCAATGATAAAATCATTACGAGCGATGCGTTTCGCGCGCATGCGACTAATTAGTCGATTGATTAATTACTGTAATTGGCGACGGCCTTGCGATCAACGCAATCAGCAATTCCAAAATTATCCCAAAATCCCAAAAATTCTAAACTCCGCGCGGCGAGACCGTCAATGGTGCACGCAGGAGGGCGATCAGAAGGGCCCTCTTCCCCCAAAATTTACCAACGCTGTCTCGACACAAGACACCGCGATGATAAGAACGACGACAATATCGCAGGGTACGACTGATCGCGTATCAGCGAGCAACGAGCGAAGGGACGAGCGCAACAGTCTCGGGCGTGCTTCGCGGCGCGCGCGATACTCCTCACGGCTCGCCTGTTAAAACAACACTGGCGTGTTACTTCTCGTTACTTTCGTCCCGTCGACGACAACACATAGGGAGAACGAGAATACGGTAGAACGCACGTGAGACCAGCGCAAGCGTGCTCGCGAGGGTTGTGTCCCTTACGTTGTACGCGACTATAGCAGTACCTCCATTTATTCGTCGTGAAATTATTTATCAGCTTTCGCGTTGGCCGGGCAAGGAATGGCCATGCAACGGTTAATTTTTAATCGGAGCAGAGAGAGAGAGAGAGAGAGAGAGAGAGAGAGAGAGAGAGAGAGAGGGCAGGGGAAGTACGCCGAGAAAAGACACAACACTCCCCGTAATTAGCATCGGATCACGTGCGGGGTTCTTAATTTTTAATCGAGGACCGGGCAGGGAAACCAAGGAGAAGCGAGCGGACGATGGAGGCGCGCCGTTTCTTCATCATCAGCGCGAGCGGTAGTCCTTTTTCGAGCGGATTCTCCATTATTAAAGCACAGTTATATCGAGGCCGTTTCTCCTGACCGCCGTTTCTCCTGACGCGTGACCTTCCGCGGAAACGTATCTTGAATTATAAAACATGTCGGGCACACACGCACGCATGATTCCCGCATGATCCCCGGAACGATCAACGAGGATCTCTTCTATGCCGGCTTAATCGATGAAGAGACAAACGCGATCTTCAATCGCGAGCGATCATTCTACGGGCGAACGGGACACTTGCGATACTTACACAACATATTTCAAAGGTACTAACGTACAATAATCATGCCAACGATTATATGTACCGATTGTCGAAGCAAGCTGACAGTTCCTGGCTCGGCTACGCTACGTCAATCGCGTGTCGCTCTAATCTCATTGCCGGAGAGAGACCAATGCCCGCGTGCGTCTCGTGTCAGATGCGGCCTCATGATTCAATCGAAATCTTTTATATTGTATTACGGGGTGCCTCCGAGGGAGGCGGGTGGGCAGGAGCGTTTAACCGTATTCAGAGCGATCCGAGTCGCCTCAATTGACAGCGCTATTTATCAACGCTCACGCTCACGATCGGGAAGCTGGAGACTTTGCTCGGCTTGGCGGAGCAATAAGTCGAAACAATCGGGATCGGCATACGTGACCATTACCGGGCGGAAAGGAGAAACTACCGACGGTATTTTTAGAGAAACGAAGGTAGCACGTTAGTGTGCTCGAATGTAGGTCGACATATAACGCGAACCATTCCGGCGTTTTATTGATTTTCCGCGCACCCAATTCCGGCGTGCATATGCCGCGCGGATTTATCGCCGCGAGCGATATCTACAAAGTGTACGATGTGCACTCGAGATATGGAGAGATCGGATCGCGTTTCATCTTTCCCCGCGTCTCTTGCATTCGTCTCGGAACGCTAAAATTCGATCTACCATATGACCCGCGGCGGTGAACCGAGCAGGTAAGCTTCTGGAGAAAATAAGTCTCAGCAAAATCATTTCAAGCGACGTCCAACGAATTGTCGCGGATAACATTACAGCAACACTGAAGGAGGAAGATGTCTTCTTGAAGAAGACAAATTAAAAGTAGAAAGATGCACTGTTGCCGAATAAAAATTTTCGGCTACACTAATTTACGGTATGAAATTTACGGTATGTTCAAATAAGACGACATTGATATGATCGATAACACACGCAGGTCGCTGAAAGGGAACTTTAGCCGATCTGCCATACACGATACTTGGTCAGCGTGAATAAGAGCTTACGTCGTATTCCCCATTCCATCATATCGACCGCCTTAATTTACTAAACTCGGTGGTTCCTTCGTTGATTATTGCTACTAGATATTGGTCCCCCCGTTGCTTTCCCCTTTTTCGTTGTTCTTCTCCGGTCTCGGCTCGAAAACTTGCTGGTCCCACAAGCTGGTCGTGCGAATCTTATCAACTAGTTGCAGGGTCGACGGGTGTCGCCTGGTAATCGAATCTCCTCGGCATCAATCCTCGCCAACGCGATGTTAACGAGCCTCTCTCGAACTGCGATTAGACCGATTATCCTCGACCTTATCCCTTGCCGGGAAACCTGAGGTTCGAGTTACGTCTGGGCGACATCACCCTTAAACGTCCGATAAAAATCAGCTGAAGACACCTCGTTAGCTCGCCGTTCAATTCTCATAACGCGACAGGAAGAATCGTAAACATGCTCGATCGTAATCCGTTACGAAGATCCGCGACGATCGGCATTGAATCGCTCGTGGCGAAAACATCGATGCATTTGCAGGTACTTCAGGTTGCGTTGATAACGGTGTAAATACATTCAAAGCGTGACGCGTGACTATCGCACTATCGATGACTGCACGAAGACGTCACTGCGATTTCTCACGGCGATGTCCCGCGAGATATACAACACTGGTGCCTGTATACATCGACGGGATGATACGTCATCGATTACAGTCAACTCACTACAGTCATGCTCTCGAATCAGTCTCTTTGTTATCTCTGCAAACGCAATGTCGCTGCAATGCGTTCGGAGAGAAGATCAATGCGCGAATAGTCCACGTAATAACTTACACGGATAATCTGTAATGATTAAGCGACAATTAAAAATCACGTATTGAAAGCCCACGTAATTAAGACCGCCATTCGTTGAAGATATCGTTGATCGTAACGAACCGTTCCTGATCAGCTTCGCCTCGAAATCAGCTGGACTTGTGTGTTCAGATGTGAAGCGCAGTCATATTCGTTGTCACGTGTTATTGATCAAAGAGATACCTGCGCACTTCGCCGAGACTTCGTACAATTTCCTGTTCTTCCGGTGATCCCGATGATGACGATGGACAATCGTTAACCTTTTCTTTTTTTACACATTACCTGTTAGCAGCTCGCGTCGTGCATGTGACGCTGGACTGCCGCTTTGCCCTTTTGGCGAAGATTACAAAATACGATGCTATATTTCCCCTCTTGGAAAAATCGAGCAATTCAATGACGAATCGATAACGAATTAATTCAATCGATAGTACTTAATATGCATAGATGATAGCAGTCACTTTTGACTGCTGTCTATCAGACTGTAGGGAATTACGGGACTCTCGTATATGCAGGTGGATCCGTTTTTGTCATCAATTCCCTCCGATATATTTGAATGATGGGTCAATCAGCTTCGATGACGCTGACGCGTCATATTTGTAACGTATAATTGTAACGATCATTCGCTGTTGTTTCTTCTTTTTCTTCTTCTTCTTCTTCTTCTTCTTCTCCTCCTTCTTTTTCTTTTTTCAGGTATCACGTTGCGATGCAACGATCGCATGAGTGGGTGGATCCACTTTCACTGCGATGAACCGCCGCTGATATATCAATGATGAGCTAATCGGGTTCGATGACGCCACACCTTGAACGCTTTGCGTCACGCGTTGTAACGTAACTGCGTATAACTATAACGATTTATTTACTTCTTCGCGCGATTACCGGATAGCGGAGTATCAGCCGCTCTCGCTGCGCAAGTGGGTGGATCCGCTATTATCATCGCGAAAATTTTTTTCGCCGCTGACTGCGCTTCTGCTCCGGCTGACGACGCTCTGTCGCCGGCTATTAATACTCCGCGTCGTACTTATGCATGTGAAGAAATAACCATTCTACTCGCTCCGTCAGAGCCAGAGGAGAGTTATCAGAAATGTAGGCAAAATGGATACCGTTCTGCTTCCGATGCTTTCCCGATTATGCGTAACGCGTTGTAATCGCGTGACCGTTATTCCTCCTGATCGACTTCGGATTCATATATCTTTCAAATAAGTGGCATCTTGAGCGGTCGCTTGATCCATGAAGAAGGCAGCACGGTGTTAAAGTGTTGTGCCAGGTCCATATCCGGATGATAATTACGATTTCACGAGTAGGATCGATCAGACTCGCTCAACTCCAATTTTGATTCGGATTGTGTCGATTGTCGGGATCACGGATAATTATTTGCACCACGGATGACGACGGAATGAGGGCAAAGACGACGACAAGGCGGCGTCGATAGCGCCCGCGCACTGGCGCCGGTACCGACGACAGTGAGCCAACTGAGGCAACGTTAGCATCAGTTATTCTCCTTTGCCACCCACCCTTGCAACCCCCTTCGATCTCTCACTTTGTCTCCTCCCTCCCATTTCCTCTTGCACGCTTCACTCTTTCGCTTCCTTTATCGAACTCTCTCGACCTTATCAGTTGATCTTAATTGCCTTTTACGCGTAATCTTATGAATTTAATATCTCTTTTGACGTAGCTCCTCTTCGTTCCTTTCTCCCCATTTCCTCTCTTTCAATTTTTATTTTCTTCTTATGAATTCTGGCATCAATCTTTTTCATCGTTAAATTGTTCTGCCCATCTTATTCATTCCTTTCTAAAAATCCTATTCAGTCTCAAACTCATCAGCTTTTATGGATTTTCTTTTCTTTCTTTTCTTCTCTTTTTCATGAGCAGATCTTTTTCGTTTAATTTTTAAGATATTAATAGATACTCTTATGGTTAATTATTTTTAACTTATTTTATACTTTATTTCTCTAAGAAATATAATTGCAGAAAATCCATATAAAATAATTCGTGCTCGTATGCATTCATATGTGACATATGCGTCTTGTAAAACTTATCTTCGTGTAGTTATATCGTTCACCGGTATATTGGTCTTTCGCACGATAAAAACTTAAAAATTTTAATTGAGATATTCAATTAGAATTTGTTTACAGTTCAGATCAAAGCATGATAATTTTTATATTAGCGAAACAAAAGTTCATGAAGAACTTTATTTCTTTATCACAGATGCGGGAAAGTTATTAATATTTTAGTTCCCTAAAAAAAACTTTTGCGACGGAATGACTTGCACAGAATGACTGTGATGCATTGACGTAGGATGAAATAAGTACTTGCACAAAAACGGAGATAAATTTTTTAAAAGTCACTAAAACTAAATCAGAAATTCTTACCTCGTGTGGAGGGATGGTTCATTAATATTGCCAAAGGACATTCATCGTCATCCAATATGTACTCCTGGTGCGTATTTCCACTTACGTTCTCGCTATTAACCTACATCAGAGATAGAACAACGTTTTACATAAACGTATACGTGCATGAAAAATGTTAAAATGATTTTTTTTTATTTTCTAGGAGAAATACCATTAATCATACGAAATATATAAAGTGGGATTGTATCCCACAAACAAGATGTTTATTCTCTTACTCTAAAATAATCAGTATTGATGTATACTTAAAAAAAGTTTTTGATATTTTCTGCTATTCTTTTGTAAACGTACATCGCGTTATTTACTTCTTTGAAAGAGGTACATGACTGTCATCTAACAAATCTCCAGTTTTATAACTTTCCAGATCTAATCAATTTCGCAATAATTAACTTTTTATTCGCCAACTAACTTCTCATTTCACTATCCTGACCTCTTAATTTTCGTTTCTCTTTTCCCCTCTTTTCTTATTTTTATTATACACGATATAAGAATAATTAGGTTACACACGTATATTTATTTATATAAAATTTTCAAGTCTCGTAAACTTTGCCTTAAATATTTATTAAACGAAGCATTTGATAGATTTTATCCATCCGATGTATAACAATATTATTATTCGCGGATAAGCAATAATCATATGCAAACGCTGACCTGTACAAGGCAATATAATTGTGGGTCCACTTTTTCCAGGCCGTACTTGGAAAGCATTTCTCGCACAACTTGAGCTGCGGAATCACGCACGCTTAGTAGTAGCGTTTTGTATGGCACGTCTTTGCACAACGCCTCGCCATAAATTTTCAATGTACCGCCAGTGTCGGGGCCGCCGTCTTTGCTGCGGAATTGCTGGAGCTTCCTCTCAAGCTTCTGTTGACGACGACGCCTCATCACCGCTTCCGGATTCGAGATGCTCCTCGTGAAACTGGTTTCGGGCAATTCTGAGAAGGATAACATCTCCATTAACATGACAAAAAAACATGCCCTTGAAGATCGCAATTAAAATGATAACATCACGATTCGTTTTCATTACGGCACAGTAACGATCGATAATCGAACGAAAACGGTCGCGTCTGACGAGCATGCATTGAACTATTTTTAGATCTCGCGCATCTAACTTGGAAAATAGTAAGCACGATGAAGAAATACGATGAAGAGTTACAGTGAAACAAGCAGACAAGCATTCCAATGCTTCAATATCAAGAGACTTTGAACTGCCCGATGATCTGTTTTTATTTACTAGATGCAAACAAAATTTAAAAATAAAAGGTTCACCAACCCGTATAGAGCTTCTCAGCAACGCCGTTCTGATCACTAGGCGCAGCGTTCTCGTCTTGCTCCAAGCTCTTCAGCCGACTGAGCTTCTCCTGCTTCTTGATTTGCTTCTTCTCTCGCTTACTCAGCTTCCTTCGAAAGCTGGAACCCTCGACCGAAGTAAAACCGACGCCCTGTGCATTCGTCTTGTCATCGATTCGCCTAAGCAGGAAGCGTCCCTCGCGATCATCTATGTGCCAATTTAATTGTACCAATAGTGGCTTCTCCTCCAAACCAAGCTTACGCTCTTCTGCGAATGAAAAGGTTTCGGTCGCGAATTAAATCATTTTCCTATCAAGATGTTATTTCATTCAGTCGATTTAACTCACCGCCATTCTCGTGAATTTCATAAAGAGCGTACTCTGGGACGGATAACATTCTCATGTCGGGACGAAATTTTTCAATAAGCGTTTCTATTACCGCCTGACTGGTTGCATCCGAGGCAACCCTGATACACTTGGTGGCGACTTTCTGACCGCTGTCTTGAAAGTAGAACCTCATTACGCCATGGAATTCCAAGTCCTGTTGGAGACAAAGTGATTAAGCAAGCTGAATAAGTCCCGATGATCTTGTCAAATCAAATCACTTGATTTTCGCTACAAAACGCTCACCTCGTTCGGTTCCGAGAGCTCGAACAGATCCAAACGATTGGCATTCCATTGTTGTATGACCCCTCGGAGAGCCTCCCGCTCTGCTTTCTTGTTTGCTAATTCTGTCGCCATTCTGAAAAACAAAGCACATGTATGTAATCACGAGTAACCGACATAACACTCGCAGAAACTGCAATACGATTCGGCAATTTCCGGGAATGCGAGCCGCCTAATCGTGAATTGCTTTCCTGAATTAAAAAAAATCGAAACGGATCTCTAACACTCATAGCTGCTAGCATGCCTGGTTTCGAGTCTGACTCCGTGACAGCATCAATTTCATTTTCAATATCAAGTAGTTCATGTGCGTAATCTACAAATTATGTCTCTTTTATTTTCACCTAACATCTCCACAGAAATAGCTGATGTAACAAAACAGCATTTCCATTTAAGAGTTACAAAGATCTGTGATACGAGTGACGTGACAATCCAAATGCTAAATCGAAACATTCAATCGCACAGGATCGTGATCAAGCGTGAAAATGTGATCAACCTTCTTCAGAAAATCCCTGAGCAATTTGGCCTTGTTCGTCGCCCCTTTTGGAATTTTCTCAAGCCGTCCCTAGGCATTAGCTCGTTCGTTCGTTCGTTCGTTCGTTCGTTCGCCTGTGATGGTTACCTCGCCGAGATAAATTATCACGGCAGAAATAAAGTACGAGGCATCTGTTCTGTGCACCAGGCTACTCCAAGTATCGCCTTGTATATTATGATTCTCACTATGCAGCACACGAATGTGTTCGATGCATGTGACGCATCCAGAAACGACTCCACCTCGAATACTACGAATTATACAGGATGCTCGAGAAGGTACTCGCGTCATTGACACCTTCATCCATCGAGTATCGAGCGCGTTGATTGATTAAAATTAATTAATCGGGGTTAATCAAATCGCGGACTCCGTGCGAGCCCAGCTGGCTTTGATCGCGCTTGAGCCCAAGTCCTGCTCCGTAAGCTGGACTTAATCAAGCTGGAATAACCAGAATACATCAAGTTCAGCAAGGACAGTTAACGAGCAGCAGTTAATCGACTTTAATCTCAGCTAACCGAAGATAGGCGGCCAAGGCCCGGGCTTTCCGGACGGCGAGACAGAAATCCTCGAGAGGCAGTCACGTGCCACGCATTCCTGTCGATCCTCCCCGTGCCCCTCCCGCCATCCCGCCAGCGCGTCTCGTGTCCTCGATCTTAAAACCTTAAAAGCGCGTCCGCGCATTTCTTTTAAGGGTTCGGTACACCGCTGCGCTCCCCGCTCCCCCCCCCCCCCTATATGCAGAATTTGATTCTTACGTCTCTTACGCAGATGGATGTCGATAATTAATAATTGCACAAATGAAACAGCATCTCACGTTTGCGTTATTCGGGACAACTGCCAGAGAGAAGGAAGCTGCGAGATGAATGGGAAAACGAAATAAGACAAAATTAATGATGATTTTTATTCCGACCGATAAGATCAGATGAGACT
This sequence comes from Eciton burchellii, assembly GCA_020341155.1. Taxonomy (NCBI): domain Eukaryota; kingdom Metazoa; phylum Arthropoda; class Insecta; order Hymenoptera; family Formicidae; genus Eciton; species Eciton burchellii. The sequence goes on from JAHMML010000015.1 coordinate 1,359,716, forward strand.
GTCCTGTCGTATGCATCACGAGTTTAATCCCAGAACTATCCCTCTGAAGCCGATTTCAAGTTCGATTTTGAGTTGCCAGCTCAATGCTGAGCTGGCTAATTCGAGACGAGCGTGAAACGTAAGTTTCAAATATCGAATCGCACTTGAAGATCAACCGCGATCGCGAGCTAGCGATTTGGAAGGTCGTACGTGCGAGATTCGCGGAATGATCAGCCCGGAGACTCGAAATTAGCTTAGTTAGCTAGTCAGCCTCGCGGGAAAGTATCATGGAATCACCATTTCACCAGGTCAACTCTCCATCAGGGATGTCACGTTCGTGTCGATGGTGACATCAGTACACGGTATCATCGCGAGTTTACCTGCATGCATGGTTCACCCGCGATGACTCATACGCTAAAATATGAAGCGCGTCACGAGCAGGATGCTTCGCGAGCATGACGAGGCATTTCGCAATGGAAACTCGGAAACGCGAACGCGATTGGAGGATTAATTAATAGATTTCACGTAAACCTGACGTGCCGATTTTGATTATGGTCTTCTTCATCGCGCGCGTTCCATTCCAACGCAACGTTTCGCGGTACTCGCTTGCTCGCGGAATGTCAGTCCCATAATGCATTCAAAGCGCAAGGTAAAGCCTAGCATGTTTCGCTCGTCGCGCGTACAGTCGGGTGTGCTAATGATCAGCGTTGGATGCCTCATGGTACATGATTCCTCCTGGCTCTCCTCTCAAGCGCGGAGCAGCGGAAGAGCGCGCTTTCGAACGAGAAAGTATCGGAAAAACATTGCGACTTAACTGCACCAAGGTTGATCCAGGTGAATATCATGATCGTCGGACGAGCCAGCCAGTCGACGCAACTCATGTAAATCAACCGCTAAGCTGAATCGATTAACGATCCTTAACGGACGGCAATTATGCCGTTATCTTATCTCCCGTAACGTTATCATCTGCACTTTCGTACTCTCGTGGTGTTTTACTTGATAATTATTAGATGCACGAGTTAATTTCTTGATCTTCTTGATCTCAATCATCGACCCAGAGAACCGCCAGGCGCCCGATGAATTCCGAGCTCATCGGAAGTGACGGAGACCATTTCATTGATTCAGATCTCTCGCCTAGATCGCCCAAATGGAGCCTCACGAGATGGAGAAGGAGAGAAAGAGATAGAGAAAAAAGAAGAGAGCAAAAAATTAATTTGTACACCTGACAACCCATACGCGATAATGAAGCGAATGGTTCGGGCATTGTCGAGATATTCGCTTCATCGGGCGTGCCGCATCTTTCTCTCGGGGAGATGCAGAGATCCATTGTATCCCTAAGCGCGGTCAGGCACGCATTTCTGCGGCCGCCTGTACCGTACAACTTACTACAAGCGAGCGTAGCCTCCACCATACCCCGCTCTGCTTCTTACTATTACGCGTTAAGACGAGAGCAGGATCGGCCAGCATTCAGAGCTCCCGCATCTCCGAGACTGTCCGGTAAACACCGGACAGCGAACGGCGACTAGCGCACCTACGGGCCTATTTAGAGGGGACGATTTCTTCTTAATCTTTAACTAGTCGCGCCTGACCCGACTGACTAAAAGCGTCCCCCTTTTCGAGTATCTCTTGCACGACAGTCGTCGACCTCTCGGATCTCTGCTCTGATCGAGCCTAGTGTAAAGCTTACAATACGCGATTAGGAAGTTTAGACGTTTCTTGCTTCGTTCATCGCGATCTTGGAGTTGAAACTGCTCGTAGTCTAAGGTCGACGGCTTAGACAGGATTGGCCAATATTTATGTCATTGCTCTTTAAATGATATTTAATACGATAAAGACGCGAAAGATTTACTGGGCGAATATCCTGGCTGATAAGATAGGAATAAATATTCTGGGAAAAATTGCAGCACGTTCTAATGTTTCGATTGTCGATTGTAGCTGAGTGAAAGAAAACGATTTATTGTACGATTGAACTTGTTTCATCGGCTCGCTGTTGTACTCACTCTTCGGACACCGTCATACTTTCGGTCTCGCCGAGATGCTCTTCCTCGTCGAAACAAGTTGGCGATTCGCAAAGTTAATCTGTCGCTGTCCTAGTTAACGTGTCCGAGCATTCCATTTGGAAAACTGATTCGGTTCTTTAGTTTCCCCAGATTAAAGAGCTAACTGGTGTAACCGAGTCCAACTAGCATTCGTGGAATTTGTTATCTGATAAACCGAGTCTAGGTAATCTTCAACGTGCGATGAACGTATCCGAATCCTCGCAGCACTTATCGTCGAGAGGCCACTTTCACAAAAGCAATATTCCTACGGCGAAAACGGCCGTAGAATTCACTCTCGAATTCCCACGTGGCCGGTGTCATCCCTGAAAAGCGACAACCCTCGATAACAAAGGCGACCGGCGGTAACGTCCGAGCCTATTCCTCAGATTTATGGTGCTGCGCGTTTATCTCCGTGCATTTTCCCGCAATGACGAGTCGCGGTACCGGAATTCCTGAAGGCCCGAATGCAGAATGCGAAAGTGCTATTCCATTATCCTGCATAAAAGTCCCCAAACGGCAGACAATTCGTGCCGTTAACGAGTCCTTCTGCCGACAGTGGCTCTCCGGCTCTGAATTCCGTCTGGATCGGCTCCCGCGCTCGCTGGGACCGAAACTTCCTCCGCGCAACGAGCACGCGGCCTTACACCCAAGTGTCCTCTCTCCCCCTCCCCACCGTACCCGTGGTTCTCACTTTCATACGCGAGGAGGTGAGGCGCCGAAACTGGCTAACGGATGCGCGAACGGAAACACGAGTGGATGTCGCGCCATCCGTAACGGGTCTCCCTCGTTTGGTCCCCGATGGGAGGACCCGTCATGGAATCCGTCGAAATTTCCGCCAATGTTCAACGTGCAGCAACATGCAGCGTTATGCGACGATGATGGAGCGCTCGCCGCCACACCCAAACGACGCTCGTAGAATTCTACGCGGAATGAATCGCGCGCAACCGCACTCGCGCGTACGGCAAAGCGACTGACAAACCGCCGCGCGGTAGTCCATCAGGCCCCGAGCGCATAGTGGTGGGGATAAAAGAGGAGGGGACTCTCTTTGCCGCGCTGCGTACTAGCCGTAAGGTCCCACCGGCCGTTAGGGCCGTTTCGTGGATCTCGCGTGCCTCGCCGCAACGCCAAGGGTTGCGCAGCGTGCTCGTGGCTGCCTTGGCGTGTCTCTCTCTCGCCGAGCCGGACAATCAATCATCGCGGCGTGTTAACATCAACGCGAATCAATCCCATGTTCGTCTCTCGTCCACGTCTCGCTCCGGACCTCCGTCTCCCCCACCAGAGTATATCTTCGGAGTCCCCGTGAGCCCCCGTTCCGTTCTGTTTCGCCTTCTTCGTGTTCCATTTCGTTTCATTCCGCTCTGCTCCGCTACGTCGCAAAATTTCAGCGTTCTCACTGAGTTACGCTGAATTTCTCTCGACACGCACGCGGCGGTAGTACGCTTCTACCTGCTCGCTCTTTCCCCTTCAGCCCCTACCACACGCTCGCACCCACGTGATGCGAAGCCTTTCAGTGGTTCTCAAATCAAACACGACGTGTCTGGACATGTTTATATGCCGCGATTAAACGCATTCGCCTTATCGAAGATTAGAACGATGCTTTTCAGACGAGAATATCGATTTTTCGTTAACAGAAGTCTCAGAAGGGAAACTTGAGGGAACGAAAAGAAAGTGATCGCAGCATCGCGAAGGCATTACGATGCTAAATAAAAATGTCATCAAAAATTCGTCGAGTTATCTCTACCAAGTTGGAGGTCTTCGGTTCTTCGGTATTCCAACAAGATTTCTGAACTTGTCGCGCGGATAAAAAGATTTCGAATCAGATCTTTCTCGTTTCTCAGCGAGCGATACAGACGAGACTTACAAACCACTGCCGGAATATCAAACGCGCTATACAGGCACCATCGAATTCGGTGGTGCGTGTAATTGTCGTGTGTATCATGCTCGTTATGCTGTTCGTTGTGCTTAGCCAGCGGCCGGAAAGCTCGAAGCGTAACATCGAGAAGAAATATTCGCACGAAAGATCAGATCAGAAGAAAGAGATCGGACAATCGCTGAGCCCGGAGATGCGCGAATCGAGATGGGCAGATACACTTTGAAACGATATCAGTCAGCAGATAACGATCTCGATATCGGGAAAACAGATAAAACGACTCTCCGTTCAGCGGGTGAAATAATTTTTCGCATCGAAGCTACTTTCCTTTCAAAGTTGAAGTTACACCAGGCTACGCATTCATTCGATCGATGAACGGTCCGTCTCGGACAAGTAATACCTGATTTGATCCTCCGAAAAACCGGTAGGACGCAAGGAACAGTCAATGGGAATATAATACCTGCTCCGCAGTATTCGGAAGGGTGAGCACACGCTCGTTCATGTAATGATATAATAACGCGGATCGTCACGAATGTCATCGCGCTCGTTCGTCGCGATATGCAATCGGAGAATACAGCGATGGCTGCAGCGTAAGTCGCACGAGCCATCGTCCTTCATTTGCTCGAGCTATATTCGTGTGTGCCGTATTTTTAGCGGAATGACATTACTCGAGCGCAAAGTAATCGCGATACTTTGAGCGTTATCTAAGAGCATTCGGGCGCAGGCATATCTTAGGTACGCGTTTGCACAATTGCCATCGTCAAGTCCAGAAAACGATGGATCACTGATCCATCGAGCGATGGGGACTACTCGTTTCCCGATTCAGCAGATCCGAATGAAGGTTGAGAACCTTCGGAACATGCGTCAGTTGTCTTGAATTATGACACGATACATCAAAGATAAAGCGCTCGTAAATAATTTTTGCGACTCACGTGAATGCAAGTCGCAAACGTTTACAGTTTTTTCCTGATCCGACGAGGAATTAAAAAGCAGAAAAAAAGAAAAAAAAACAGAGAGAGAGAGAGAGAAAGAGAAACAGGCATCGGCCAAGTCATCGGACTGGCGTTATCACGCGCGGAACGCGGAACGATTATCAAAAGTACATCTGGGCCTGCCGGGCAGGCTTGCAGGCTTATCTCGACAACTGTTGTCATTCGATCATTCCGTTGCATTATCCGTTGCGAAATCGCGCGCCATTGTGTTTGGCGTATTACGTGTTATCGTGCCGTGTCTGCTCATAATATTACTCGCATGATATCTTCAGGATTTATGCTTTCACGCTGCGGAACTGACCGTTGAATCTAATTCGCGCTAATCGATTACCGGCCGGTCGGTATCGACCGGCAACGAGTCGAATTAAACGGAACTCATCGGGCGGAGCGTTCCATCGCGTTCATCGCGAGGATTCTCATCAGGATTGAGAATTCTGAAGGAGAGGGGGCACCCTCGTCTCATGAGATGATAATATAATTCCTGCGAACCCTCCTCTCTCTCTCTCTCTCTCTCTCTCTCTCTCTCTCTCTCTCTCTCTCTCTCTCTCTCTCTCTCTCTCTCTCTCTCTCTCTCTCTCTCTCGTAAACGCGTCGCTCGGGAGAGTAAAAACTCGCCGAAATGCCGGGCGCCAACAATTATCGCGCGTTTAATTCTGTCGCACCGTTGCGCTGACGCCGACGACAACGATACATCACGAACGATGCGTGTGTGTACTAATGGCTTGTTTATTGCTCTTAAACGGCTGTTTCCTGCTTTGCCGCGTGTATCTAGGTATCGCTTCTGCGCACTCGTGTGCACTCCGTGATGCACATTCCTGCATGACGCAAAGGAGCGTTCTTCTTCTTCTTCTTCTTCTTCGTTCTTCGTTAATCCGCATTAGGACGAAAGGCGCGCGAGAGATTGCAGATTAAAGGGACAACGAGTGTCCATTGGACACTTTTCTCAGTCAGGAGGTCCTTCGATCGATCTCTCGCGCGCGAGATCTTGCTCGTAAACGCCCGTGGCCCGCAATTCTAGATAAAAGAATGTTCCGAGACGAATCCCGCCACGGTTTGGATTCCTCTAGCCTTGGTCGAGGGTGGTTCTCGATTCGTGTATCGACAGGTATCGAAATGCTCGAACATGCGTGACGCGATTTCCGCGAATGGCGGGACTCGTTTACGCCTATTAGATGCGGTACGTTTGATCTTTTAGGAACTTTTGCGTCCTCTATGTCGCAAATGTTTGGCGCAACGTTTGAGGATCGTTCAGGTGTAAATTTTAACAATCGAGAGTCATGCATTTCCCGGATGATCGAGATAAGCATCAGGACTAACGGGACACTGCGTACGACCCTTAAGCCGGACTAATAGTACTCTTACGACAGCAAAGTTACGCGTTCTCCAAGCAGGAGCGAGTCTTTGATTCATCGTCGCGCTTTCGCCACATCAGATTTAACGGTTACGCCGCTTATGGATACTTTCTATTCATTCATACTTTCTACGCGTTATCGCTGCCTGCAGCGTAAGCGCTGGAGCGTTACATTACGAACGCGCTATGGACGTTTTGTTTCATCTCGCGAAGCTGATCGCTTCGCGAATCTCTTCCGCGACGACGCGGCGCGACGCAGTGCGATGCGGCGCGAGGGAAGCCGCGAAGGTCGCGAGTGTCGTTGCATCGTTCCATCTTTGTCATTATGCCGAAAGCCTCCAAGTGCCGAGGCTGTCAGTGCGAGCGACGAGATTGTCGCGTATACTGCCGTAGTTTTAGTTTTCCCGGGTGACTTTTTTGTCGAGATCGGAATCTCATCGAGGCGTCTACCTGCCTGAAGGTAGCTGAAAGCGGCAACTTCGATATTGTTGCTGATTCGCACGTTGTTACGCTCTGCTCGATTTAGAGAAGAATTCCACCCCAAAAGCGATCTGAAATAGGATTCGAGTGCGATTTCAAATCGCTTCCGGTTTGCGGAAAAATCAAAGATAATATTTCAATTTTTAAGGACGCGCGTGCGATATCGCACATTGATCGGCGGATACGATTGTCGCCTGTGAAATAATTCGAGTGAAATTAACATTAAAATAATCGGCAGTCGAGGGCTCTTGAAAAATGTTCGCCGACTGCACGCGCGTGCGAGATATCGATATCGAGATACCGCTGATCGCATCGCTTTCTGTTCGGGCTCAACGCGGGCTTCGTACGCGTGTGATCGACGCACAGCCCTAATTCCGACTTCCTCAACGATCCTCGTGTTTGCGGCAACGGTGTTATATCTGCGTCCATGTTTGATCGATCGCTCTCGTCTTTTCGCCGTCTATTCCGGCTATTCAGATCGCAAACTTGCTTGAAACCGTGTTCGCACTCGTCGATTAGTTCCGACAGCTTCGTTCAGCCGGATCAACGAATCGAGATAATCGAAATAATTAATTTTCGTACGTATAATGCGCAATGTAAACACGCAAACGTACATTTGCACGGGTCGTAAGTTGTCGACGTGAAGTGAGCCGCAATTGGATCCGAAACGTTCGATTAGTACGTCGACCTGCCGCTGCGACGTGAAACGATCAAAAAACGATTGTCCCCTTTTTTCTTCTTCAAGAAAAAGGCGCAATTTGAATTTCCGCTCGAACTCGCCCGAGCGAACTGGTCTTGACGAAGATTCTAGATAACAGAAGTAAAAATTCCAAACGGATGACGGTTGGCTATCGCCGTATTACGATCGCAATTCGAGACACATCGGCGGACTCGCGATTTGTCGACGATAAGCCCGCGCGATATCAACAGGTCGGCCGATGCGTCGGTGTCGCGTCACGTAGCCGCGGACAAAGCGAGAACGTGCGAAAGACGGCGCATACCGCAGCCGTGCCTTCGGTACATAGGCTAAGCGCGACGCATATTTACCTGTCGGATCCAGGTAAGATGTTTCCCCAAGGTTTCTCCTTGAAAATTCCACTACTGTTACCACCACTATGCCGGCAGCGGTACCACTCCGCATCACCTCACCAATACGCGCGTAGAATCTCGCGCGGTTTCGCCGCTTCTGTGCTCGCTCGATGTGCCGCCGATCGCCGATTCCTCGTGTCGAGCCCTCGCTCGGCGTGCATATCGCAGCGTGTACGATGATCAGGAGATGCGTAAAGTTGCTGGAGCGGAACGGGTGAAATCCGCGAGCACGTCCGCCTTGCGCGCCTTGTCTCACCGTACTGCGAAAATCGTGTCACTGCACGCGTCCACCAGACCGAACTGACGTTTGCGTCTAGTGTACTCGTGGGCCGACGCGATCGCGACTGGCCGCGACTGTCACCAAACGTCACTACCGTCAAAGTTCGTCGGCCGGCCAATGTGAACGCGTCGTCTATCGTCGATACGCACGATATGCCGCGCGTTATACGTCACTGAGAAATGCGGAGACGCGTTGTAACGCGTGCGCAAGCGTGAACACGGCTTACGTATACGCACAAAGCTACGGGGCGACGAATATTACATCGGCACTCCTACTACGTTGCGAACGATAGTTGCGGCTCGTGACCGCGCGCGACCGTCGGCAGTCGTTGCAAGCGATGCGCATTCACCCAAATACTAAAGGCATTAGAGCTAAAGTGTGTTCGGTAGAACACATTAAGGTACTAACCCGACCGATTTTCGACCGATGCGAAAGTTACTGTCGAATGTCATTGAAAGTGATCAGAGTTTTAATGCTGGCCACCATTCTCAATCAACGAAAATACATCATTTTCTAAAAATAGAGTATATTACTTATTAATATATATATATATATAAATTAAATATATGTCGAAATAATTAAACATTAATATAAATTCAAGTATGTCGTATCGTTATTAGCACAATATAAGGATAATACAAGCTTATTGACTATTATCTTTTATTTTACACTGTCTTTCAACCTGAATATAAAATTGATAGCGCTTCTTAAGAATTAATATTAATAATGAAAATGCAACAAGAAATAATACATTGCGATAACATTTTACGAAAAAATCTCTATCATAATTTATTATAGTGATATTCTCATCTTTAAATAGTGACAATTATAAAACGATTCAAATGTATGCAGCGATTCTGTTTGATATCTGCTCATAGATCGAAATCCGATCGAAACGCGAAATTGCGATTATTGAAATATCAAAACGTCGAAACAACAGCAATTTAGTCTTTCGACATTGCATGCGCAATGCTTTATGCGTACGTGCTTTAATAATCGTATGCATCTCTCTCTCTCTCTCTCTCTCTCTCTCTCTCTCTCTCTCTCTCTCTCTCTCTCTCTCTCTCCGTAATGCATATTCATAGTATCGTGCTCTTATCAAAACATTAGGTGACAGCAACGTGTCGTTGAAATTGACTGAGAGATTTTCTAACCGTTCTGGCTGCTATTTTAATAACGTTATGGAAAAATATCGAGACAATATAATAAATTGATAATTACAAAAAATGGATAATGACATCGACATTTATGCGGATTTACCGAATATCAATTTGAATTACCAAGGTGACCAAAACGTATGTATTAAACCTCTTTTTTATGACTTACCATTTGTACATGGGAACTAGGGATTGTCTCGCGTAATATTTAATTATACGCATTTGTTTAAATATATTTGTATTAAAAAAGAATAAGAAATTTTCTAGGCATTAAATTAAATTTTTTACTAGACGGAAAATATACATAACCTATATTTATTTTAGAACAATATGTAACGAGTTTCTTGCCATAGTTTTACTTATTCTGTTATTTTATAATCGTTTCTTGGGTTTTCTTCTAATCATACATGATAAGATAAGTCTCAATCAAGTAATACGTACACATTATATATTTATTATTTTTGTTTCCTAAAAAGCAAAAGAATCAATTTTGTAATTGCGAGGAATTAAAGAAAAAACTTGGTCTACTCACAAGCGAGCTTGAAAGTCTTCAGAAGATTAAAAACAATTTGGAAAACAATCTATCTTCATTATTAAAAACTGCAAAGGCTGAAATTGTACGAAAGGACAAAATGATAGCTGATCTCAGGAATAGGTAGAATATGGTGTTTTTATATCATAATCGTATTAAGTAAGATATAGGCGAAATATATTTTTATAATATCAAAACTTTTATAGATTGGATGATGTAACGTTCAGAAGGAATAGAACAAATGCATCTCAGAATTTATCAACTCACAAAACAGCAAACCAACAATGCGATATAATGAAAAAAGATGAGATTGCAGTGCAAGAAGTTCCTATTCCTGTAATGCAAGAAGTTGAATTTCAATCGCATCAAACTGAATTTTGTCAAAATGAAATTAAAAATAAGAAAATAGAAAATGACGTCGACAAAATATCCACTGTATTCGGAGAGAGAATGCATAAAAAAATCATGGAAATTGCAAAAGAAGAGGAAAAGCAGAAAACATCGTTAATGCTTAATGCAGGAAAGGAGATCGCTGAGGAAAGTAATAAAGAAAATGGATCTCGATCTAGTTTAAATAATGATAACAAATCCATTTCTGTTACACGAAATTCTGGCACAGGTAACACGGTTAAAGAACGAATTAAGATATAATTAAAACTGATTGAATGTCTAATAATATTGTATATTTTATTTTGGAGCTATATAACAATTCAATAATCTTACTACAGATACTCCGTACATAAAGAATTTCAAGAAGCGGACGATTGAGGAAGATGATACATGTAGAAATAAGCGTTTAAAAATTAAAGATGACACCAGTGGAACTTCAAGTGGAGAGCATAATTACGTTACGCAATATGATCTAAAAAACAGTCACGTGCAAGAGACGAAAGATAATTTTGCAAAATTCAATGACCGGCTAGATATTGCGCATTCTCTTAAAAAGGAAGTTCCACTTGACAGAGTACATAAAGCTGCATCGGAAGACGTAAAACAGAGTCGAAACAACAACGAATCGGAAAGAGAGGAGAAAAATGATTCGAGAAGAGATTACGATAGCTCTCGTAGCAGAAAGGGTTCTATCGATAATTTAAGGAATTACAGAAGTACTTCGACATCAAATCGTTTCTCAGAGGAGCCCAGCAGTGAATATAGGGATGATTATAGATATAATCCGTCGAGAAGACATTATTCTAGGAGCGATCATGAGAGTTCAAGCAGCCATCGTTTACGGGAAAGATCAAATAGAACGTATAGGGATAAAAAATACAACGATTACGAATATAGTAGTCGATACAGAAGAGGCAGATTAAAAAGAGATTATGTTAATAAAGAGCATGATAACAATAAATCAAAGTATAATAATAGAGAATACGTAGACTTGCGAGATAGATTCAAGTTTTCATCGAGTGACATTGAGGATAGTAGTTCCTACAAACATAAAAAGTACAAATATCAAGGAATAAAGGAATCCACACTAAATATGTTGGAAAATAAAAGGCCATACGAGAATGACAAAACGATGAATTCTCGGACATCGTTTGCCACTCGAAATGCCACTATGGATCGAAATACTGAATGCAAAACCAAGAACGAATCCAATATTAAATTCGCGCATTCATCAGAACACGTTGCGACATGCATTGCAATGAATTCGAGCAATTTAGAAGAAGGTGAAATTTTAGATAGTCCCAAGAAAAAAAGCGATGCAAGTATTCCCAAGGATAATAGAATAGCAAATAATTATAGTACGAAAATTATTGAAGATAAGATCAAAAGTAATTTTATAAGCGCAATCGTAGAGGACCAGACAAATCTTCAAAGTAATGTAATTAATGCTACACGGAAAGTTGCAGATATTAAAGCAAGCAAGTCTGAAATAGCACCGCATTTGCCACAAGCAAATCTGGAAGACAACAGAAAAGTAACGCAAGCCAAATCTTCCGACATAAATAATGCAACGACTGATGAGAAGCATAATTATAACAAGAACGATGGTACGTGTAGAACACGCTTCGACAAAGCTTCGACCAATGGTGCAACCAGTCAATACATGCGTGATAATGATATTAGCGAGGACAGTTGTAAAGATGACGCCGATAAGAAATTAGAGAGTTCTGTTACCAGAAATCCCATCGGAATGAAAGGGACAGATAATTCTAGCACGAAAGGAACTAATAAAATAAAAAAATTGCCCAAATCTGATATTGATCCTATCAAAAACGTTATCGAGACGGAGAAGATAAAAGATCCTAATACCGTAAGCGGTGCTATTAAATCTACAAAGTTAAATCTCTTCAACGACGATAACGAAACGGAAAGCGAGAAATTAGAAAATCCCCCCGTTGCTAAGCCAGCTACAACAAAAGCCCAGACTGCGCTTAATGCTCGAAATAACGACGAAATCGAAGCGCAAGATAAAGATAAAAATCGTGACAGAACACTCGAAGAAACGGATATAGAAATTAACCGTCTGTGCCTGAGCGATCATAACTATGTTCGCGATCCTGTTGTGGAGGATTTCACATATGAGGTTTCCGATATTGTCCAAAAGTCGTCGGAGATCACGGACTGTAAAGCTGTCGTAAAAGTGGCGTCAAAAGAAACGAAAGCTAAAAAAGTAGTGAACGTTCAGTCGATCGGCAAGAAGACACCTGCGGTACAGAAAAAGAAGATTCAGCAGGCGAAAAGGGCGGTGGTCTCGTGTCGCCGAAGAGTTGTGACACTGAGCGACAGTAATGCATCCATGATTGTCATGATGAATACAGACTCGGAAACATCTGCCGAGAGTCACGTGGATTCCAACAACGAGGATACCTCGTCAAAGCCGCGATTGCGAACTACAAGTTCGCGCAGTTCCTCGAAGACCATTTGTAAATAATGTATAATTATTCATTAATGAATAATTATTCGTCATTGTAAATATCACACGTAATATAGATGATATTGTATATAATACTACAACTAGTGTAAATAAAACTTTGAATACGTAAACAAGCAAGTCTCAGAGGAAACTAATTGGCCATTATCGGTGTCTTTCTCGCATAATTACTTTTTTAGTCTCGATCATTTGACATCTCAGTCAAATGACTATTTGACAAAATAGTCAAGAGATCAAGGACACGTGACATGTCCTTGGGCAAGACAAGAGACAAGGGACATGTATGGAAACGAAGCAAGTGCCCAGGAAAACGGAGGAATTATTCTACATTTCTCGCGAACGCAAGGCGTTCGCTCTTTCCCCTTGGAATCCATCCGGATTCCATCCACGCGTTGGCGATTCGAAACTCTGCAACCCAAAAGCCGCGCTTCCAGCAGCATCTGCCGCTGGATATATCCGGAAGTATTCATATCGATTAGCGACCGCGACAGCGGCGGCGGCGGCGGCGGCGGCGGCGGCGGCCGTCGTATCGATCAGAAAATAGCCGACGCGACGACGCCGATACGCGCGCGTCCGCGCGTCGGCCGTTGACGTCATCGGGGGGCGTCCGCGCGCCGCGTCGCGCTCGCGTCAGCCAGACAGAGAACGTCGGGGCGATCGCGTCATGGATCTAGTCATCTTCGTCGCCGCTGCCTCTACAGGTGATTTCTAACGAGTCGCTTTCGGTATTTCTGATTCAGCCGCGATGTTCACGAGCGCGTGCTCATAGACGCTCGTCTGACTGGACCTCGGCGGGGACGGCGAGGCACGACCTCGCGAGGACGACCCGTGCTTAATCGCGGCTGCCCGCGCCGCGCTCGCTTCCGGTAATCGATCGACAGCGGCGGCGGTATTCGCGCGTTACGCGATCAAGCCGTCAAGATGGGCTCTATAGTGCTCAAGTCGCTCTCGGTGCTGCTCGGCATATTCTTCGTCTTCGTAGGCACGATGAAGCTCACGTCGCACATCAGCAAGGAATTGCACAAGGACCTGGTGAGTCTTCCCGCAGGAGCAAGAATTCTCCCGGGCAACTTCAATTGCCGTAAATGTGTCGGAAGAACGATAAATGGCGGTTGACACTACGACCTCGCGATCGATGAGATTCTTCTCTTTTAGCTGAAGTCGCTGAAATTATAGTTAATCGCTGGAGTTTCTCGCGGGGGAAGCTTGCCGCGCTTGCAGATCATTAAATCCGAAATTCGACTCATCGATCGTCAGGTCGCCCGCGTGCATCGATGTTTAATGATATCGGGGATGTCTCTCGGATGTAACGGATGATAGAAATCATTTGATGATTGATTCTTCAATCTTATATCTTATTTCCTACGCATTCAAACGGAAAAAATGGACATTTAATGAGCCGATCGCTCATCAGACAATTCGCACGCGAATTAAACGATTAATGCCTCATTAATCGAAGCAAATCTCCAAGTAACGAGAGAAAAATTGGATTATCGGATTATCTGATAAACGCGAAGCTAGACGCCATTGTTTATATCTTCCGCTTATGTAATTTCGCCAAGTATCGACGTCGCTACCAAAGTGGATACGCTGATGACCGCCATGTGTATCTCTTCAATCTGTCACAGCCCGGCTTCATTATGTAACATTGCATATGCCTGAACCTTGCCACCCCGCTACCCTTGATCCGCGTTATGGTCGCGTGCGCTCATGGCCAGCTGGGCCGATTTGTGTTCCCACGATGCCAACTTCCGTGTTGCCGATGCCCTTCCGAAAGGGCAACGAAGTTCATCCCTTGACAAATAGTCAAGGAGGGAGAAACGATGCTCGACGTCGAGCGCGTGGAGGTGCATCGAGCGCGAGCGCGAATCCAGGCGGACACCTGATCGCGTCTCATCGCGGCGGGGCCGAGGGAAGAGAGGAAAAGAAAAAGAAAGGAATACAATTTCTGAAATCCAGTCGATTGCAAAACGCGACGCGTCACCCGGCGCTATTGTGGCCGGCGTAAAAATACACGCGGATGATACGGATGATACTGTTAAAGAAACGAAACCATCGCATTGGATTGATGAAAATGATCCCGAAGAATATTCGAGCGATCTGGACTACTGTTGGTCACGCAAAGTGACCACGATAAATACGGATTCGTACATTTTTCTTGATCTCCCTCCCMCCCCCCCCCCACAAAGTTGCGATGATCTCTTGTAACAATTTTGGGGATCAAGGGTGGACTCCCCTCATCACCCAATAGGGTGATAAAATATCCTGATGTCTATAAAGGGAAGATACAAGCGTAATTGGAATAGCATTATTCTCGCGAACGGATTTACGGTAAAATCTAAAATGTTAAAACTAGTGGATTACTCGATGTGTCATTTCGTTATTTCGGTATCTCCTTGCTCAACGAAAGTGATATTAAGGTAAACACTCGTGCAGATTGTTTGGTCAACCGCCAGTAAGCTTGCTAACTTGCTGGCGAATGATATTTATATACTTCGCGCGTTAGAACAAGTCACGTTTTCTTCGGGTCCCCGTCGAGATGGCACGGTTGCCAAAACGGGCTCTATGTTATAAAAATGTTGTCATGTGATTACGATTATACATGAAAAGAATGACGTATTAGTTAGATCTTAACATTCTCTTTCTATTTCAGAGAAAAGAGTACGTCAAATACGCGAAAGTATTTCCGCTCTCGGACACGCTCGACTTCAAGGTGCCCAGCAAATGGTACCGAAGAATCGTCGGTTCGCTCGAGATCATTTGCGGTCTCGCCATGGCGATTATTCCAAGTCGTAGGTGCAAAGAATCAGTCACCTTCTTTCGTCATGCAACAAACGAAACTCATGCATTTTTTTATGCATTTCAGCATACATTTTTTGCAATCTTTCATCTGTGTAATTAAAATCGCACATAGAATTTCGTGTCTGTTAATCCCTAAAAATTTTCTGTATTTGTTATTCGATAAGAGTTCTTTTTGATTTACTTAATTGCTCAAGAATATCCCGCGTTCGGTAAACGGTCCAACTAGGGTAATTATGAAAATTGTGTTTTCAGATAAAATAAAGAATTTATCGAACGCAGTGCTGCTTCTGCTAATGCTGATGGCCGTGTACTCTCATTACATGGTAAATGACAAATTCGAGAGGATCGCTCCAGCACTGGTGAGTGATCGATTATAGCACAGCCGCTTGAATTGAATTTGAGGCTTGAGTCATTAACCGAGAAATGATTTCAGGTATTCTTTTTCATGCTGATGGGACGATTAGTGATCGACTGGCAGCTAAGGCGAGAAGACGCACAGTCAATCACAGCGAATGGCGTGGACGACAAAGTCAAGAAGCAAGACTGAAGGAAATCACGATCGGAGAATGCGTCATTCGTTTCCACGTTAGCCCATTTGATTTCGCAATTCCGCGTCTAGAACAATGATTCTGAAAGACAATTTATATATATCTCAGGTGCACTCTCACGCTCCCATTAATCCAAAAACGTAGCTTCTATTTCGAGGCACTGTTAGCTAGTCCTCGTTTTCTTTTTTCTTCCGTAATGTGTAAACGTATCGAAAAATTATATGGCATCTAGAGAAGGAAGGGAAACTGTAACACGAGATCAGGTGGGTTAAACTTGTATAAAGTGTATATCTCCAGAAGTGGAAGCGAGATGAAGGACGAATAATTTGCAGTGATCATTTGTACAGCAAGCTGAATTTTCGTTGATTTTCGCAAGATGAATTCTATGTCCATTTTGTGCACGTTGCAGTATAGTTTGCCAAGCAAAGAGAAACGTTATTAAATTTGCAATCGCGATAAGATAAGCTGTAACATAGATTACACATAAAAGCAATTTTAAGCTTCCTATCCATGCTTCTTTTAGCAGGATCATTCAATACATATACGGATTTTTACATAATCTGCTGATCGAATATTATTATATATTTATTATATATTATTTTCGCTTATCGACGATAGCGATTCATCCCGCGATATTGATCCCTTACGATACATCGCATCAATGTCGATTATCGCTGATTTATCTCTCTCTACTTGTATTACAGTTAGGACAATGATAACTAAAGGATCGATATAAGATAGTTGATTTTTATCGGCGAATAAATTTAAAAGCGAACTATCTTATTTTGATTCGTAGTTCTCCATCTCTTTTAATCCCTTCAACAATTTTATAATATAGCTATGATAATGGCAATTGTTTAATGTAACGTTGTAATATAAACAAGCACAAGCATATATAACAGAAATATAAATAGTTATAACATGGATCGCTACGATATAAATAGAGATATGACCATTATATAAATAATAATGATATAAATATAATTATACAAATAATCGTAACATAAATATAAGAATTATATATATGATACAGAGATGATTAACTATAGCATAAACAGAGAAAGAAAATTGGATTCGTAAAATATTAATCGACATTGATGCAATCAGCTAGCTTAAGCACGAGGTACTAACTGCCATTTGAATGAATTGTCCCTATATATGCGTCGTGCAAATGTATGTCTGTATGTATGTAGGTATGAATGAATAGAAAGTGTTTCTGCTAGAAATTGGATACATGTGTGTGCGTTAGTATTAATTTATTTCTTAAAACGTTTCATGTGTGATTGAATGATTTGATAAATAAAATTAAAGCTAAAGTTATCCATGAATATTAAAGTTTTCTCTAATTATCATTAGTTGCATCTGCACATTGCATCCTGCCATTCGGGCAATAGTCATTAAATATTTATTTACGAGCACTTTGACTAATGATTCGAATAAAGCTGGTATCTTTCTACGCAAATCAAAGACATTTCGGGAATTCATACTTGTATATATATTATCATTTATTCGTATTTCGTCTCTTAAGTATATATAAAAATATATTATGTACAAGAAATGCGCGTACACATTCTGTGATGTCAAATATAACCAGTTTTGTTGCAGGTTCGTATTTATGAATAATTCTTAAAATTAGTTCATAAAAGTAATATAGTATTCCTAAACAAAAATGCAAGCTGTTCCGATATATAATTTGTATAATTCATTATTGCAACGTGAATTATATTTAATATTTTCAAAAATTGACTCATTTCATTTTTAAAATAATTAAGTTACATTAAACAGGTTTCTATTTCATTATTTTAATATAATCAAATTGAACGAGTAATTGGTTTTGGTAAACATATCATCGAACATTAAGATTACCTGATATGTAAATGAAGCGGAGACATCAAAACTTTGTTAAAAGAAATTATATATATATATATGAAAAAAGTTCTCAGTGATTTCAATAAATATAAGAAAACTGCTATAACTGTACACTTCATTTTGAATAACAATACAATCTGCCTGTAAACATTTCTGTTTAGTTTAGTGCAATATATTTCAACTGGATTTGACTAGTTACTGCAAACTTGCCTTACTTTCCGTTATTTTCTCACTCAATGTTTCTATTATCTTATATTCAAAAATTTGTAGTAAAAGCTACCAAATGTTAGTTAATTATCTTCTTGTTAGCCAAGAAACAAATGGCAAGCCAAGTACAAGTTACTTGTAAGTAAGCCATTAAATATGTTAGCTATTTATATTTATTTTCTATGCAAGCTCTTGACCCGTAGTCAAAAGATGTAAAGCTTTCTGAAGATTCATCACAGAAGTTGGTACATCATCGTAGTCTAGTGCACTACCCGCCCATTTGATGAACTTTTGAGCCTTATTGATTTGATCCATTGACAGATTGCTATCACCTATAGAAACATTATAGTCAGAAATAAAATAATTATTTCATATTAAATTATTGCTCCATATTACATTGTATTATTTTTATAGAATGCTTGCCTTCTGTCTTACATGCAGCATTATTGTCCAATTCAAACGAGAGGGTTCTTGTAGCTGGTGGATTCACGGGAATAGATGGGACATCTTGCGAAGCATTGTCATTGTCTTTAGCATTTTCCGATGAAGATTCAGGATTTTCATCTAATTTGGTATCCTTACCTAAGTCATAAAATCCTCATTAAAGCCTGGTTTATAAAAGTAAAAAATAAACTTACCATCATTTGACGGTTCAATTGGATCACTTTCTTCATCATTTTCCTTTATTGGACCTGGTACCGGAGTCTCTCCGTTTACAATGCAATTATGAATGTAGGCTGCTTTCCACTGCGCGTATTTTCGATTTTGTGCCGCTTCTACGCTTAGCTCTCCAAATAATGTCAATACATCGTACAATACTTGAGCGGTATAAAAGCTCTGTATTACATTCTTAGAGAAATTTCCAGCTCGATCATTCTTATCGGCATACAGGAACAGCTTCAGAGCCCAATTTTCCAAGTGCGCTTGAGCAGCTACCTCGTTAGTAATAGCTTCATTATCGTGCTGTATCTTTTTTGTCTTCTCCAACCAATCTATCAATTTCATTAAGAAATTTGTGTCTTCCGATGTCTTCGACGACAGCTTCAATCCCGTTTGAAGAGCATAAAGGCGACCTGTGATTCACACAAATTTTAATAATTCTCCAGTATAAAAACTAAGAAATTATTATTCATTATTATCCATCCATAAATTATTATATCCATTTCATTAAATACATTCGCATAATTCTGAACTAAAGGATGCTGAATATTCCAAGATATCGAATTGCTTCTGCAGCTAAAGGATAGAAATTACAAAGTCACGTCATATACATACACCAATAACTAACGACATAGTCTCTCTCGTCATGCTTGGCAGCAACTGTCAAGTATCGCTGAATGACTTTTAAACGGGATGGAATCTCCGGCAAGTCAGGTCCTGTCAATGCCATTGCGATAAGAAACGTCAAGAACTATCAAGAAACGTCAGAACGTTACGTTGTCTTTCTTTAGACGGACTGATTCTCTTATATCTTTATCTCTCTCTTTTTCTCTATCTTTCTCTATTCTTAAATATATCCTTTATATCTCGCCGCGTAGAAAACTAACATCGATTGACCCTTTTTATCATCAAAGCGATCAAATCATCGATACGTGCGCCGCTTGCTCATTTGTTCACATTATCCGAAATGGTTGCAGCTGCATTTTCATGTGAACGACACGTATGATGTATCGCGTTAAAGCATAATCCGCAATAATCTGTGACTGATAGTAGAAGGGCACTAATTACACAATCTAGTGGAAAGAACATTTACGTAGAAACAGATCAAAATTAATGTTTGACACTTTACACGTGTAAATAATCGTCCACAGGATCAGCTGTTTAATCATATGGCAATCTTAGAGTGGTCTCAAGTTGACCAAGTTGAAAAGTTTGTCATGGTCAATGCGATGTTTTAAATTCTGTTGTTTTTCTAATTTAATGTTAAGCTATGATTAACGAGAGATAGGATTCGTTATGACAATTCATACGGGCGATTTATTTAAATGTTATCGTTGCATCAATATCATTGTATCAAAAGTAATATTATCACATGCTTGTCGATATTGAAGGCCAAATAAAATTGTAAGTTCCTCTTGTTTACGCATTTCTCATTTTTAAGCTTAAGATATGACAAATCTACAACATTTGTATTGCAACATTCTATGATATTTTATAGTTTTTACAGTTAATGATGATGCATGTGGGGGATGTTAATAAGTTGGAACAATTTCTCACCGAATCTTGGCAAGATATTTTCAGTCTGGTATACGAATCCGCAGTATATATAGATCATGCAGCGACCGAATGCCTACATTGGTATACCGGTGGCAAGGCATATTCCTTCCTCAGGAATGCTGGTGCAGTGTCAGTATATGAACTGGCCATGTATAATTTCCGGGTATGTAGTTAACGAAGGTGTGATTTACGTTTATAGCCAAGTTTATCGATCCATTGCAATCGATCCTACTTTTTATTTCAGTACGTTAAAGTAAAGAATTGCAAAAGAGCTGTCATTATCTCGACCTCTATCAATCCAGCTTTCTATCAACGTACAGTCAAGATGATAATGGAGAAAAACGCGTTTGACAATTGCACGATTGTCACCGCTGCGCATTCAAGTGTGCTAACTTACGAAGACACAGTGCCAGCAGAAGATAGAATCGAGTACATAAAATTAAAGAGAGATGTAAAAAGCTGGATGTGTACGAATCAGCAATTGCAGGTAATACTCCTGTCCAATTCATCTGTTTAATGCGTCTCAAGTTTTCAGTAATTTTCAACTGGAGTTTATTAGATATCATCGAGATGTATATCATTTGTAGGATTGTACGGTGACAATATTATTCCGACCAATATTTATTACTCCGATAGACAATGGTTTATTTGTCACACCTCCTTTCGGTGATTTACTACCACCCTTGAACAGCGCTTCAACAAAAGATTCCGAGTTTATAATCGATCATCTTGTGAATTTACTCGATAAGATGTTTACACATTTGAATTTAAAAGAGGACATTTATTCGATGGGGAAATTCAGCGAGCATGTTGCCGAGAAATTGGAAACGTTACCGGCAGCTATTAATCGTAGGAACGTAAGTATTCTAAAAATCATGATTACAATCGCAGAAATGGTTAATGAAAGAAAGACATACTAGAAAATATTAAATCTTTCGCTACAATATTTTATGTGTATTAGAATTTAGCAGGTACAAAAGGAGTATCTTTAATCTTCATCGACAGAACATTAGACCTCTGTACTCCTACTAGTAATAATACTGAATCTTTGCTGGCTAGAATACTGTGCACTCTGCCTCATTTATCTCATCACTGTAATGATGTCGCGATAAATATGTCTCCTTTATTCTGTGGTCTACAGGTACAATAACAGATACAGTAATACAATATGGTATCATAATTTTATTACTACATGAAAACTTATCTTTCAAGGAATCTGTCGAGGTACCAGGATGCTTGGCCAGCAACGATAAGAGTCTAATGAATATGTTAATTACGAAGAAGCAAAAAGAGGTCTTGACTATTGTAAACAAAATGCTCATCGATATGCTGTCAACAAAAGAAAATTCAAGATTAAAAGAGAGTCTGAAACCAAAACTAGCAACAAGGATATCCGCACACAGTCTAGAAAAATTTGTACACAAGTTCAAGGATATAGATGATCCGCGTGCTATATTGGAGTTAAGCAAAAAGCTTCAAGTATGTTTATTAATGAGACTGAATTAAATTATATAATTATTTATCAAAGTATTTAAGTCAATTTCTTGCAGGTAGTACTGGGAATTATACAAGCATTAACATCAGAAAAAACATCTCAATTAGAACTGTTGATCAGTCTCGAAAAACTAGTTTTGCAAAACATAGCTGTAAGTCGTGACTCTACTAGCGTGCTTGGGCAAGTAATTATCGCATTTTTTTAGTTTTTTTTGTTTTTTAGTTTTATCTATCGCAACTTATTAAGAGAATACAGCTTTCTGTGTATTATTATATTTTAGTTCAGTAATATAATAAAAACACGTGAAAAACGAGGCCTAGATACAGATAATATATTGGCACTCTTGGTACATATTTACGCGCTCGCTGGAACAGAAATACAATTCTCTTCTCAGCAAGAGCAACAGTTAAAAGAAACTATTGCTGATGCTATATTCGAAGATACTACAAAATTAAATGAGAATACAATAAACAGCAAGATGTCAGTGTATCAACAAACTTTGCTGCTTCTTGGTTTGTAAAAAATATTATAAAAGATACAAAAATGTTTTAACTTGATTGCCCAAATAAAAATATGTATATATATATATAATATATGTATTTTCATTAAATTATAGGCGCTGCTGATGCTGAAGCTATAAAAGAAAGCTCTGTGAAAATAGCAAATCACATTATGGACATTTTACATGAAATAGCACAACAACGTGCATTTTTACATAATTATACGTACGAAATTCTATTATTATTTATGTGTATATATATATATAAAACATCTTTCGATAAAATATTAATAACAACAAAATTATTTTTATTCTTTATAGATCCTTAATGTCTAAATCGAGTTCTCAAGAGATTGTTCAACGTATCAGCGTTTTGCAACAATTATTAAGAGATATGCTCCATCCAGAAAAATTTGAACTTCCTGATTTACATCAAAGATCACCTTCATTTATATCTGCTGGATTCAAGTGAGCTGAAAATGCATGAGCACTGTCTCCTTCTTTTTTTAATTTAATAAAGAAAATTTTCAAAAATTTAATTTCATATTTCTTTATTTCCAGTTTACTGTCCAAAGGAAGAATGAAACATCATCCATGCGATAACGATTGGATTATCATTTATGTCATTGGAGGTGTAACACCGGAGGAAGTAAGGGAAGCTAAAGAAACTATGTCATTGTTCAATCTAAATTGTCATGTAACAATAGCAGGTTCAAGACTCTTGAATCCATTAGACATAGTAGACAAGTTTCTCCTATCATCGATTGATTATTGATCCAAGAAAGGATCTTGCTTCCAATTACCCACTGTTAAATAATCCACTTTATACCATCATCAGATATTGTATATGGAATTTGTTTCGTATCATCTGTAGATTCTATATGACACATAAATTCGCGAGCAATGTTATTCTTGGAGAATTTCAGTCTACAATTCACGCCTGTCCTTTCCGACAGATTCTCAGCACACTTTACGGGCGTTCCATTTTCAGATTTTGATCCTTCCCACCGTGTATAAACCGTTACGACGTTAAACTGAGACATTTGAGCTCGAATAGTCCTCACCAGAGTCTTGGCGTAATAATCCATACTAAGTAAACCCTTCTCCCGTCTTTCTTGCCAATAGTATGCTAATATGTTATCTATCGCTAACAGGGCAATCCTTTCGTTGCTCAAGAATTCATCCTCCAATGTGTGCAGTGCCAGCTGGAACTGATCATTGTTACAACACCCAATCACCATCAAATTTTTTAGACATTCATTCACGATCATGTCGACCGTTTCAGTCGGTGCTTGCGCACCTGCGTTTCGATATGCACTGCATATCATAGAAGTCATGAGTTTCGCCACTTTACTCATCTGAACGTGTCCGAGAGTGTCGATCAGTATCGCACAGGCATCACACCCATCGATCTTAATTCCCTTGTACTGCGCGGGCAGTATGCACTTTGCTATGAACTGGCACAGCAATATGGTTTTCCCCGTGGATGAAGGTCCGATGATCTCTACGATGCTCTTGTTACTGATGTCGTCGGGGAACAGCACCTTGTCGAGGTTAGTCGAACGCGGTTTCTCGTTGAACCGCGAGAGCAATTCTAGCGCACCTTCGGAATGAAACTGCATGTTGTTACGGTTGTTATGGTTGTTATGACGTGAATCACATTAGACTTTATCTTTCTTTATTCATGAAACACAAAGAAAGGGTGTCGAGTACTACACGCTAGTAACTATTGTCTGGAACGATGATAACTTCATGCAAAACCGCTGGTTTAAAATCCGTTCGAGAAATAACGTTTATTTCTCTCGCAACGGATCTTGCGGTTCGAACAAGAAGCAGTTCAAGGACGAATGTCAAGATAGTGAGGAATGAAAATAAATTACATTATTTATATAAAAACTATTTGTGTATTGTGTACACAGATAATTTTTATCATTCTAATATATATTTTTTCATGTTGCGCTACCATCGCTAAAAATGTTTAAAGTTACAACCGTCATGCGATTTACCTAAAAATATTCAAAATTAAAAAGTAACAAAGAGATACGTTTCGAAGTTTTTATTCCGCATACTCCGATATCTTCAGATTATATCGAACCGCGCGCTAAATTAATATCTAATTTATCGTATCGATTACATTTAAGTACTTTGAATTATATGATAGGTTAACAATGCGAGTGTTAACAATTTCACGCAATCGCTGAGCGATACTTCGAGAATCGCAATTTATTCTTTCGATATATCTCGAACCGCGGTTGGTATAGAACCCGCATTCAAATCGTTCCGTACTTTTCGCCTTTGTTATCGTTCGAAAGTAGTTCTTATGTACAAAGTATTATCAGAAATGTTGCATGAAACGTTCATCTTAACCGTAACGGTGTACGATCGCTTGCACGTCGCGATTTTGATATCGGCGAATTGACACTTCGCATACCGAACAACACATCGAGATCGTCCTCGCCATCCAGCATTACGGTGAAAGCGCAATCGACGCAAGATCGTCCTAATGTTCGCCAGGTATGCGTTATCGTAACCTAATATCGTAATTTAATGTCAGCCAAGATTTATCATACTCGTGTACGCATATATTCGCTGCACACACGCGCGTATGCGTGTACACATCTGCATGCCATGTCCAAGCAACAGTGGCTCTCGGAAACAAAGAGAGAGCGAGAGCGAGAGAAGAACGATAAGCAGGAGGACTGAAACTATCCGCAGCTTACTTCACAGCGTTCGCTGGCGTAAGTGTGCAAGCAAGCAAGCGAGAGCGATTCCCAATGTTTCCCGCGAATGGACAGCCGGCCATCGCGGATCGCGCGATCGGCTCGCCGTCCCCCCACATCCCTGCCGCGCCGCAATCCCCGCCTCCCCCCCCCCGCCCCCCTCCCGCCGCGTTTTTTGCCCGCGCGTTCACTACCCACATATCGCTCCCGCGAACGCAGGCTCTCCCAGTTCAGGCCAAGTGCGAGCGCGGTGCGGTCGTGCGTCGTGCGTCCCCCGTTATCTCACACGTATCAGTCTGCAGGGATTGCTCGGCGCGCGAAGGTGACGAGACCGGCCTACCTACTTACACGGAGTCTACCTGCTACCGATCGCTCGACCGAGGAGCAAGCTACCGCCGTGATGAGCGTCCGCGGCAAGCAAGTGCAAAATGGTACCTACGAGTTCGATTACATGCGAGTACCCGACACCAGGACACGCTGGGAGATTTTTCGCGACGGCATCTACAACCCTCAAGAGGGCACGTACTGCGGTCACCCGCCGAAGAAGTGGGGTAAGTCGTTGATACAGGTATCACAACACAGTGTCGTTTAGTAGGATATTCTCTGGTGAGATTTCCCTTCTTACACTCTGCAATAAGTTTTACAGCAGGTCTCCTGTGCGATTCCCCCGTGTGATTGCGATATCTTGAGATTACGTCTTTGCTGATCCCAGCGGCTCCGGCGATCGGAGAGCACTTGCCCTCGACGTGAAAGAGCTTTCCGTTTTACGGGAAGCAGAGAGGCTTTCGCTTCGTCTCTGCAGAAGAAGCTCGGCTTCCACCGTCGAGCCTGCGACAGACAATTTTTCAATATCCAGAGCTATTTACGGACTCTAATTCGAGGCCTGTCGCGTTCTTCGCATTCAGCACTCGAAAGCATCTTGATAGCGATCGGAGGAATTCCGTTGATTAACGTTCGTGTTTTCACGCACACGAGTTTCGAGTAGGTTTTATAGATTCGCTTTCTGGAGGCATTTTCTGCGGAAAAGATAGGAAACGATGCATAGATATGAGCTGGCGATAATATGTTAACGCATCGTTCCTTACACCGAGCGCCGTTGTCCGACTGGGGTCTCGACTTTTACTCGACTCTTCCACGTCCGATTTCTCTCGGAAAACGCAGCGATCCGATCGAGATACGTAACGCCGCTTTGATTAATCGAACGATCGTCGATTACGATCGACGGTTGGGATTAACGTTATTAATTCTTAATTATATCATGCAAGGCGCTTTGGCCCTTTGGCCCTTTTTCTCGAATCCTCGTTATAAGCGAGGAACATTTTTACTTTTTGATCCGTTTCCAAAATACTCGCAAGATCTGTATTTACTTACAATGCGGCGAGATTATATGTATGCATGCGACAAGCGCGCGCGCGCGCGCGCGCAAGACGGTATTTCGCAAACTTACGTTCTCGCTGTCGAGTTTTATTCCTTGACATCAAAACCATGATGAATGTCAACGTGAAATCGGGTTTTCATAGTTGGCATTAATCAAGCGTGACGTGAATGTGGATTTGAAATGTTTTATTCAGCCCGGCGATGCCTCGCCCATCGATCTTATTCGATGTTTGAGAGATTTCTCTCGTAGATATTCCTCGTAGAGATTATTAATCGAGTTATCTAGATAAAAGATCTTGTAAAAGAGCCGAGGAGTCCGGGATATTGCAGGCATCATCCTCGCGCCTCGAGGATTTCTTCAACCTGCTTGCAATTCCCCTTGATATTTAAAGCGATTTAAACAACGAAAGGATTAAGCACAAACATCGCGAGTGCTAAACGCATTATCGCATTACGGTGTTATCGTTATCGCGAGAAACTAGATCTCGAAACGGTGATGCCTCAATCACAATGCTTTCTCAAAAGACGAGGAACGACACACGGACACACACACACGCACACATCCATGATATCACAAGTAAATTTCATTTTTATCGGATCCCTGATTAAAACCCGATGTTTAATTAGAGCGGTTTGCTGTATCGCTCGATGATCGATAATCAGACTCTCGAGTAATCGAGGATTAGCCTTGATTGACGATACGCTTATTAATCGACTTTTATTCCATCGCAGTCCGATGCACGTGAGGCCAATCAAGAGATTGTATAAATTATACGAAATTAACGCCCAGCATCGACGCGTCTATGTACATACGTACATTCGACGTACGTGTCGGGAATGTCTTACGTAGGCTTCTTGGCGACCGCTTAGAAGCGGCCAACCCTGAGCCGCGCGTTTTGGCAGCGAGAGAGCACCGGAAATAAGTATCGGTGATGGTAATATGTATGGTGGACGACGAAGGGGCTACGACGCGCGCTGCCTTTACTCCAAATCTCAAGACCCGAGTGTCAATCGTGCTGCGAGCACGAGCGTTATGGGAACACGTCGCTCTCGGCCGAGCGGATGCGGATGCGCGCTTGTATTGTCCGCGCGGCGGGACTTTAACTTCGTTGAAAAGCGAATTCGGAATCTCTCCCTGGAGAGATTTCGTATCTCGTATCTCGTATTCGAGAATACGCTGCGCATTTTCCCGCTCCGTGCGAGATGGGTTTCCTTTTCCAGCGGAACTCCTGCGGATTGGAATCGCGCGTGAAATATATGAATTGCAAAATGAATAGACTTTAATGTTCGTGCATCTCATGATTTCATAATCCGCGCCGCCTTCTTTTATCTCCGCTTCGTAAAGCTTGCATTCGCCTCGACAATCGACGTGCGCTGTTATTGCACAATCGGCGATTAGAATGATTTGTTGAAGGTTTTATCTCTTCTTTTTTATCTTTTATCGTCGCCGAGTCTCTAATGTTCTCGGTTCTCTTCTCCGATGAGTCTTCGATCCGCGTGCGACGCAAGCGCCTGCATTTTCTCAACGTGGCTCTCTCTCTCTCTCTCTCTCTCTCTCTCTCTCTCTCTCTCTCTCTCTCTCTCTCTGTCTCTTTGGACGCAGTCGCATAGAAAGATGATCGATCGGTCGATTATCGGATAGATGGAATTATTGGCGCTAATATTTGGATTCGATTGTTTCGGCTCGATTGCTCGCACGCAACTTTGTCGAGTCCGAATGACGGATTATTAGCTACGGAGCGAAAAGTACTTGGAAAATATTGAGATATTGAACGAAGACGATCGCGCCGTTTAGGGCATCGTTTCAAATGCGAAAACATTATTGCGAGCATGCCAATTGCTAAAAATAACGCACGCAATGGCGCCCGAGTGCTTCTCGGAGAAGATATCGGTGAATTATGGCGAATATCAGCTTTAAAAAAGAATCTTTGATTATTCGAATAAGTTTGACGTCATCCTTAAAGTTTGCGGGCTAAAAATACTTTCGGATTATTAATTCTGATTTTTCCTCACCCGACAATCGCGAAGGTCATTCATCTCGATTAATCGAATCGAGATTATATCTTCGTAATTTTTTATATCGCCTTTGTACGTGCGCCTTGACCATACGAAGCGAATACGTTTCTTATGAATACATGCTCTCTGTTTTCCAAGAGATCGCGTCAGTTTCGTTTCACTTCTTTGGTCGTTTCGGCCAGAGAAGAATAATCAAAAGAAAACATGCTGCTCCCGGGTCGATTGACCTCGGAAATCTTTAACAAGGTAACGTCGATTTCGTCTGTTCGTCGACAAAGTTACGCAATGGGAGACGTTAAACGCGCCAGCGATCCCTTTGACGCAAACGTCGATCGTGTTTTGCGCGTTCGGATGAACATGAAGAAATGGCTCGCGGTGCCATTCGCATCTTACAAATACATTCTAATCGCGGTCTCGTTTCATGGGCCTGCGCGCGCGTGTGTGCGCGCGGTGATTTTGCGCATTCAATCGATTATATATCGTCGCGATCGCGATAAGACTGATTAATGCGGCATGTGCCGCGTATCTTCTCGCGTGCTTTGGTAATCCCCGGAATTTTGGAACCGGGTCTTTTCTCTCTCGCTCCTTCTCTTTTCTCCGTCTCCGTCTCCCTCCCCCGCCCGGCTTTTTTTATCTTTCTTTTTTTTTCTGTTTTTTTTTTCCTTTTTTTTTTCCTTCAAGCAAAACGCTGCGGCTCGCCGCCGCAAATTAAATGCATATCTCTTTCCGCGACTTTTTTATGCGCTCGTAAGGCCGAAGCGTCAATTTACGCGAAGTCCCTCTAACGGCGCCGTTAATTATGATGATGTAATTTTGCATACGCTTGAAAGGAATTCCCCAAACGTTTTAGGTTTGAGAGCAATTACAGCTCGCTGTAAAGGCTCTTCGGAGGTTCTGCTTCGTGGCTCCGTGATCGAACGTGTTTCTAAATGATGTCGCAAATTCGTCGACGACGAACTCCCAATGCGTTTTTCTAAAACGCAAGAGAAAAAGGACTAGGAAAACTACGAACTAGAAGAACTCGGAACTAGGGAGATTATCGCGATTAGAACATAAATTGCGTGCGATACACGTGCGAACGCTTTATCGTCGCGAATTAACGGAATCGCCTGTCCATGTAACGTTTAACGCGATGCGCGCGTGTGTGCGCGACGCGGCGCATGAATAGCCATCGTTGGGGGAAAATCGTTGTTTCTCAAGGCGCTGGATAAGATCCTGCCGAGATAATATTCGAGCGTATTACCGCAGTAACATCATCTTTTTTTCACCAACTTGACGTCACCGCCCCGTCATCGCGCGCGGTAACATTCCTCCTCTTTCCCCGCCTAGCCGGGGAGCAATCGCGAGCGAGACGCGTTCACGGGTGGTACACGTGCTTCTTTTCACATTCGGCTGAATACGCGACTATCGCGACCGCATTATCGATAGCTGCGCGACATCGACAGTCGTCGTTTGCTTTACGCGCGGGTTTACGTTCGCGTTTACTCGCTCGCGCGCTCTCTCGTTCTCTTCCAGGCAGAGATATCGATATTTTCGACAGAGCGATCGATCGAGAGCGAGCGTGCTTGAAATACGCGAGTTTCGCTTCCCGCTGTTCGCCGGTTATCTGATCCCTTCGGCTTACGGGTATGTGTGAAATGTGGATCGGCACGAGGTCGATAGCGATATCCAACACGTGTCTGGTGACAAACGAGCCTTTTCTTGGCCTTTTACGACGGAAACGACGCCCGCGAGCATGTTTACGAGCACGTCGCCGCCGTTTTCACAGGCAGATTCGGGTAGAAGGAGAAGAAATGAGGGAAAAGCAGGGACGCGAAACCGGTGCTCGGTAGTTGGCATAATTTTTCATCGGTGTAATCGTCCGACTGCACAGTGAACTTTGCACAGTGACGTTAAGTAACGATATTCCGCTCATTGTTACTGACATGTTACTGTATGCTCTCTCAGACACACACACACACACACACACAGAGAGAGAGAGAGAGAGAGAGAGAGAGAGAGAGAGAGAGAGAGAGAGAGAGAGAGAGAGAGAGAGAGAGAGAGAGAGAGAGAGAGAGAGAGAGAGAGAGAGAGAGAGAGAGAGAGAGAGAGAGAGAGAGAGAGAGAGAGAGAGAGAGAGAGAGAGAAAGATCTTCAATATCTTCTTGATATTATACAAGGCGCGCGCGCGCGTACGTTTGATAAGACGCGCAGAGAACAACTCGGCGAGAGCGTGCTTGCAAAGCCGTGGCAACGGTTTACGGCCGCCGCGAACCGCTTTGTTACCGGTTCCGCTTGCGAATTTTTACGGTAATCAAACCAATTCTCACGCGGCTTCGGTGTCGCTAAATTGCCCCGTGTAACTCAATGAGCGCGAACGAAAGCGAAACGAGGAACGCAAAGAGGAGGACGGCATTCGTGAGCCGGAGCGATGCTTGAATTCCGTTCAGGCCGGTTCCAGCCGCGCGCTGGTAATGAAAATTGCAGGCTTTTAAGTCGCCGGAAGAGCCCGGCCAGCCCGGCCGAAAAGGTCATCCGGCGTGTCCGAGCGCCGAGTCCTCCTCCCCCGTTTCATCCTCATCCGTTTCATCGCTCTTATTTCAGGGAAAACGAAGCGACGAGAGAGGAGCAACGGCAATCGAGCAGCCGAGACGGCGAGGACTCGAGAAGCTGGCAGACGCAATGAGACGTCTTCAAAGGCTTACTCCGTCATGCGTCTCTCATGGTGACGGACAGCGCGCTGGTCCCGGATGAACCTCGCTCTTTGTTTTCCGATCGCTATCGCGATGCCGCGAGGCAGAGGCGCTATTTACTCAGCTGGATCGAAATCCCCGATATCAGGCGGTTCTTCGAGGCGGAGCGATGTCTGCCGCGCGATTTCCTGGTTTCTTGCGAATCATCGTTGCGACCGAGGGCACGAGCGTGGCACGGTGGATCAACAACCGGCTGATAACGCGCCGATCACGTGCGATCGCGCGCATTATCGTGCCGCGCTATGCAAATTCATGTGAAAAACCTTCCGCCGAATGCGCGGCCTCGTTCTCGGCGCGTTTCTCGGCCGACCTCGAACGCCGCTCGCTGCCGATTCCCGATCGGCGATTTTCCCTCTCAGCTCGGCCCGAGCGGGGAGCACTCGCTTTCGTCGATTCCGACGATGTCGTTATGCTCGCGGAGTGCGTCAGCCTGCGCCGCTTCGTGATGAATAGAAGGCACGTTCGCCCATGCGTTTAAAACCGGTCCACAGAATCGGCGGGGCTCACTTGGGAAAAGGATCAAGGTCATGGTTCGCCTACCGTGCTAAGCTTGCGAGCATTAGTGGACCATTACCGTGTTATACCATGTGCGCCCTTTAACGTTCCTTTTTTCTTTTCATCAAGAGCTCCAATCTTGCGCAACGACGCTCGTTGCCCGAGTTATCTCCCGGCCAGCGTTCTCAAGCTTGATCCACACCGTCGTCCAGCTTTACCGCGTTATTTGGATACTCGGTTATTGCGCGAACAATATGTTAACGCGTTGCGAGATACCAAAAGCCGGGCGGTTCAACACGCCCGCGGAGAAGATCAACAACTGATAATTTCTTCGTATCTTGTATGTTATTTCTATCGCGAGCGCGTTCCACGTTCGATGATCTACTTGGGAAAAAGAAAACGGCGAACGGATGCAAAATCGAGGCTGAGTCTCTCCATTGTGCACCGATAACGAATCCTCGTCCGTTTGTTTAGCTTTTCGCTGATCCCGCTAAAGCGTCGTTTAAGCGGCGTAGCTGTCTCGCGTAGCGTTCGCACGTGTCCGTTTATAATAACGGGCGGAAAAATAATTTCCCGTCCCGTGGAAAAGTTGGCTCGCGTGTACAATTGGTGAAATCCGAGCTAAAACGCTTAACGTCCTCCACTTCGGAGGAGATATGATAAGAGAGTCGCTCGATAAGCGGCCGCTTGAAAGTCGTATTAATTTTCTAGACGTTCGATGACAAATACGCGCGCGCCCCCGTCTTTATACGGAGATTAGGATTCTTTTTTTCTCGACCGTTTCTTCTTGATCTCCTTTTCTCGCCTTTGCGAAATTCTTCACTCGCGGCGAGTCCTGGCTGGAGTTTCCCCTCTGATTCGCGCGAAGCAAAAAGCCAGCCGAGGAATAATTGCAGCGAGCTGTCATTACTTCTGACAGCTTTTATGTTCTTATGTTCTAAGGTGACGCATGACGGCCAGCAGGTGCGAGCGCGAGACTCGCTGCACCTTCGCCAAATGTTGTACAAATATTTTTTGCCGCGCCTGTTGCACCCATAATCAAATTAACATTGGTAAAGCGAGCTTGTTGCGTCTATTTTAGACGCTTATCTGATGCCTCCCGAATGCCTAATCGCCAATAGGCCAATAAAAATATCATTGTTCCTTCCTCGTGGCGCGCGGATGATGTTCACACCGGAAATTTCATGAGATAAGATCGCGCTCGTTCGCCGACCGAGAGACATCGACAAACAGAGACGATTCTAATCTAATATTCCGCAATATCGAGGCGAATCCTTTCCTAAATGTAGCTTCTTAAACAGCTGCGAATTAAATTGGCTACAAATGAATATTTCGACTATTCCGGACACGTTTCTTTCCGCTGGCGATGCCGATGAAACATCAACGAGCGTGAAAGTAATCTATCCAATCGAGGTATCCGATCGAGATATTCGTTCGATATACTTCTTTCAAGCAACAAATTTGATAACAGCACGGCGCGACAGCGGGTTGGCCCGTTGCGAGTCGCAGTATTTTTGAAAAAAAAAAAGGATCTATATTTAGAGCGTGCGTTGGCACGGTGCCCTATACTTGAAATATTCCCCGTTCGATCAACGAAACGATGAAAACTTTCGCGAAACGGTTGCATAAACGGTCGCGGAGCAGGATGCGGAACGGTGACGACGAACGTTGCATGCGAATCTGTCCGAAGGCAGGAGAGACGAAAGATTTGTTCCATTCGCGTGATTTTGCCGAGCATCCTCACCGTTTCTCGGCGCGTGTCGGCCCGCGATGAATATTTGGATCACGAAACGGCGTCGGTGCGTCGAAGGTATATAAAAATAGCGCGATGGAATACGGCGCGGCGTCCTCCTTGCTTCTTATGAAATCGCGAGGAGACGTCATCGATTTTATCAAAGGAAAAGTTTCACCTGCGCGTGATCGCAGGATTCGTCTGCTGCCGGTCCTCGCGATCGCGAGGATCGCTAAATTTCGCTCCGATCGTCTGTCATCGTCGAGAAGCGACGATTCTTTATTCTCCATTGTCCGTTTATTCGGATCATTATTCGTTTCGTTTATTTCGTATCTTTACACGATGATAATGTAATGCGAGGAAATTTATGACCTTCTCTTTCCCTTTCCCGCAGGACTGACTCTCATCTTTTACGCTTGTTTCTACGCTGGACTGGCGCTACTCTTCAGCATTTGCATGAAAGGCATGCTCGCTACGTTGAGCTACGAGAAACCCAAATGGACTCTGAGTAGCAGTCTCATAGGTACCAATCCAGGTAAAATTTCGATTATGTAATAAATAGGCTGGGCTAGAGGTTTCAGCTTTAGAATAACTCAATCGCGCCGTTTGCCGCATTAGGCTTGGGATTTCGGCCAATTTCGGAAAATCCGGATGAGAGATCTCTTATCTGGTACAGCGCGTCTAATGCGACCGAGGTAACACGATGGACGAACCTCTTGGACAAGTTCTTGGAACGTGAGTAATGAATCCTCGATTCTCTAGCGATAAAGTTTACTCGTTATTTAATAAACGCGCTCCTCGAGCATTAACGTATACATAACATACGAGAAAATAAAATCGGTTATCGAACGTTAATTCCGACGGAGAGTCTCGATTTTGCAATTACAATATCCGAAGAACGGATTCTCATTTTCCTTCCATTAAATTACCAACGACGACGACGCTTTCACGTCGACGTTTTCGTAGAATACATCGATTCGTCGCTCTTACCAAACGGCGGTAGGAACCAGCAGATCTGCAACTATACTATGCCAGCGAAACCTGGAAACGTGTGCGCGGTCGACGTGAACAATTGGGGACCATGCTCGCCGAATCAGCAATACGGCTTCGACAACTCAGCACCCTGTATCTTCATTAAACTGAACAGGGTAAGTACGACGTTACAAATGCATACGATCTTTCCGAGGCCTCAATAGCGATACTACCGTCACGACTACGCAAATTCATTTCTTAATTTTGTAAAACGTTGCTTTTCAGATATACGGATGGGTTCCCGAGTACTACAACGACACTGAGAACTTGCCGGCCGATATGCCAAAGAGCCTAGTCTCGTACATAAAATCAGTCGACGCTTCATGGGTTAGTTAGTCGGTCAGTCAGTTATATCAGTCGATAAATTACATCTGTGTTGAACAAAATTCGAAAAACGTGATTCCATCACGTAACATTCCCCTGCCAATTTCTTGATTTCTAGCACTCGCGTCGCGAGTAATTCGAGGATCGAGAGATAGAGAGACGGGGATCTCTCGAGTGAGACTAATTTTTGCATTTTGATGATGTCAAGAGGATGAAAAAGAGAAAGAAAAAGATAGGCGTGTTTGTATGACGAAGCGATATGGCTCGCTTTTATCTTATTACTGTCGATTAGTCTTTTTAAGGCTGTCTTTTTAATAGATGCGTTATCTGTTTATTTCGTAGCGAAGCACGGATAAGAATCGTAAACCTGCGCTGAATGCGTGCGAAGAATACGTGCCCGCGTTGTTTGCACGCGCGAGAAAATTATTTGATCTACGAACGTAATCGAAAATTGCGGGGATTATCCTCTATCCAATTCCTTCACTGATAGGATTTACCTCTGATATATAATACTCGTAGAGCCTATAGAATTGCTAGAGCGATATAGAATCTGTATCCAATATACATATTTATATTTCCTTTGTATTGCAGCTGAATACCGTATGGATATCCTGCAAAGGAGAGAATCCTCATGATGTTGAGAGCATCGGTGAATTAAATTATTATCCGAAGGGTAGTCATGGTTTTCCAGGATTCTATTATCCATATGAGAATATACCCGGATATCTAAGTCCGGTCGTCGCCGTTCATTTTCTCCGACCAACGAGTGAGTTGACATTGCTATCCTCCTACGAATTGCGCTTGAAATGATACGAAAGTAGGAATTTTTATTTCAACAGAGAAGAAAAAAAGAAATTCGGAAAGTCAGGAACTAACAATTTTTGGATTTGTAACATTTTTTCAAAAGTATTGTGTAAAGTCAGTGATCAATGATTTGATCAATGATCAATGATCTCATTTTTGTGTGAAACATCGTAAGCGATATTGCAGAAAAATGTCAAGCTACGGTTAAACATCATCGAAATCTCTGGCATTTATCTTCCATGTTCAATGTAACGTGCGGCACACTTCCTTGTATATCGATATGCAACTTTTTTGATTGAATCCGCCAACATTGGCTGGCTCGTAAGCAAATACCACACTCCAGATAAAACCGGTAAAGCCAGTACGCTGCAGCATAGTATCGAAAAGTGTCATTAACTCAAAGCTACATCCGCGAGACGATATTGTCCTGTTTTAATAACCTTTCCCAAGCGTATCTCTTCGTATCTCTTTTAAGAGATAAATGAAATAATTGGATATCCGCAAATAGAACAAAATTGATTAAAAATATTTTACCATTTATCGTTCTACGTGTAGATTATATTGCAACATATCGCAACATAAAGATATTCTAGATGTTGACTGCAACTTTTATTTACAAGTCTAATTTTAAGTG
Source organism: Eciton burchellii (assembly GCA_020341155.1). Classification (NCBI taxonomy): domain Eukaryota; kingdom Metazoa; phylum Arthropoda; class Insecta; order Hymenoptera; family Formicidae; genus Eciton; species Eciton burchellii. The sequence continues at coordinate 1,395,869 of JAHMML010000015.1, forward strand.
CAAAATAATAAAATAATAGGCATCAAAGGTTTTAACATTTAACGAGTAACTAAATTTACTTGAATTAAAATTCTGCTTGCGCTTTTATAGGACAAAGAGAGGTAAGCAGCTGTAGACGGACTAACTTTCTAATACTTATCCATTTACCTTTCCTTCGGTGTACAGATAGATGCTGTGTACAACTGCATAATCGAATCCTCTCTTGCAGGAAATCAACTCATCAACGTAGAGTGCCGGGCATGGGCAAAAAACATTAAATACAGCTCATACAGATCCGAAAAGAAAGGTGCGGTACACTTTGAGTTAATGGTGGATGAATGATCGTACGTAATGGTACAAGATCGTCATCAGCTTTGACGTGCCGTCATCCGCGATTTCGCTCTACCGCGCGATTAGAAAAAGAGGCAGAAAATGAAGAACCCGACACGTCAAGGAGTGCCACGAAACTGGATCTTCGCTCATGATGACGGACAATCTTTCGCGTCTAGAAGAAATTAGTAGGTTTCAATAAACTCATCATTTTTTTAAAAACATTGCATGTGTAAATAAACAATTGGAATTCTTGAGCTTGATAAAACCATCATTTGATTGTTTCGACAAGAGAAATTTCGACCAAAAATTTCTCATTGATTCGCAGATATGTAGACGAGAACTAAAACTAAAACTCCGGAATTTCTGATTTTTACGTTTATAATTTTCAAAAATTAGGGAGTTTAACATTTGTAGAAAATAATATTATTCCAAAGTATATTCCTTTCGTATTCGAGGATCTAGAGAAGAGCTAAAAACTTGGAAGGAAATGAAATAATTATTTCATTGAAAGATTGAATAAAAATGTTCATAACTCTAATAGCTTGATTTTGATTTACATATATATATAAAATTAATGCATCGGTGATACCCTACTTCAAAAGTATGCAAATTACATCCTCATTTTTGCAGCTTCATGTATATGTGTCATAATTATTGTCATAAATTATTTGTATTTATGCTCTAATTGAACAAAACATGCTCGAATCGTCAATGTGAATAATTTGCTTGCGAAGCAATCTTGGTACTTACTATAAGATAGGTGTAATAATTGTACAGAATGGATATGTCTCGCGCCTCATAGCCATTATTACTTTTTAAATAAACGACCATGGTGAAAAAGAAAAAAAATAATTCGACAGATAAGTACAAATTTCTTCTTAAATTTTCTAGATAAGATTGAGCATTTTGTGTAACTTTTAATTTATTTGTTGCGATTATACAACCCGATTAATTTATTTTACCCGCTCCTTGACTTCTTTGACTTTAGCCTGCACATTAAATCGTTGGTAGATTATCTAGACTTGTTTTCTCTTTCTCGAAATTGTTTTCTTAACCTCTCTGAACATATTTCCAGCAAACAAATTTATGGATTGCGATTTGGACAAATTTATTTGGATTGCGTTATAAATATAAGGATATGCATATACATTCTTCAGCGGTACTCAAACTTCTTTGATTGCGGAATTCTCTTTACACGGGTAAGATTTCGAGGATAAGAGTAGCAATTCCGTATGGAATCGGTATGGAAGGTATGAGAATTTTAATGAGAAGTTATTTCTATTTGGACTTCTTTTTTCTCTCAATGTGATCAAGTTTCTTTAGCATTAGCGTTTTAATGTAAGTTTGCTCTCGCATTGTGTATTATACAGTACAATTGTGGCGCATTTCCATCTTATTCGTAGAGAGTTTCGAGAAAAACTTACATATTACAGTAAAAAGATTAAGAGAATAGAAATGGCAGAGAAAAGAAACGGAGAATACGCATAAAAAATGATAAAAATGATAAAAATACATATTAAATTATTAATAACCTGCATTTTATAAAAAGAAAAATATTATATATTTGTGTTATATTTAATATAGAATAAAGAAAAAGGGGAATCTCTCCGAGATTCTCTGTTGGTGGTTCACTGTTATTACCCGCCATGTGTAATAAATGTGATTTCTTTTTTTTTTTTTACAATTTCAAGGATTTTATTTTTCAATAAATTCTCGCAATATCAGATAAATTACTTTCTCTTGCTTGCTAAAAGCAATCGATTAAAATGAATCGAACCGGCGGCRGTGGAATGAATCGAACAGCAAAGTTTACGGTTCTTTCTCACGAAAGGACCGTCATTAGCTAAGAACTGCGCTCATGTAATTACAACTTAATTACGATTTAATTACAATGCGTTGCGCATAAATTATTATATCGCTGCACATTGATTCCATGAGAGAAGATTGACATCTATTGTCAGTTGTCGTTTCTCCGAGTTGTAAATTGTACATGAGAAAACAAACGAATAAGACGATATCGATAATTTCAGATAGAATAAAACAACGTATACATAATATCGTGCATCTCTGAATCCGCTAACACTGTCATTAAGCTGGCTTAACGGATCTTCCTTGGATTAAGCCTTTATATAGTCTTTTTATTTCTATGTATATCTCAAAGCTATGAACACTATCTCTTTTAAGATACTTATCCCTAAATTGATTTTTACAACAGAAAATGACATTCCAAATTAGAAACTTGGCTCAAGGAAATGAGAATAAAAATGCAATATATCGGTATCAATATTCTTTAAATGTACAATTACATGTACAATATTGACATGTAACGAAATGTTAATCGAGATTAGAATCTTTTTTAATCCACTATTTCGGTACTGACGCAATTGCGTGACATTAAAACAGAAATTTGTCAGTTGTTATCGCTATCGTTGACACATTCGCTATTTTTGCTCCAAACTCCTCTCGAGTTTACGAAAATTCACTTGTTACAGGATTTATTACCAATTTCACGATTATCATTTCCTATCACTTGACAAAACACTATGACACAAATTCCAATAAGATAAAAAAATATGACGTTACCTGAGTTACATGATTTCTATTTTCATTTGAACATTAAAAAGAGTCCTCAAAATCGCACATCTGATTATAAAAGGTTTCTACTCAGCTAATATATATATATATGAGTATTAAATATTTCCCGATGAGATTCTTCTTTATATTATATTATCTTGATCGATTTTTACAAGTATAGCGCGCTCACGGGCGACGGAAGGTACATAAAATCGCTACGATAATTCTTTGAGATTTCGCTTGTTCCATTGTTTGTTTCATTGCACAAAAAGGCCGACGTTAAATTCGAGAGGGAACTTCTCTAAAGCGGAACGAACGATGCCGATGAGAATAGCGATACTGTTCTCTGTCGATCGTTATTCTCGCCAGCGTTTCCCTCCGCTTTACGCAAATCCGCTTTTCGCGAAAGCGTGCGATCTCCGCGCGTGCACAATCCGTTTTTCATTTTTTTTTCTTTTTTCTCTATTTTATTTCGGAAACCAAAGTCGCAAATCCCTCCTGTTTTGTACTCGATTAATGGTCCGGGGAGTCGACCACGCCCCCGACTCGACGTCGAGGAGACTCATGCCCATCTCGCGACTTTATTATTTGGAAAATAAAAATTTGCCCAACGACTATCTCGAAGGCACTTGTTTGTTTTGGTTTAGAAGGCCGCGTAGAAACTCGCTGGCTACTTTGCAGATTTTGTTAATCTATCATTAGCTCAAAGTGGACGGCGCCGATCTTGTCGTGACGGCTGTGCTTAATGTTCTTCGCCCACGCTTTGCATTCCACGTTTATCAGGATTCCAGCTGAAAACGGAAGATAAGCGTGAAGATGAGATATAATTCCCTGTCCATCTTTATCTCTACTTGTACTTGTTTTTATTTCATTCGATAGCATAATGAGCATGATAGCATGTCGTACACGCATGCGGCACTTACTTCGCGGTCTGACGAAATGCACTGCGACCAATGGACTCAAGTAACCCTCGGAATTCTCGTAGGGATAAAAGTAACCAGGGAAACCGCGTCGTGGCAGATAATTGATCGGCCCGATGTTCTCCTGGTCAGCAGGATTCTCACCTTCGCAGGATACCCATATCGTGTTCAGTTGCAGGGAATCGTTCCCTTTCAGGCTTGCTATGTGCTCCTTGAGGTCAAATGGCATCTTTTCCGGTAAGTTCCCGGTATCGTTGTAAAATTCTGGTCTCCAGCCATAAATCTGGGAATTAGGGACGTTATGAGAAACGTGGGAAATTTTGGGAACATAAATCCGCAAAGATAAATCCGAATCCAAATAGGATTCTTGAGAAGAGAGATCCGAGGGATCGTCTCCTGATATATCTCGCTGCATCGGTATACCGCTGACTCGTAATTTATATTTTTGCAGGTAACACGCACCTTGTTCAGCTTGAGAAAAATGCAGGGAGCGGATTTATGATAATTGTATCTGTTCTCCTTGGTGCAAGGATACCAACTCTTCACGTCAACGTCGCAAACTTTCCCGGGCGGCGGTGGCTGATTATAATCGCACTTGTTGATGTTAGCACCAAGACCAAGAACGGAGCCGGGTGTGATGTAATCTGAAACGTTACCGCCGAAATAATCGTCAGATCAGAACAAATTTTCTGGCAGGAGATGCGAATCCTCCTGTTACGACGCTTACCTTTCAGAAAGTTCTGTAGCGAATCAATCCAGTGCTTGAAGTTTTCGCTGTCGGTGCCCCTGTACCAAATCAAAGTGCTCTCCACGTTCTCTGTCGGTGGCATTGGCCTGAATCCCAATCCTGCGAAGCGTAGCGTTATCGTTTACTTGAAAGTTTACTTTGATATTCTCGACACAAAAAGCGCAAATAGTTTCAAATAGTTCTATGAGTAACTAATGAGGAATCTCATGCAGAAATACTGAAGGAATAACTTGCCTGGATTTGTTCCAATAATTGATCTCTCAAGCTGCCACCTCGGTATCCTTGGATCAAGGGTTTGGAAGAATCCCCAGAAGCAGATAGCGACAAGTGCCGCCAGGACTCCATAAAATACCAAGTAAAAAAGGCCAATTTTACCTGTGAATAAATGCACGTACATTATACATTCGGAACGATTTAATTTAAAAGATTCCGCATCATCAACGATACGCCGCTGAACATCGCGGAACGATCTTCATCTTCCAAGTAGTTACATGCACAGGAGAAGTAGATCCTCATGTGTGTATGGGTTAATTGCATCAACCGCGGATTCAATGTGGAGGAAGATCAAAGCATCTGGTCAAACGGTGCAATCTAATTATGCGCCGATTTAACGTCTCACGACATCATCTCACGGATACAGCCGTTGTCATTGTACAAGCGGCGCTATTGGGAGCGAAGCGAACGCGTAAATCACGAGAAGCATGACCGTATCTGGTACGCTATATCATATGAGTCAAACGTAAGAGGAAGTGCGATCTATCACTTGTCTTTTCAACTAACTACGTCATAGTAAGATATATCACAATTATATCTTTCTAAATGGCTGACGATTCCAGTCCTGGGACTGCGAAGGAGCAGTTTTGTCTCGCGAATCCAGTCTCAAATTCGAGTCAGCGTTATCAATGCAGTTCTTTTTTCATTCGTGTCGCGCACGATTGCAACTTTTTCGATTTCGGAGAGGAATCGTGCGGCGCGAAATTTTGCAGACATTACGAGAAATATCGGTCGAAAGTCTCGAGGATATTTCGAGCTCGTCTTATCGCCGCGAAGAGATGATTAAAAGAGCGAGGCAGTCGTGCGATCATCGCGTTACGAAAGCGTAATTGCTTAACCACGAATCTATTTTGCCTTGTTATGGCTAATTTGCACAGTTCCAGAGAAACGCGATAAGTGAAATCTCGCTGCTAACTCGGCTTATGTTATTGCTGTGTAGCGCAACGTAATATCGACTATCACTGAATGATACATTGTTTAATTCGCACGTTGAATGATATCGAGTAATCTCGAGAAAGATACACCATTAGCCGCGATGCTGAGCACACGGAGACGTGAGCTTGACACTGACAGCTCTTTCAGTTTCGATTTCAGGCAGAATATAAAATCCCTCCCTCTTCCATCGAAGCGAAATTATGGCAACAACTGCGTCGAGGCATGCTTCTCAATATTTATGCAACCAAGAATCCTCCGTCGCAGGAGGAGAGGAGGAGAGGAGAGCTTCTCCGAATTAAACAAGAGCGGCTCGATTAGCACTCGTATAGAACGCTAAGAGAAATTCCTGATTGAATTTTTCACCACGCATGGCCGTTCGATTCATCGATTTCCAACATTGTCACCTGCAGCTTCCAGGGAGATTCGGACCATCCCAGGTAATCGCAGCTGCACGAAAGGCAGCGGCACAGTCGCGTGGGTGTACCCTTCGGAATGGCCCTAAGTTACGTAATGCTGTAATACCACCGTTTAACGCCAATTGACCTCGTTGTACACGTTTGCGCTAAAGGAAGTTTAACAATTGCCATTCAACCGGGCAAACCGTTGTGTGCACCGCGAATCAAACGCGCTTTGCGCTTCCGTCTTTTTCTTCCCTTACTTCCACCTGTCTTTCTCACTTGTCGCTTTTAGTGCCGGTCGTTCCGGGCGAGTGGAGTCGTGTATGTAATTATACGGAATTGAAGGGGATTGATACCGAGAGCGCGAGCAAAAAGCCAGGAAATGTCATTTTCACTTTGAGACAAGAAGAATTCGGCAGATTGCCGAAGCTGCTGAAGGAAGAAATCAGAGGAATAGAATTACAAAAGATTTATCGACCGTGCGTCAAGGTTGATTGTACGTAAGCGTGAAACGTTTTTCCAAAGCTCAGCTACAATTCGTAGCGAATGTTTAACGGGCTTCTGATCCAATTTAAAATCCGAAATCTTGCGAAATTATGCAACAGCTGGCACTGCAGGGTCTTCATTTCGCTGCATCGGAGAAAATGATACATCAGAATTGATCAGAATTTTCGCCTATCGCGAACTAACTGCAATTATGATAACTGAGCGACACAGTTGTCGCTGCAATCATAACTGCCGTAATGAAGAATGCTATTCTTCGTTCGATTGATGACTGAACATCAGATATGTCTTGCGTTCGAAACTCAAGACGCTTCGCTTGCTTCATGCGGAAAGATGCGAAAGATGCGGCACTTCTTCTTTTCGCGGAAGAAGCATCGATGACGATAAAGATGACGAATGGTGCAAATCGAGTGGAGGAGGATACACGCTGTGCTATACGCTTGTGCCTTCTTAACAAGCGCGTCAATTGCGATGATCGCGATGACGTCGATGCAATTAGAGAAATGCAAAAAATGCAAAGAGAAGATACTCGTTTTATTGTTAATGCGAGTGTAATACTCGATATGAGTCACATTTCCTAAGTAAGAGGAAAATTAATTAATTAATTCCCTTCCTATAATTTTTTTATGTTATTACAACTGCGCTCTGTCTTGGGGCACGATTAATTCTCGTCTACGAATGGAACTCCGGTTTCTGTCGGAAAAAAGCTTTAAATTAACGGAAATCGAAGATATCTGAGCAATGTGCACGAAGGGCTCACGCAAAGTGCATATTTTCACGGCACGGCTGCGTAATAATCGTTAGGTTGCCATGGCGATAGTCGTAAACACGCCCTGAAATATAAAGATAGGGCAGTATCCACATTCAGCGGTGATCGACGTCGCTGTTGGATTAATTAATTGACCCTCGCGCGAATAGTTCCTCACGCACGTATAGTTCCTCTTTCGCGATGTCTTCATTTTTTCCCGATATCTACTCTTGGACTCGTCGTGTTCTAAATCACGACTGCTTACGCTTTAAATAAAACAGCGTTTTATCATATTTCATGATTCGATGTCTCATTAATCAATGATATTCCATTTCAATATTTAATCTACAACCGTACCGTAACGATTTGATGATCTTTTTTATTTCTAAATCTGGAGAAGAGTATCCCGAGCGAAGAAAATTACGTACTCGACGGATACCGCAAACATATCTCTTTTGCTTAGGATACTATTCTTCTCTATCGAGAAGACTAATAAGCAAAACGTTGATACAAAATGTATAACGTATAACGATAACGGTCAACCTCGTTCGATCCTTTTCCGCGATCTTTACTCCCTCGTTTTCCATAGAAAGAAAGTTCTGATCTAGATATTTAAATAAGCGATTAGAAGGATCCAAGTGTTCATCCAAGGTGGCTCTATGAATCTAGGGATAAAAGTTTTCGTGCTAACTAACTAAGCAGATATTAATGATACGCGACAGGTCAGGCACCTTGGTCACTGACACTACCACGTGCTAAAAATAAGCATGCAGTAATAACTAGCTAAAACACAGTCGCAATTAATCGTTGACGTGCTGCAGCAACACATGCAACAATGACTTGCGGGGACTGACCGATTCATAAGCGCGTTTGAGAACTTTTCACTGCGTCTCGTTCTGCGAATACGAAAATGCAAAACGCAGAAACGTATGTCCGACGACACTCGTGTGGAATAATACTGCGTGACTCGTGACGTTCCAAGGAATTAATCAAGTAAAATTAGTCGCGCAGACATGTATCTCATTGATATAATTATAACGAGGAGAAAAATGTACGAATAACGTTACTTGCAAACTTTCCGAAATGATATTTGGCATTCCCGCCAAGTTTAGCGCCTTGCAGCGCTATAGTGACATTCCACTTATCTTCTTTCTCGCTTCATGTACACGACCTCGCTTATTCAGTAATTATTACTGGCTGACTCTACGAAACAAGTTGAAATTTGCCGCATACTTGAGGAGAGAGTCACATGAAACCATTGTGATAATCTTCCTTTACGACATAGAGTCTGCTTGCGGCACGATGAGCGAACGATGATTTCAATAACGTGAAACGAGGATGATAAAATTTCAGATAAAAGTAGCAGACCATTATAAAAAAGTACGATTCGATATCCGATATCCGAAGAAAGAGGCAAAAGCTTGGCTAAAGAATGAAATTATATTCGCAGCAGACAAATTGGCAGCTGAGAGAAAATTAAATTTTCATAATTATTTTACCGTCCTGCTTACCTCTCTCTGGTTGCGCAATGAAAAATTGATCAATTAAAAGGATCGATTATTTATACGAGACTACAAATTATACCATCGTACGTAAGGAAACTTTTAATACGTTTAATTTAGGATAAACGCATCGACGAATTTAGCAGCAGGTACGCGACACTCCTGACACGCCCTAATCGACAACACTATAATCGACATTGTATCTGGAAATCATATTCGAAAGCGTCGATACTTCGAGTCGGCAAGCTTTGTTTACGACACACGTACGACAGACGTCGGTACAGACATTTGGAAGATATCCAGCAGAAAGCGTACCGAAGCGATTAATAGCGACTAATCTCTCTCGCAGACAATATCGGAGAGTAACAGTGTCGATGAAGTAATCGGCGCACCGTCGATCGAGCCGATGATGATGAATGAAACCGGTTTCCTTTTCTCGTACAAACGGATAAATTCCACGAGAGGAGATGACGAATCTCCCGAGCGGGGTTTCAGCGAGCGAGCAGCGTTCCTCGAGAGCTTCTCCGAAGCTCGGAGAGGAAAACGTCGAGGAGCAGTCCAACGAACGAGCACATCGATTGGCGTCATACGCATGGGAGATTTCTAGGTGTGTCCATAGTGTGGCGAACGCCACTAGCATCGAGAGTAAGCATCGATGCCTCGGATCAACATCCGATACCGAATCGGTGAAAGTGCGAGCGACGCTCCAAGCCGCGCAATCCCACTGTATGCGATTATCCACCTCGTGGACCCTACATTGTTCCGCGTGGCGCGTAACTTGGAGCTCGACGCTGGCAGCACTGCGCTTACCCCAGCTACTGGCGGTTCTGCCCATAAACGCGCCAGTCTCGCGATTGTACAGGAAGGTCCTCATGGACTGGCTGACCGACATGCTGGGCGGTTTCTCGTACGGGTTCATCAACTCCGCGGTAACCATCTTCGGGTCCTTGGCCACCATCGCGCCGCGTCTCCCACCTGTTACGAGGCTTGAGCGAAACACTCGCCGCGCACCCGCCCGCGATACCTTCGCGTCACCTACGCGTGCACCCAACACCTGCCTCCGGGGAGAACACTCGCCACTGAATTCGCCTCGGCCCGTGCGACCGTTCGAATTCCTCGCTCCTTCGTCTTTTCCCTCTACCGTTAGCTCGCTCAGGTAGCTATTCCACCGCCGACAGTTGGTCCCTCGGCGCCACCAGGTTGACTAAGCGCATCCGAACGCGCTGCGACCTTCCTCCTCCTCCACCGCTTTCTCGCTCCCTCCTCTGCGCGACGTATGTTCCTCTGGCTGCCCCTCCTTGACCGCAGGTTCGGACCCAGCTCTTCGTGGGGCCCTGCAAACACCGTTCGGAAATGTGCTCGCGTAGCGCGCGAATCGCCTCTACGCTCTTTGATGAAACTTGAAAGATGCGGAGTTATCGTTAGCTTCAAAAATACCACGTGGCATTCTTCTTCTTTGTCTTCCTCTCTCGTGGATCTTTCTCTGTCCTGAGATAGGGCGCGGTACCGTCATTAAGATGTCACTGCCGAATCGAGAGTAAGTCGACCAGGTTCAGAGAACCTGGAGCGACGATTGATAGAAACGGATGAGAGGATCTGTAAACTGTACAACGTCAGGTAATGTCTAGGCGTAACGATGTAATGGACATTCTCTCAGAGCAATCAACGATCAGTCTAGATAGGATCAGTCTAGATGTCCATCTTATCCTTTAGCCTCATACATAATATTACCTACGTCATTGAAGTCTCTCTGAATTCTTCTCTCGAAAATCTTGAGAACGATTACAGAGTCATAGTAATCGAATTACATCAGAGCACATGAGGTGAAAGTTTTGCGTACGTGATATAGAATGAACATGAAAAATTCTAGATCAACGTGAACGATAACGGAACCGTCACGGTTATTGGACATTACATCGCTACACGTTACATCGCATTGTCGATGACGAGGAATCTCTCTACTTTTCATCGCGTTTCGCAGCAGTCAGCGTTCGAACGATTGATACTCCAACGCTCCAACGGAAAGCGAAGCGTACTCGTTTCCCATAGACTGGAGCTACCCATTGCGTACAAGCCATAAAGTTGCGTGCCGATGATGTGGCAGGCTGCAGCTGCAGGTGCATACATATTTTATCAATGATGATGCGTCGATATTGCTTATGTAACGTATCGCACGTATCGCGATCAGTAATGTACTTCCCTTTCGTGAAACCCTAACTGTTGACAGTTTACATTCTTGAATGTACGGAATGAACGGAATAGAGAAATTCAGAGTGGTTCGAATCGTAAAATGCGGGATGTCGAGCGATGATCTGACCGAAATCGATTACATGCTCATTGATTACGTATTACACCGGAATCTCTCCGATCGTCCGCGTCGATTAGCGACTAGCGTCTAGCGATCGTCTCTCGAATCTCGCGATATCCGGTTCTTCCGGTCCTTATGATACGTTTGCTCTCAACATTCCGCTGATACGATCATTTTTTCGATACGTCAATCTTTTTTTTTAAGCAAGAAAAATTGTAATCCGTTTGATCAATGGTTGAGTCAATGGTTGAGTCAAGTTCGGGCTGTCGCAGCCGAAAGAAACGAGAGCAAAGGACCGATCGAGATCATCCCTCAGCATCCCTTCGCGTTGCTGATGTGACCTGCCAGCCTGATTTCCCGCGACTCACTCGTCCGTCGCGATTCAGGAGGCCGCGGATACCATTTCCCTCGGCTAAATCGTCCGGCATATTAGGGGCTAAGGTCAACTTACGTGTGTGTGACCTTAGTGGCCGCTGCGGCACGCGTGTGCGCGACCCGCAGCGACTGTCCGATTGACGCTCCTCCACTCTGCTCTCTTTATCGCGCCGGGATGAACTAGGCGCGTGTAATGTGAGTCACACACGGAGACCGGGATCTGAATTGACCACATCCTGCCCATCTTCTGACATTAATGTCATTGCCGTCCGGCGGAGAACTTCGGGTGAAATAGACGGAAGAATCAGCGCCGCTTCTCATCTTCCAAGTATCTTCGTCTCTCGCGCGCGCGCGCGCGCGGCAATTTTCTTCTGCGGTGACTCGCTCCGCTCGTCTACGTTAATCAGCCCGAGTACTGTATCAGAGCAGAATCTTCTATTGCGCGAGCAATTGGCTGGCAGCCTCCTAGACGAGACAGAATTTTCCGTAAGAAGAACGTTTTTCTTTGCAAAAACGTTACGTCCTTTAAAGGAACTGAGGACTAAACTACGCCTTTCTCGTCTCCTGGACGATTTACGCTTCACGTTGATCCTCGCGTATTCGCATTCGCGCGTAATGAGATATATCCAAAGAGTATTCTGTAGATCCGATTTATTCTCCATAACACATTTCAAGTATAATGATATCATCAACAGTCATGCCTCTCTATCGCGTGCCTTATTAGCCAATCGTGTTTAAATCCTCCGCTGTCTACAATAACGTCTGCATCTCGGAACCAAGGTTACGCAGATTTCAACTGAGGTGTCATCGTGTTTTCAGAGAGTTCGAAGCACGAAGCGAAAACAGCGAATGCGACTCTGACGGGACTAATTACTTGCGATTGTTACCTACATCTAGCTTCGACAATCAAGACGAAACAAGCCCGCGTCGCTGGAAACGATACGCTCACGTCTTTACGATCACTGTCCAGGTCAGCATGTCCATCCATTCACCTCGTCGTCCGCTCTTCGTAGCACTTTTTGTAAATCACAGCGCGCACGTGGACCTACCCGAACCCGTCGTGTTTATCTAGCGAATAACGCGCGAATAAATTGCGTCGTGATCGCTATAGTTTTTTCTCGGTAATGCGTGTAACATGCGTTGTCATCCTCGACTGATGAAGCCTTTCTTATTATACCGCACGGCATTATTATTTGATTAATCAGTGGCAGGATGCGTTCGACTAAATCGATTACTGACAGCGAATTACCGACGCGATGATCGCTAGCTAGCGGTTGATCGCCGCCCGATAATAATATCTCTTATCAGTTATCCGGACGACGATGGTAGTAATTATCAGCAAAGCGGATCTAAATCGCGGTTATGATTATCTTAACCAACGGCAACGAGCTTAAATCCTAAAGTGCGCAAATTAACGCAGGCTTCCGCTCTAAGCGCAGAAGTCATCCGGGCTGCTATCTGTGGGAGAAAAAAAAAGATAACTCTCTAAACCGCGTGAGAACCACGTGATCTCGCGTTCTCGGTGAGCTCTCGCGACGTGTTCCACGTAGGTTTGCGTACAACTACATCGGCGCATCTCTCTATTGTCCCTTGATGATCTTTCGTTTCAGTTTCAGCGCACGCACTTTCGATGGAGCTCTCTACGTGCCCGGAAAGTGACAAGAATGCGAGGGGAGAAGGGACACGCCGCGGGGAGAACAGAGTTCGTCCGTCAGGAGTCTGCGAGATCATCCCTGATCGATCTTAAGCATCCCTTTACGCGCGGAGACGTGACGACGCCTCTGATTGCGACGCGCATGTGCAACAGTTTCGTGAACAAGTTGAGCCTCTCGCTTTGTGGACAATCGTGTGGCGCGATCGTGAAAATGATGCGAATTCGACGTCTCGACGACCAAGTTGCTCAATCATGCCGGCACATCGATCATTGTGTCAGTCGACGAGGAATGATTTGACTTAGCCACGATACCGCTCTGCTTAGCATCGATCGATGTGACGCGTAAAGTAGAATCATTACTGGGAGCATCGAATGCCGGTCATACCGATCACCCAAAATTCACTTCATTTCGCTATCCACCACATCGGTTATCGGCATATTTATGTTCTATATATCGTGTGTGTTCACGTGAAGCGTTCAGAGCCGGAGTCAATCAGCCCTATGATTCACTTTTGTGGGATTCACCTTTCGCGCCATGCTGAGCCCACTCTGACTACTCCCGCTCTGAACATCTCGCGTGTCCTCCGCTAAAGAGACGCGGTAACTATCGTAACGTTGTACATTTTTATATACACATCTATTGCACGTCCGTGAAAGCGTTATCCGACACGTGCGTGTACAACATAAGACGCTGCTTAGATACTGCGCTTAAGACTACACACGGCTTATCAATAATTCAACGACGAACAGGACTTTTTAACAAGAAATGCATGCACATATAATATATCGATCTCTCGGAACGTATTCGCTAACGACACCTTATCTAATTTAATTCTCGTTCGTTAAGTTCACGCCGCTGTAATCCGTTCACTGTATAAAGCACTGTATGTAGCTCGAACGTTCGCGTTCGGCTTTCTTCCTTGGTAATAATACTGTAATAGAGTAATATCATCGCATAAACTTGCGGCATAAACGCATGACGCATCTACTGCGCGTAGATGTAGCAGATGTTACAGAAATCGTACTAGATCAAGCTTCATTTTCTTCTTCCATCTCCTCCCCGTTTCCCGTTCCCCGTAATCTCTCGCTTTATCAATGTCCCTTTCCTGAACAATCCGAAAGACGCGGCTTGCCGGCTCGTATCGCGATTTAGGAGACAAAAAACATTCCAAACGAATAACGCATTAGCCGGAAATACCAAAGAACGGAGCTGGATAAAATTTGACGACTCGAAAAGGCCGACGTCGAGTAATCGACCAGATTTCAACGCAATCACTGAATCATTGGAATCTTGTGTATCTGCTATCGAATGCGCTACATTGAAAGTACGATTTCTTTCTTTCTCCTCCTCCGTGTATATCAAATTTCTCTTTCTTTTCTTTCTCCAAATCTTTGTTCTTCCTTCCTTTCTCTCTCTCTCTCTCTCTCTCTCTCTCTCTCTCTCTCTCTCTCTCTCTCTCTTTCTCTTATGCGCGCGTTTCGTGTGATTCTTTACGCTCGTAACAGAAATGCGCGTTATTAGAAATAAAGAGAGAGAGAGAAAGAGAGAGAGAGAGAGAGAGAGAGAGAGAGATTATGATAAATAACATATCGCTGCCCTGACGTGTAATTTATTAGCGTGATAATTTTAAAAATGTGTTACTCCACGTCAATGATTTAGTGTTTCCTTTCATTCTCTCTCTCTATACTTTACCCGCACACACATTTTTAAATTCAAGAATGCCCATGAAAGATTACTCAAGAATCTGTGAATCTGCAAATCTCCGAATGCAAAGAGCTCTGTTTATCTGGAGTCAGCCGATCTGTAGATCTATCAGTCTAATAATTCGTGACGTTTCGAAAAAAATCTATCGACGCGTATCGCACTTAATGATGAAGCGCCCTAGCGATTTATGAAGCCTTACGTATGATTATCTTCAGACACTTCTGTATGCATGGTGGACGTTCATTCGGATGCGCATGCGCAAAATTAGTACAATTGGATTAATGCTGCGCGCGCGGATTATTTGAAAGCAGGAGAAAAGAGGTGACGGAATATAATATGAGATATAGGCGTCTCCATTTCGTTTATTATTTCCTATTATTGCCAACTGATAGTGAATTATAATTAGATCGCGGATATGTTCGTTTGACTTGTTCGGATATCAAATTTCGGATATCAGATAGACTACTCGGCCGCAAATGGGTGCAAATGATAGAAGAAAGATCGAAAGCGCGGACGGAAGAGGAAACATCGTCGTCAGACTGTCAAGAAAAATCGAGCAAGTCACGTTCCGTGTAAACCCGTGATCTAATTATAATTGCCCCGAAAGCTTCAGCTTCGTCAAGTTCCTCAGGCACGCAATACGCATAGGAATTAATAGATTACAATAATCGCTATAACATGTTTTGCTCGTTTCTCGCATAGTTCGAAGAGACATCTCACGTCAGACTATTCCAAGACGCTACGGGTGAGACGTGTTCGCTTCGGGGAAAGTCCCCAAAGCCTCGAAAGAGTCTCGAAGGATGTCTAGAAAATGAAAAAAGTAGGACAGATATTACGGATACAGTTTTTACTTGTCTCGGGATAATTATTTGCGTAACGCGTTACGCGTTACGACGCGTACGTCTCAAGATACACGCGTGCGTGCTTTAATCCCGTCTTAGAGCACGCGTGTATCGAGAGAAGCTGGAAATAATATGCAATATACAAGGAATCGCGAGCAAACGAATTTACATAAGCCTGACTGTTCACAGTACATATTCGTGAATCCGTTGCACACCTGGATCGCTAGGATCCTGTGTGAATCTGCAAGATCCACAGGATCTATTCGTATACCGCGACGCTTTATAAGTTTTTAGCAGAGTAGGTTCGTAGCACTAATGATCGGTGAATTTCTAGATCAATAGAGATTGATGGATTTTAAAATCTATATTTTTTTTTTTTTTAGTAACCAATACTTATCTCTACTAATAATACATATCGTCCGCACAGTAATTAACTTAATAGACTACGCATAAAGTAATTGTGTACGCAAGATACGATACATCGTTCTCTCACTCGCTAGCTCCGTTTTCATCGGGTGTTCATACTAATCCGATATCGTTCCGTTTCTCGATATCACGTTCAGGTCTCTTGGCAAAAGAAGTCAACAACTTATAGAATATCGAAGTGCATGAAACAATATTAAATATCGTTATATCGTACAATATAATTATAAATATGCAATCTGTATCACGCCGCATCATGATCGCCAATGAAACCAATGTAGGTTTCGCAAATCGCGAATCCGTGTCGATCAAGGCCAGTCGACCAAGACTGGACCAGGGCTACTTCCAACGCGCAGCTTACTCTGAGATCGATGGAGCTTTTGGTTTAAGTACAGCCGGAAATCAATCAAGTTTCAAACTGGATCGTTTAAGTATTTACAGAGGACTAGCGCGATCGGTATCACTATTAATGTATCAACAGTTTTAATGTTTCGGCTACCGCGATATATATCATTGGTATAACATCTTTATATTATACGATCAATGTACATCCTTCGCGCGCGCTAACGTCCTATCTATCAAAAATGTAATAATTACCGATTACGCACGCGAACGTTTCCCGAAATTTCTTTTGGGTTTAGACTTTTATATCCGTCTCTAGTAATAAACGTAGCAGTTTTGGAACTTTACTTTAGTAAATCGCTAAACACGTGCACGAGTGCTTCCTCGCGTCATCGCGACGTGTCTCGTCAATCCGGTGCCGATGGTGCTGCGGATAGCTCTTCCCGCGTGACTCATCGCGCGAAAGTACGTTGCGAAATATACGAATTAAACGTCAAGTAAATCAATAGACCCTTGGACTTACAGATTACGGTATCTTTGCGAATTTCCGTGTTCGTTTTGGCTTGAAAATTTCGATTCTTCAGGTCCACGCGCACAGATCTTCAGACCTGTAGACTCTCGTTGATTCTTGCTGCTGATTTACACGGAGATTCCTGAGCGTATAAATTCTTGCCCTCGTACATCCTCGGATAAGATATTCTTGGGCCCACGGTGTCTTATTGTTAGATATACAGATCGTTGATATCACATAAATCTTTGTGTTCACAAATTGTTCGGATTCATTTACATTATGATCTGTAATTATATATTTTATATATGCGCTTTAACGTATCTTTTACTTTTTCTTTTTATATATCTTTCTGTATCTATACAAACTCGAATCCCTCGCAAATCCCTCGCGGATTTCTCATACCTCGTACATAATGTTCATTTTCAGATGCACATATTCTTGATCTTCCTCTCTATCTCCCTCTCAAATCTCCCYCCCCCCCCCCCTCTCTCTCTCTCTCTCTCTCTCACATCGGATCTGAGATCGCGTTCGCATTCGATACATCATCGAGTGACGGTAACCATCGATTGCCTTCGCCGATCAAAATCTTTCTAATCCATTCAATCCTTTGGTATAATACTCTTTTCCCCAAGTACATTTTCATAGCAGATTTAATATAACATCTCTTAATTTCGACTCTCGATTAAAGATATCCGGAATAAAGGGATACAAGTAACGGGAATACAAGATGGTACTAACAAACAACGTAAACAAGCACGATAACGCAAATCCACCTTCGCATCGGCAGCTTTATCAAATTATCGATTGAGTTATTCTCCAGTATTTCCAGAGTGCCTGAAGTGTTTCCGATCGATACTGATCACGCGGGGAGAAATTTCGAATAAACCTCTGCGTGGCTCTCTGCTCGACGCTTCCGATGAACGCTGACGTTGACGTGGACGCAATCTCGCGTGTCACTTACTTGGAAGATTTTGCCTTAGCATCGCTCCAAATCTCGAGTAACAGTTACGAGGTTACATTTAGCGATCAAGCAGCGATCAAGCTCAACGCGCGTGTACTTGTACCCCTTTGTGCCTGCGAAATCTGTCATCGTTACAGAACTGATACGAATACCACTCGACTTGAGAACTCCCTTGCCAATGCCCAAGAATTTCAACGTGTCGACATGCCAGGATGTATCATAGCGACAGGCAGAAACATGCTAATCTAATACATCTACGTAACCATACCGAGATCGTCGCGGTGCCGAATGAGAACTCATCGGCCGAGTTCGTTATCGTGAAAAGTAAACGCGTGTGACGAAAAGCTCAAAAGATCTCTAAGACCGGAACGGTGGGCTCTCTTAACTAAGGGAGAATCTCTCGCGCGCGAATTAAATATTGCAAAACGATCGACCGGCCGTCGATGGTCGAGATCACTCCCCGTGACACGATCCTGGCAGAAATAAGGGATGATACCGCCCGGCTTTTGTGCGGGATTGTTCATGTCACCTTCCCTCCTTCCCGATTTGGTTTTGTTTGTGCACCTCGATTGTAGTCGATTGTTCCTGTAGTTGTCTCTCCATCTATTTCTTCTCTTT
Source organism: Eciton burchellii (assembly GCA_020341155.1). Classification (NCBI taxonomy): domain Eukaryota; kingdom Metazoa; phylum Arthropoda; class Insecta; order Hymenoptera; family Formicidae; genus Eciton; species Eciton burchellii. The sequence goes on from JAHMML010000015.1 coordinate 1,414,523, forward strand.
TCTCTCTCTCTCTCTCTCTCTCTCTCTCTCTCTCTCTCTCTCTCTCTCTCTCTCTCTCTCTCTCTCTCTCTCTCTCTCTCTGTTTCGCTGACGTCCAGCTTCTTCCTTTCCAGCTTCCTTTCTGTCTTCCTCCCCCTCCCCCTCCCCCTCCCCCGTTTGGCGATTGGCGTGGCAGACGGACAGCGCTGTCGCGATCGTTGCAAGTGTGACGAAGACGGTGAGCTGATGAAATGGCGACAGTGAGAAGAAGTAAGGCTGATCCGGAGCGGTATCGTCGGCAGAGAGAAAACCGGATGGTACAGGGCGTGATCGCGGTCGGCCAACGAGGCAGATTAAAAAAGAAACGTCTTCTCTCTGGTTCTACTCTCTTGCGGCTTCCTACGTGGACGCGGTTGGTAGCGGTGATGATCTGGCGATTGGCCGGAACGGCCAGATTTAATCCACCATCAGCTCGAAGTGCACTGAGCCACGCCTCTCGAATCGGTCGTGAATGATGTTGTGCGCCCATGCCTTACACTCGATATTGATGAGTACACCATCTGTAACACGATCAGTCGTTACTACGATCACTCCGTTCACGTTTCTCTTCGCCATCGAGACCTCTAGTCTTGGGCCTTCTAACTCTAACGCATCAGTGATATCGTGAACTTATCGTCGGTGCGATCGATATCACGAGGCTTAAAGGGTGCAATGCGCTTGGGAATATCGGATCCTCCAAGGATCCAGTGCGTACGTACACTTGGGCCTTTCGAAGAACACAGCTACGAGGGGGCTTAGGTATCCCGGGGTGTTTTTGAATGGGAAGTAATAACCGGGGAAGCCACGGCGTGGGATATACTGGATTGCACCCATGTTCTCCACGTCGGCTGGGTTTTCACCGGCACATGACACCCAGACAGTGTCCAGTCTATTGGCGAGTTCTTCCTGCCTGATATGCTCCTGAAGATCCGCCGGCATTCCAGACGGCAGATTTTTCGTATCGTTATAAAACTTTGGCTCCCATCCGAAGATCTGAAAGGAGTTGCGAGTATGAGCCATATAAACATCACTGTGTACGTGAAGCGACATATACATGTCCGGTGTGAAAGGTGAGATGCGAGCAATTTCTTGCAGAGATGGATTAGCTAGAGATTAGCTTTCAAGCAAAGAAATTCGGACGGTTTGTACGAACCTTATTTAATTTCAGGAAAATGCAAGGTGCGGATTTATTGAAGCCATATTTGTTCTCTTTCGTGCACTGTCCCCAAGCGGACATATTTACATCGCAGACCTTGCCTGCCGGTGCTGGTCTGCCGTAATCGCAATTCATTCTCTGATCGAAACCATTCGTGCCACTGGCCGGTCTCTGATACTCTAAACAGACATTGCAATCTTATTAATTGCATGCTGATTCGTCGTGCTTATTAATTAACGATCAACCAACGTCTTACCGACGAATGTCTCCCGGGAAGACGTATTGCAAGGTCAAGTTTCTTACCTTCCAAGAATCTATCCAATTCCCTGGTCCAATGAAGATAATTACCCTCGTCGCTAGCCTTGTACCAAATCAGAGTACTCTCGACGTTGCTTTCAGGTGGCATAGGCCTGAAGCCGAGACCCGGGTTGCTGCCGATCAGCGAATTATCCAGTTGCCACTTCGGCGCGTTCGGATCCAACGTCTGATAGAACACAGCGAGCATCGCGCCGAAAAAGCCGGATAGGACGGCATAGAAAATCACGTAGAATAGCAAAATTTTAGCTGAAAATATAATGGCCAATGTAAGCTACAAACAATGTCGAATTTTTGGATGTGAGAATATAATTCTCAGATTTAATAGAATTGTAGAATTAATAAGCGATATGATCCTTCGCGCATACATTTTAAAAGCTAATTTCATATAAATATATATATATATATATATATATATATATATATATATATAAAATATAATGAAATTTACAAATTTCTTCAAAAAAATGTATCTTTATAATCCTAGATATTAATCAAGAATTCGATCTTATTAGATTGCGCTCGGATCATTTATCAGATTCATTCAGAATTATTGAATTGGACGAATTATCGAATGAATCATTGAAAAATTGCCTTTGACGATGATTCATGTTAAACATGACATATGTAATACAATGCGCGTGCTAATCGGCACGTATTTTTTATCTGAGAAGTACTATTTTCCTAAGACGACCGTATGTTACGTAAATTCAATTACGAATCACATGGAATAATAATCCTGAAACACACTCGTTACATAGAAATATTTCCATTTCCTTTTCCACGTCAACTGACGTATACGCGTCTGCTTCGCGTCTCGAGTTACATGCATATTTATAAAATTCCGATATTCGTGCATCTTTCTTTTAGTATTGAAATATATTTCCATAACTTTGTCCTATTTTATTTTTTCGACGCGGCTTATTTTATTTGAATAACAATCGAGTGGATATTCCGATTCCGAGGAAAAACGTGCACTTTGACAAATTCGCACAGTTTCGCACATGAAAAATTGAAATAGCGCGAATTAAATTTTAATGCTAATTAAAATTTTACAGAAGAGAAGCGTCTACTCGAACTTGGCCTCCTATCGAGCTTTGCACATAGCTAAAAGCCCCAAGGTCAATTCTATAGAATTGAAGCTGGTCGGAGTTGTTGGGGGATCTGCTTTCATGCATTTCTAAAAGCGCGATACCATTATCTCAAATTAGGGATATCATGTCGCATTAAATAGGAATACGTTTTTTTTTTTTTTACGACTTCGAGTAGCTAATGCTCAATCCGATTAATGAGCGGTAAATAATCGATCGGAATGTTTGAATCGATAGCGAGACCAGTAGGGATTATTTGTGAAGCATAATTACTATTGTCGCTACGTTTTGTTGGCTGAAGGCTGGGAGCACTGAGACAATTATGATGCGGCGCCTAATTGGCCTGAATTGGTATTGGGTAAGCGATGCCACACGTTTGTTATACAAATCGTTGACGAGTGCACGCGCGTCTTCAAGGAGATCGGTATGCTTTCACAAGCTAGTCGAGACTATCGAAACGTCTTTACGATCATCGTCTTACTTGCGCGTCTCATTCTCTAAACTCGAAAATTATTGTAATCTATCTTTTTATATCTCGCGCGGATAGTTCCATCATCCAAAAATGATTCTTACATCCTTGCGTCAATGTATCGTACATTATATCATAGTATATAATATCGTATAACGTGTTCCATCGTAATTCTAATTCAGATCAAGCTTCTGTGGAGGAAGAAATGTTCGTTCGAAAGCACGGACGGAGATATCGCTTTCTGGTTCCGTCATCGATCGTACTTTTCCACATGAACGGCCACTGACTAGACGTTCGTTCGTTCGATCGTGTAAAGCCTACGTCATAAACGCAATGTTGAAGTTCCAATTCCGTCCATATCGTAGCTAATTGTCGCCAACAATCGCGGATGAATTACGAACACGTGCTCGCGTGTATCGTCGAGAGAAGATAGAGCATAACTGATGCTGCCGTTCATTTCTACGGATGAAACGTTGCTCCGTCACGGTAATGATCTTGATTACAGACCAAAGGTGATGCGGGAATTGTCAATCCGAGCGGTTCTTCCCGCTATCAGTAGCCGTACGTCATTACAGTCGCTACGGCAACGTAACATTTCCATGGCTTTTTTCGAGATATCGATCGTTGCGGTACCGAATGCCACGACGGCCACGAGCTAACTACATTTACATTGTTTCCAGTAGGTCACCGCTTAATACCCCGCTCGTCTCAGTTATTAACCGAGCCAATGAGCTCGATTCGAGATTCGTATATTTCTCGCTGATGAATGCCACGGAGAGGCTTGTCTCGTGTCTTGTCCGGAGGATCCGCAGGATCGAACTCGAATGTAGGACATTCGGCCGCAAAAATCGACTGCGTTAGCAGTGCGCAGACGCTAATACCATCCACTATAGAAATCCAGACCATAGCATTTCTGCGAGATAGTAACGCAGACGGCTCGTATTGATTTCGGCGGAAGTCGATCGACCTCAACGGAAGAGCAAAGGGGAATAGAGAAATAGCTGGCAAGGCAGAGAGAAAAAAGAGAGAGAGAGAGAGAGAGAGAGAGAGAGAGAGAGAGAGAGAGAGAACAGGAGCGAGACTGTATAAGGCTCGGTCTAGAGTTTATCGCGTGGAAAAATTGCACGAGAAATTTGTGCCCGATCAAAGAACACGGAAACCGCAGCGCACGACGAACGAGGCTGATGAGAGGAGAACGGGGAGGTTTCGAAAAATTCGAGGGAGGAAAATTTATTCCGTCAATGATGTACGTTTTGTTCGACCGCGCGGCAAATTAGCGTCGATTGATTCCAAGAGCTACCCCAGCGAGGATCCTTGACTTCCCCCGCTCATGCATTCTATTCTCATCCGGCGAAATGTAAAAATAAAACAATGAAAGTATAATGAGGTCGCATCCCTGCCGATACGTGCGCAGAGAAAACTGCCTCTTTCGATTTAGTCAGTTCCTCCCTCTAGGGAACTCTAGGGTGTTCCTCCGAAACAACGAAAGCGACAATAGCGAGCTGCAATGTGCGTTACGTAACGGAAGGAATCTTCTCGAAGACATCCGGCGCGTTGGACGACACGTTACAAAATAGTCTCCTATTTCCCCTATTATTCGCAAATTAATTCAATAATTCGTCCCTCGACCACGAATCATTTTCGGAGACTTGAAGAAGAGTCGATCGGAAATTAATTCGAAAGCTGAAAACGGACCCCTCTCGTCGAGATGCTCGGCGTTCATCTCTGATTTCCGGCAATCGCACGAAGGGGAAAGGCTATAAAAATATCTCAGCGCACGAATCTCCTCGCTAATGAGATAAAAAAGGAATTATCCACGGCGAGCGCCGATTTATCTAACCAGGATACGCACGTTTAAAACGCAGTAAAGGCGCAAACAAGCCAAAGGCCTAGAGATATCAATGGTAAATCAGCTTTCTTCGTCGGCGGAAACCTCATGTTTATCGCGGCGCAATTTCCGGTTTGCACGTTGCCCTAACGCGCAATCGACAGGGACGTAGTCCGGTTCCGATTCTACGAGCCGCGAAAATTCTCTCGGCCGGCGCCGAGAGAAACAAATCGCATCATTAAGGCATCGTTAAAACATTGTCCGAGGAAGGAAAAGAAGAAGCACCGAAGATCGGCATGTAACATGCATGCGAAATCGGCGCGCGCGACACTTCCGATGACGGAAACACGTATCTTACGTAACCAGTCCGCGGAAATTTTTCGCGCCTCTATGGACGCGCGCTGTCACTCTTCAGGTTGTAAATAAGTTTATCTTCCTACCAAGGCACACGGCACAGACGTAAACCTTGTCCAACAATCTTACTTAACGGTTGATGTTAAACCGCGCGCGCACGAGAATCCGCAATGAGATATGATAAGGACGGCCGTTACGGGGATGATAAAATATTATCAGTAAATATTTTTAAAGAACGGCGAGTTTCATTCAAGCGAAACGGAAAACGTCGATTCTCATCGATGCCGAACATTGCAAGCTGATTGCATATCTCTCTCTCTCTCTCTCTCTCTCTCTCTCTCTCTCTCTCTCTCTCTCTCTCTCTCTCTCTCTCTCGCTCGCTCGCTCGCTCGTAGGTGTCTGCTAGATTGCCGAATTGTCCGCTCGACTGAAACGTTACGCGCTAATGTTATTATTGCGAGCCCGATTCACATGCAAAATCGGCATACAAAATGCATACAGGCCGACGTCCAATAACGAATAACGAATAACGAATAATAAGGGAAAGAAGATAAGAAAAACAAATGAAAAAATGTTCACTCTAATCGCAGATCGAAGATCGGCGGTGGTTTACGGTGCGGAAAATCGCGACAGTGACATTCAAATATTATCTACCATTACGTAATGAGACCCTCCGTCATGTAACGTTCGACATGTATATCTCTCTCTCTCCCCCCCCTCTCTCTCTCTCTCTCTCTCTCTCTCTCGAAGCTCTCTCGTATCTCTTGAAAAATGTTTTATTAGCGTCATTGAGTCAAAGAAAAATGAAAGACGTATCTTTGATATTTCTATTCGCAGAAGCATTCCATCTCAATCATTCTCGGTATCATTAATAGTAGTAATAATAGCGCGAGCTCGTTAATTGCTGCTTATGCGCCTGAGAATTAATAGAATAATTTGCTACTCCTTTTGCCCAGCATGAATTCATTTTGGTCGCCGATCTTTACGGCACATGCCAGAAAAGCCGTTAATTGGATTAATACGTTTTGTGTGTGTGTGTGTGTGTGTGTGTGTGAGAGAGAGAGAGAGRGGGGGGGGRGGGGAGSGGRGAGGGRGGGRGGGAGGGAGAGAGAGAGAGAGAGAGAGACGCACCATTTTAAGACGAAACTATCAAGATACCGTAATGGCGCTACCGCGAATGCAAAAGAGCTATGGTCTCCATGACAGAATTGTAGTTTCCAGTTGATGCATCCACGCATCGCTCGTTCCCTAAAGTTTCTTCCTCCCTCCCTCCATTTCTCTCTCTCTCTCTCTCTCTCTCTTTCTCTCTCGTTCTCTTACGAGTCTACTTGGTATCGCCGCGACCCATTTAAAAATGCATCGAATGACGCGCAAAGTACGAATCCTCTCGATTAACGCGTGAATGTAAGTAATAAAAGATATCTGAAGGATCGTCAGGAAACTCGCATCCGAGGTTTCTCAAAGACTGATCCCGCCGAAGGGCGGGTCAAAGAGCTCGAGAACAGGGCTGCGAGCAGGCAGCGGTGGCGAATTGCAGATATTAAAACTCACCCCAACTGGCACCGGTGCGTCCCAGAAACTGTCCAGTCTCGGAATTCCAGAGGAAGATCCGAAAGCCCTCCCATTTCCCGAGCTTCGGCGGCGGGGTGTAAAACTGCTCAAGCTTCTTGCCCTCCATCCCGCTCTACGACGACTGGCGATGATGAGGTGACCGCGTGAGATACAGCGAAAGCTATCGCAGTCGCGACCAACAAGGAACAACGAAATGCGCCGCCACCCACACGACGATCCCACCCTTCTTGAAGGAGCTTCTTCGGATATACCTCGTTCTTCCGGTGGATCACGTCGGCCGCGATCGAGACAGCTCCGCGGGCGAGAGCGCAAAGGAAGGAACGGTCGATTCGTACCCCCGTCTGGAGGAGCAACCACTGCTCTCGGGCGCTCCCGTCCGGCGAGGGGTTGAATATTGAGCGATCGAAGCTCAAGCCCGACCCCCTTTACCTCTCCTCAATGGGAAGGAGGGGGGGAGAGAGAGAGGGAGAGGGAGAGAGAGAGAGAGAGAGGAAGCTTTTCAGTAGCTGCTCCCTCCTTTCGCGTACCCTCTCTTACCCCTCTCGCGTCCCCAGTTATCCCCACAGTGCACCTCCCTTCCCGTCCCGATACGGAGACAACGCGCCGGCGTGACCGCGCAAACGCGTCAATACGTGATTTCCTTACCAACCCCTCCCGCTCGGTGAGCGATTACCCTCCCCGTAAACTCCCCGTCACGCCGACGTTGACCCAGGTGGCTCCACCGACGACGGCCGCGTACCCTCTCGCACCACCACGCGAATTCCGGGCCCTCTCGTGTCGCGTCCTACATGGTTTCGATCGACCCCGTTCCGCGACGACGCGACTGGCTCACAGCGCGAGGCTTTGCGCGACAGTGCGCAGCGGACTCGCGTATGCGTCTCCCACGAGAAGCCCAAGGGGAGAGGGTGATGTTGAAGATGAAGAGAGGCGGGAAGAGAAAGAGAGAGAAAGAAAAGGAGAGGGTTGGAGAGGGATACGGAAATGGATAGCGGGTCACGTGGAACGTCCGAACGTCACAATGGCCCGCGATAGAATGACGGCACGGCCGAGCTTTTCCACGGTCCATGGACTAACAGCGAACGCCGAGCAGCGAACATCCGTCAGCCGTTATCATCATCCGACACCCATGGTCACTCGATATTCCTGACTGACGTATATGTGATGATGCGGCACTTATGAAGCAAGTTCTCTGCTCGACGCCACCGATCTCTATGAAACTTGCGTCGCCGATTAGCTTTAATCCGCCTGACGCAAAGCAATGAATAAAGTGCGAAGTAGAACGATATTATTCGCAATAAAGTAGGATTATTCGTTCGCGTTAATGATTAACCGAGGTTGGACGATCGTCGATTAACGCGTTACGGTTAATAAAAAATTAGTCAACAGTCGAGAATCGTTACATAATTTTGTCCTGGACGGAACGTTGTTGCTCGATCGGATTGACGAATCCAATAAATTTTTCTATAGACGACAATACAACTTTCAACCTTTTCAAGCCCGTGGACAATTAACGATGCAACAAGATAATGGTTAACAAGGCTCAAAATCATTTATCATATGACTGCTCGTGTCAGCAGCAGTAATTATGATTATTATATAATTATGAATAATTGAGACAGCCAAATTTATCAGAAGATTCGCTGCAAAGCATTTCGCAGCAGCTATCATGAGTGAACGAGCGATAATATTTACATCATTTCTTCGTAATAATTAGATATTATACTATTATCGCGAAGCATTTCGTACGCATGTTCGAACTACTTACTTTTACATTTCTTATCGCATATCGATAAAACTTGAGGCAACAGATTTTCCATTTCCATTTTACGTGATCGAGATTATGTCGAAGCATTGAAGATAAATAAAAATTAAAAATAAAATAAAAATGACGTAGAGAGGATCTCATTGAGAGAAAAAATTATTTGGTTGACATATAAAATACATTTAGATATTCTCCATAATATAATTACGTTTACAGGAGTATAATTACATTTAAGTATTCGAAAGATTAAATATGTGCTAACTATGAGCCACGCACTTACGAATAAGGCTTTCTTATCTCTTTAGAAGAGCACGCTCTCTTAAAGTTCTAGAGATTCTTTTCTTTCCTTCTTTTATTTATACCTTTTATTATTATCATGTGTGTGTATATATATATATATAYATATATATATATATATATATATATATATATATATGCATGTATGTATATATGTATATATATACTATGTATATTATTACCACGTGTAGTATATATATATATGTGTGTGTATGTATATTTATATATATACACACACACATATATATATACATACTATACATCTGTTGTACTCCCTTTACATTCTTGTGACAAATGCATCATCTAATCTAGAGTACTTGGTGAATTTCTTTTTTGATTGATCATTTCTATAAATTTTTTCTCTTAATTTATCCATATTCACAGCTTATATATATGAACAATAATATGCATTATTCACAGTCACTATACAAATTTTGTTCGACACAGTTTGTTGCTACATATTCAACAACGGACGTAATCAACTTATCTTAACACTCGAGAAGTCAAGCCAGTTTTGACCCCTATCAAATTTCTAACTAGTAACCTTGATATTACTTGACAGAGTCTTGTACTTTTTTTTTATTATTTTCCAGCCATTGTGCTCTTACGTCTCGTAGTTCTAGAAAAATTTTTTACATCGGAACAACCTGTTGATTAATTAGTCAGTATACAATCTCGAAAAATGACATTATCAAAAACACCAATTACCAACAATGCAAATCATCTGAATCAACGCCAAGATGTATTGACTTCAGATCTCGGATTATCCCGCGCTGATTATCCGAATAAATGAAGACCAAAAAAGATCGAGTCTTCTTCACTGATCCTCCCAGATACCTGTATATACACACGCGACAGCCGTCCTTCTAACATTCTTGCAATTTTTAACAGTAACAGGAACTGTAATATTTAATGCCCAAGTCGACGCAATCTTTTAATATCCGGGGTCGATTTTAATAACAAACGAGCACATGCTGGAACCAACAATTTTCCAAGAAACGACCACTTCGATCTTCCTTCGCAGAGATTAACCGATGCGGAAAAAAAAATGCTGCATACAGGAATCACCGAATCAGTATAGGACGCGTATAGGACGCGCAATGAATCTGATTATCCGGTGTCCTTGCCATAGTCACAGATTTTGCGAGAAAGACTCTTGATCGTGAGTCGGAAAGAAAAATTGATCTCTGTATCGATGAAAATCTCTGCGTGAGAGATTTAGCCTCTCGTTTCCTCACGTCGAATATATGGACGAGTTAATACAGCGAGTTTGCAAAACTGGAAATTAATTAGACCCGTCTTTTATCGCGTCCTTTAGATCTCAGAATCCGGAATTCAGAATCTTTGACCGTTCGATGCTTAATATGTTGATTCTTTCAAAAATAGTCATCTTACATCTCTCTAGATTCCTGATATCTGTGCTTCGAAGGACATATTCCCTGAATTTGGTGCGTTCTTTTGTGGACAGAGACTATATAAATACAGAAAAAATTGAAGATAAATCTGCTGATATTCGGTGATCTATTCTGCGGATACGAATGAGTACGATCAGCTCTAAATTCACGCATAAATACTATCGATGCAAGACTGTGATAAGAAAAAGAAATTGAATCAAGAATGACACGTTCTCTGTTTTTGTCGTGTGGACATAAATTATTATAATATAATCAGATATACAGCGAGATACAGCGAATCCTACAATTTAATTTCAATGACAGATTCCTCTGATCGATTCGCACTTTGCTCCCTTTCCTCTCAAAGCAACACGAAAATTACTGATTATGTATAAAGTCATTGATATCCAGATCTTCTTGCTAAAAGAAGATTGAAGGAATGCTAAACTCTTGAGAGAATATTATGATAAAGTATCAGAAATTATGCGGCACACTCCGTGTATGACATATATGTCATTCCTTTTTTTCTTTTTCTTTTTCTGAAAAATACACATTCATCGTATCTCGATAACTTAACTTTTCGCGTCAAACATTAAATCTTTAATTAGTGCCAAGCGTTGCCATACTTTGTCGTATTTCTAATATGTGACTTCGTTGCACGATATAATACAAAAAATTTTATGAAAACTATATATATATACATATATGTATATGAAAAGAATGACAACGGAATTAAGAGAGAAAGATCACGCAACGCGTTTGCAAGTTACAAAAACCACACCGGGCAACTGAATTAACAACTGAACTTGCTTCTTCAAGTATGTCTCACGATTTGTCCATTGCATACAGAAATTGCATAGTGAAATATAAAAGTGACGGCAGTATTTTACCATCTATACAAACAAGAATAAATAAGCTTTCCTCGACGATCCTCTGACGATTAAATAAATGCATCACTTCGCAACATGACGCGAAAAATTCGTTCGGCTCAATCCCCCATATCATTCATGACAACCGGTGTAGTTTGATTTCATCCGATATAACATGCTGCGACAATAACGAGTTCATCGACGATATCATCTCAAAAAATAAAATCCAAGGAACTCTGCATGTTCCTCGGAGAATGTCCGATTTGGCTTGTCAACGCTACATAGCAGCATTTTAGTCTCAATTCCGTAAATTCTTTTTACAAATAGTACAAACAGCTTCTCGCCTATCTCATTGATTTCTCTCTATCTATTTAACATCGTCCAATTGTCCCGCTTACTTGGTACATACGCGCATACACACACACACACACACACACACACACACACACACACACACACACACACACACACGCATATACACGCCCCTCTTTCTCTTGCATCTGTTTTTTCCTATCAAGAGTCACTTTTACGGTGAAATATCGATTTCGTAGCAGGAAAAAAAATATATATATATATACACACACACGCACACACACACACATATATATATATATATATATATATATATATATGTGATCTGTGAGACGGATAGTTCGCGATTCTCTAATTGCAGAAATTCGTCCGTGTATAAAGAATATCGAGTTGCGTTATCGCATTCGTAGGAATCCGCACGATCCGTACGATTTTAAATGCACCAGTAGTTAATCTCTATACAGCTATATAGCTATACAGTTCGCTGCTTCGCTCGTATCCGGTTTTAGTCTCTGTTGCTCCCAAAGAGTCCATTGTAGCAAGAAGTGTGCTGCGGCTTTGCTTAATTAATTTAATCAGTTTTGTTCCTATCGGCGCATATCGACATCGGAAACTCATGCTCACGTATAACAGGTGTGAACTAACACAAACCAAAAATCATGTTTCGAGCTCGTGTTCAGGCGAGGTGTGCGGGCGTGCTCTACAGATTTATCTATCAGCTTAAAAATCTAAAAAAGACAAAGAAAATATCTCACGGATGGTGTTCTAAAGAAAGGGAGAGATTAATGAAACCTTTTCCAAATATGTAGAATATACATTGTACTTGCATACGTTGAAAGTGCGTCCTGAAATCAGGCGTGTCTCAATTACGAGGATCTGCATTTCTCGAGATTGTTAACAGTGCAAAAGATCTGCTGAATAATTCTTCTGCTCTTTTTTTTTCTTCCTTTCTTGCCCCTTTTTTCCTTTTTTTTTTCTTTTTTTTCGTTTTTTTGTTTTTTGTTTTTTTTTTTTTTTTTTTTTTTTTAAATAATTGCTCTATAATACAGTCAGAAATACAGATGTACAGAGAGAAGGGAAAAAAAATTCTTTTTTTTTTTAGTTAACCACGCTTAACACTAACGTTGCTGCAACCGAATGCGTAAAAAAAGCTTAATGTTGATTGCGCTCAAAGATACGGGCGATCGATAAAAGTCGTATAAAATCGTCTCAAATGCACGTGCAATCGCAATGACTACTCGTGTATGAACAATATGAGAATCGCCGTCTAACTACTAACTATCTATAAGATAAGAAACGATTTGTGAGCAGTAGAGACATATAAATATATATAAATATATATAAATATATATATATATATGTATATATATTTATATTTATATATATGATATATATATCTTTTGTAATTTTATACACACACGCGCGCGCGCGCGTACACACGAAACAAACACATTTAGAAGCACAACGGTAGCTAGATAATCGAACACTTTTGGTTTGCTGTTCTTACATTCTTTCATATATATTCTCTGGTCTCCTCTTTTCTTTTCTTTTCTTTTCTTTCATTCTTTTTCTTTCTATCTCTCCATCTATTTCTCCCCTTTCTTTTTCCCGTTCTGCCTCTTGCATTCTATCTTTCTCTTACATTTACATATCATACACGCTACATGCATACGACACACATACACATCTTTATCTCACATATATTACACGCTTCTTCTTTTCATACATTATTACCGATTCATCGCGCATATAATTGAGAAAAATATATGTACATAAAAACATGGCGCAGCGTGGCGACAATAGAAGTAATAGGGTAATAGTTCAATAGTAGTGATAGCGTAGACATAGATTAGAAGTAAAAGTATCGATTGCTAAATATATTCGAACCACATATGATTCTTTTCCCTTCCTGTCCGGAGCACAATGCGTTCTTTGTCCTTTCATCGCATTTTGCTTACAGGTAATCGTTACGAGATAGATTTGCAGGATACAGGAAGGAGCATGTGTAGAAGCACTGCTGGGTTGAAGAATCGCAATGATAAGTGGCCGAGAAGTGCCAGTAGTGTTGTAAGATCGCGAGTCACTATTTTAAACCCAAAAATCTTTCGAAATTATGTCTTACGGTAAAAGAAACACAGACAAGACATTGTGTTCCACATCGCGCAACTTCTCATTGATTATTTCTCGCTCTGCTTCTGCTTTCCCTTTGTACAGTACAACTACACCATATTTTACACAGTTTTGCGATTAGATCATTTCTTTGCGATTAACTATCATACATAAGAACTTGCAAAAGGTATACCCGATACCATAAACCGCGAAACATTCTCGGTTAGAAAAACTTTGCTGCTGTCAAGCTTGTCAGGCCTGGCATCAGTGTCATCGTCATCGTCAGCGTCAGCGTTTGCGTCAGCATTAGCATCGTCGTAGTCGTCGTTTCGACTATAATGTCGGACGTTCACAAATATTACCGAAAACTGAAACGAGGAACAGTAACGGTCGTCATCTTGCGACGTCTTGTCCATACATAAATTCATACTGGCGTACTGTTGATTATAACAGCAGTGCTGCTTGTGATGATAGTGGTGATGGTAGTGACGGTGTTGGTGATGACGATGATGGCAACAATTGCGGTTATAGTGGCGGTGATAATTGTGACGAGTGGTAACAAAGTGGTCCGTGGCAGGGGATCACTTGTCGGAACTCGGGCACTCCCCAGGCTGCTTCATTATCGTATAGTCCAGCCGATATTGGGCTGCAATTAAAAGAATTTCGTGTTCTTTGTGATGACGACTGGTGAGTTTGTTGTTCGTGCACGATTACAAATGGATTATATTCTTGCTACTTCTATGTGCCGCACAGTGTCGATCACAGATTCAAGCGGTTACGAAGAAACGTTACAACGAACATTAAGACTATATCGATTCACACGTGTTCAACATCGGCCGATATTTACTTGACATTTTTTTGACTTGTTAATTCTTTCCTATAAAAATAATTTTATGTAACATCGACTAAAATCTGTTTTACAATGCCAAAGTCCACTCGAATTTCTCCAACATACGTCAAAAATCCCGTTTACGAGAAACATTCTTCTTCCGATACAACGCAACGCTCGATTGCATTACGAGGACGTACCTTTCTTTGTGAGGTCCTCCATTGTTTGATCCTTGCAATCTACTGCAAGGTGACTACTACTGCCGCAATTATAACAGGAGATCTTTGTCGGCGGGATCACCGCTGCTGCATACGTTACCACCGGTGTGGGAGGCATGTACGACGCTTGCACCTGCGTTGCGGTGACCGCGTTCGGCGGTGGTGGAGGTGGAGTACTGCCGGATGCAGGATGCCCCGTATATGAATATATCATCTCTCCGTTCGGTTGATATGCCGCCGCAGGATAGGCCGGTCTTGCGGACGGTCCATGCAAGAAGTTGGAGTAGATACCGCTGCTTGGTCGTAGCGTTGCCGGGAAGTGACCATGCGGCAGATATGTGAGTTGCGAATGTGTCGGCGGTGCCGGGAAGGAAACGCAATGCGGTAAACTTGGCGGACCGCCGTTCCCATTGCCAGCCCCGTTTAACATTCCCTGACTTTTCTGTCGCATTGTACGCACTGGCGGATTCTTCCTGGTTAGCTGCCTGCTCTCCGGTGGCACCGAAGGTTGCTGTGGCATCGACTGCTGAGGTGCCGGGGAAGCAGCAACATGCGATAGCGCCGCCGCTGTCGAGTGCACCGGGCCGGAATTCATATGATCAGTAACAGGCGGTACAACGTTACTATCGCCCGCACCGCCACTGACCCATGGTGCGGCCGGCGGTGTCTCGGGAGGTGATCTACTTCCGGTGCTATCAGAACTACTACTGTGAGAACATTGTCGACTAGCCTCAGAGTCGAGTCGCAGGCCTTGCAATTGTGCGAGGCAGTACACGTGCTGAGCATTACATCTGAGAGAACATTGCGTAAATTACGATATAATCTCTTGACATTAAATCAAATGTTATATCAGAAAACTTCTGAATTCTTCATAAAAATTTAAATTTAAATTAATTTAAAAAGGATAGTATATCTCAAAAACCAAAAATTGTTAAAATTGCTTGAAGAATGATTAATCAATTAATAAATACCTTGAATATCGATTTGGCATTCCAGCTATAGTTGGTAAAGTCAAACAAGCATAACATTGTGAATTCTGAGCTGTATATATTTGTGGTGGAGCAGGATACATCTGTATTTGGGCAGGATCCATTGATGGCATAGCAGGATAACGCCGTACATTAGGAGTGGTTATATGATTGTGATAATGATGCATCGCCGGATGCTGTTCTTGCAACGGCATCGATTTTCCACTTGAATTATTATTATCATTCAAAATCTCCATTCCTGGTATAATCTGTGTAACAAGACAGACGTTTGCAAGGAAAATCAAACATCGAGAATTTTTATTGAGATTGGCTCAGATTTATCAATCTGATCACTAAATAAATTCACATATTACAATATATCCTTCTTATAAATCTTACCTCGCCCTCAATCGAGTCTATGACTGGATGCGTAATATTACTCATGCCATCCAACTTTTTATCAGCTGAGATTTGATTTAAGCCGTTGGTAGTTTGACTCTTGACTATACTTCTCAATTGTCCCACTGCGTTCGATGTCAAGCCTATATCTTTCAACTCCTCGTCACTCATTCTTCTGATCTGTAATCCAAATACGTAATTAATCCGGTTTCAAACGAGAAAATAGATTTAGAATGGGCTCGCATTTTTCAATTATGATATTTTCCTTACTTCATCGAGCGAATAATTCTGCAAGTTCCCCTTATTCGGCATCTCTTTGCCCAGAGTTTCTCGAAGAGAGTCACCAGAATTCGACGGTCGAAGTCGCGGTGGGGGCGGCAATTGTTTCGATTGGGCTGCTGGTATCAAGGTGGACGATGAAGTGTTATCGACGCTGTTGTGTCGTGAAAAGCTTGAGGAGCTCGTGACAGACAGAGGAATAGATCGTGATGATGGCAATAATGGTGGTTGACTAGGAAGACTTCTACTTGCACCGAGCGCTGGTAGGGGCGGCAGAGAGTTATTGTTGCCGTTGTTATTGCTGTTGTTACTGTTGTTAGTTGTACCCGAGCCAGAAATGCTTGTTTGACTGTTAGAACCGCTCGACGATATCGTCAGAGTATTGGAGGTGGACTGGATCACTTGCGAGGATGAAGTACGCGGATTAGCATTGGTCCTACCACGGCCCATCGGCGAGTTACTGCGACTAGGAGATCGTGACTGGGATGGCGAGGACTGACGACTGACTAAGGGAGAAGGTGGATAAGCCAACATGTCGCCGGTGTGATACATCAGCTGGTTTCCCATCATAACCTGACCTGTCCATGGAGGCATGTGGTTCACGGACGGGAAACCGAGATGAACGTATTGCGTACTACCGCCGGATCCCATAGGCATTTGCTCCGGACCGGGCAGGCACAGTCCTGGTGGAGGTATCGTGAGGCCGGGAGGCACTCCAGTGACCATAGCGTTATTCCTCATTGCCATTTCCCCTAAATAGTATAATGTCAATATACCGCAAATCACCAGATTTAAAAGAATTTAAAAGAATCCAAAAAATTTGCTTGCAAACGTAGAAAAAGAAATCAAACGTAGCGAAGAGATCAACGTTACAGTTGAAAACCTTTTATAAATTTTTTTGTTTGATTGACTGTCAGATTATTTTATTTATTTGTGTAAATATACGATCCAACATACCGTGATAAGGTTGCATCGGTGGAGGTGGCATTAAACAGCTGCTCGAAATCTCAGGCTCCATTAGCCTCTCGTTCGTACTCATGCATGGTGGTGTGCAACCCTACATAATTTAGAATTATATATATTCATATAATCAACAATTTTCAAATTTTATGCAACACATCATATTACTATGCCGCATTACTCATAATTGCTACATAAAATTGAAAATTATAGATGCATTAAAATAATCGAATTTATTAAAAATCAATGAATTTGTAACTGTAAATTACTACGCTCCATTGTTCCATAAAATTGTAATCATCATTTTTCTTTCTGCTAGCCAATAGAAAAGAATAATCTAAATACTATTTGATAAAACAAGCACCAATTTTCGCAAAAATATTGACACCATCTCTCTTTGACGAAGATAAAAGTCTTTTTCATTACTTGTGTCGGTTTGAAAGATGAGTTAATCTTTGAGAGATTCAGGCGAGCCTCTTCTTCCTGAAGCTTGATGAATATATTGCCAAAAACGCTCTTTTGCTCGTATGTGAAGGCCGGATGATTCAGTGCCATCGTATAAAGCAACAGCAACTCTTCCAGCGGTTGGTCATCCACGTTAAAGGTGGTCCCGTTTATCAGATTGGTGATCTCCTGGTGATCAAGGTTTGCTAGATTCTTGTACAAGATCACCGCACATGTATAATTGCACGAATGCAACAGTGCCATGTAAAGAGCCAGTTTCCTTCGCGTGCGCTTATCCGTCACGCTGGACGTCGTCAACTCAGCCAACTCGGAGGCATTATTCGCGTGGTGCTCCGTGTCGCGCAAGTCATTATAGTCCCGCTTGCCGATATCCTCGACACAAGTGCCGAGGTACCGTACTTCGAACGGCAAGCACATATTCAGCAATGTGCACATTACATCGATACGTTTATAACTGAAACAGATAAAAATGCAAGATTAGATTACTAAATAACAACGCGTCGAGATTATTGATTGAATCTTGAACGCATCATCCTAAAAATGATAATCTTAGATGTCACAATCCCATAGTTGTCCACGGAAAGATTCAAATGTGCCTGAATACAGAAGACCGCAATAGTCGAGTGTCCTTATTTAACACTGACAGTTCTAAATATTCTTGTTTCAATCTGTTCCAAGAATGCCCCAACAAACACTGGAGATAATTTCTAACGGATATCGCTACTTCATTACGCATACATAAATATTTTCTTATTCAATAACATAACTAATCATTCTATTACTTGTGTATGGAATCAAAAAAAGACGAAGAGGGAGGAGTAATTTTTTATAACCAAGTCGGTCACTTCGTACGAGGAATACAGAATTACGAGACGACGTACAGATGTGCCATCCGGTGTTGGAGCACCGGTGAATGAACAAGCAGATCACAGGGTTGCAGTTTCAATGATACCAAAGTGTTCATCAGATATCGTCATCGCCGAGCGATGCGTAAGAGTTAACGTAAGAGAAGCGTGACATTGTCGTTCGCACGAGAGACTACTATGCGAAGATAAATAGAGGCACGAGGTATTAGAATCTCCGCACGCGATCGAGCGGCGGCGGCGGCGGCGGCGGCGGCGGCGGCGGCGGCAGCGACGACGACGGTTACGCAAAATTACTCCTGAAATATCTCTCGAAGGGGAGAGTGCACGTCAGAAGATCGCACCGATATCGTATCGTCTCGGCGTGACATTGCCGCATTACCTGGACAGATTCCCAAACCATGATACCACGTTCTCCTTACACACCATTGCCAGACAACATTGATACCACTTGGGTGGGAGGAAAGTGCGGAGCGACGGAGCGGACAGTCAACGGGCGCCTGCCTGCTTGTCTATCTCTATCTCTCTCCTTCTCCCTCTCTATCCGAGTGTCTCCCTCTCTCTTTCTCTGCTTGTCCCTCTCCGTCCGTCTTGTTCCTTCCTTCTCTCTTGCTCTCGCTTTTCTTCCCTCTATCTATCACTCTCTCGCCTTCGTTTGCTCCTTTCTCGCTCTCTCCGTCTCTCTCTCTGTCTCGCTCGCTCGCTCTCGCTCTCGCTCTCGCTCTCGAGGACACCGCGCAATCGGGTTGACAATCGGATGGATCCCAGCGATCGAAAAACCGTTTTCACAAGTACGCGATGGTACTCGTCAGAATCCGGTGGAGGTGCACGATGGGTACCGCAGATCGCACATGAGATGTACAGTGGTCGTAGCGACAACGACAGCGACGACGGCAACGCAGCGTGCTGTTAAGTGTCCACATTCGCGGGCAGCAGCACCAACAGCAGGCGTACACCGTAGCGGACACCGTGGGACACCGCGTGAAAAACGATATCCAATCGGCAAATATCCAATCGCAGCGAGTGTCGACGGTTGGTGGTCGGTTGGTCGGGCGCGATCAGGTCGCGCGCTATCCCGTGCGTAGCGTGGTACGGCAGAGGCAGACGACTAGCTTCTTTTCGCGAACGAACGTACGAACGAGCAAGCGAGCAAGCGACATGCGAGCAAGCGCATGAATGACCGCGCGATTCGGGTGTTCCCTTGAATTATCTGCGGGTCTTCGCCTAACGGACACGTCGGTATGGTACGAAGTATGTATTCACCGCCGTTCGTCCGTGCACTCCCGCTGCGATAACTCGCGAAATCGTTCTCTCACTCTGTCTCCTTCGCTCTCACTGCAGTTCTCCCTCACACGCGCACGTACATTCTCTCTTTCTCTCTCCCTCTCTGGTGGGCGAGATTCTGCTACGAGTGTGTTGGACAATCGAGATCTGTTCACATGTGGCGTTAAAAAAGGCATCGAGTACTTGCTGCCGCGAATCGGCGTGTAAAGCGATGTTCTCATGTCACTAATGCGAATCTAGAGAGGAGGCATATCATTGGCTCGCGTTCGCGAATTCATTACATTATGATCCTGAGGACGGTGGGGGAATAAACTGCGTTATCATTCCGCGATATCCAATTAGATAAATTATCGCGGAATGTCACCAGTTGTTACTCAAGAGAGAAATCTTTTCATTGGATATCTCATAATCATGAATCAGAAATCATTATATACAATATGCATATGTGCATATCTTTGAATCAAATATGTGTCTGGATAATTGGTCTCAAAACAAATTGGGAAATACCAGGTTTCTGTTGAATAATCGAGACAGCGAATATATGATATAATTTATATAATTGCTTGACCTGAACCGAATAACAAATACATCATGCAGCCTAGGGCATCGATTATAGCGGTAAATAAAAAAACAACAGACCAGCTGTGTGTCACGTATAAAATATATCCAGAGAAATATACACCGAGAAAACCTGGAAAAGAAATGAACACAATGCCTTATAATCCAATGTATACATTGACATTATTATGATATTATAATTAACAATATACCGGGTATCGCGCCCACGGTATTCATGAGACCAAAGACACTGCCAGAATGCTTCGGTGCAAGATCCGAAGGATTTACGGCGATCGCATTATTGTGAAAGCCTGAACCACCAATGATCAGTGCGAGACATAATGTCGCGCTTTGAAAGCTTTCCGCTTTCGCTGCGAAGAAAAGAATCAAGTTTTATTACATTCAACAATTATCATTCAGATTCGGAAGTTTATGCTGATTTTTAATGTCAAAGAAACATTGTAACCGAATAAAAATTATGAGGCCGGGGGATGAAAATGAACTAGTTAGCAAGTTATAGAACTAGTTGCAAAACAACATTAACTTTTGAGCAGATTTACGATATATTCGACTTACTCAAAAACAAGAGGCTTGTTATCTCGATAACAAAACAGATTGTTTGAATGGTTTTGCGTGTTATAGTCACGGAATAACCAGTTCTCATTATCTTTTCTGACAGAGCTTTCCCTAGGAATGTACAAGGTAACATCGACAACCATGGCACCATATTTACAACCCAACCCTGTTGATAAAAATTATATAAGATATTATATTACAACATAAAAAAAATTATTAAAAAATATTTTCATCGCCTTTGTAACTTCCTGCATAATAATTTTAATGAAATACCGTATTGAAAAATAGAAACATTTCTTGTTAAAACAAGATTTGTTATTATTGTAAACATTTTTTATTATACCGCAGAGAGAATTTATTTTGTGATGAATACTATGTTTTTGTTTGGTCAAGATAGAATAACAAGATTACCTTAACTTCAGGAAATGTATCATGAAAATATGTAGGCATCCATGAAAGTAAAACAAAGAAACAATTGTTTTGGCAAGCATGTCCAATAACACAAGACCTGGAAGTTACAGTTTACAATTAAGACAAAATAAACAAGACAATAGAACTGACACTATTATACTTGAAACTTATAAATAATACTTCACACCTCTTATATAATATTTTTAATTAAAAGTTATAAAACTGGACGAATACTAGTAACAAGTTTCTTAAAAATTAATTTGATCAGACTATTGAGTAAAGCATAATATATATTCACTGTACGAGTTATCGTTATTTTCTAACATAACAAATATCAATATGATAAAAATTGCCAATGACAAAAATAAACAAAATTTATTTTATTATTTCTAATCCTCAAATACGAGATATTACAATTCCCATATATGCATCGTGATTACCAGAATGGAGGTTTCGACATAAGCTTGAACCAAGGCAAAGTATAGCTAGTGGTTGGTTTAGTGAAAGCTGTTTTTTCCTTAAACGGTAAGGTATGATAAGTTAACAAGGCTGTCCATGCCAAACTCATGCCGCCTAAATAAACATCACAAATGTATCTCGCTTCTGCTCTACAGCAAATACAGCTAAGGAAGAGTTGTTAGAAAATACCTAATACTCGAAAGACTATCATCCAGTTATAATTCTCCAGGAGATACGAGCCTAAGGATCCATTAAGCAATGTACCGAGAGCGGATCCTGATATTAATAAACTAAAAAAGGAGGCGCGCTCTGTCTCTTGCAAACGTTGACTGATTAGACTAATCATGCTAGGAAAATGCATTCCTGTAAATGGATAAGTATTGTCATCTCTTACTTTCGAGATAATGGCGCAATGTAACAGTTACCTTGAAATGCTCCATTAATCATTCTTATTGCTGCAATCATCAGGATGGATGTTTCATTCTCGGAAAAGAACTTTATAATTTCCGGCATTAAAAAGGTTGTTACTGACCAACCCAAGGCAGATATATATAATACTTTCTGACCACCAATTCTGTCACTGATGTAACCACTAGCCACTTGTGTCAATGTATATCCCCAAAAGAAACTCGACAATATTACTCCAGAGTCAGCCTTTGACCATTGCTTTTCCTTACTGATAGTGGGCATCAGTAGGGGAACAGATGTACGCGTGGCATATATCAAACATGTACCGCATAATAATGATACGAACCATTTTCGTCTCTCTTTTCTAACAGAAAACAAAGGAAATTTTTATGTTCCAAACCCTAGACGACTTATCGCTCGTGAGAACTGTAAATATATCTCATCATAATTATATGCAAGAATTAGTAAACTAAAAAAAAAAAAAAAAAATAAATCGACATCCTTGTTGCACTTCAGAAAATATATAAATATATAAATGTACTTTTTCCTAATTACCTCGACCAAAACGAGTCGGTGCTTTCATCCGACGGTATAAGCGATAATTGCAACATCGTTCGCGTTGTTTAATTCATCGAAAGTTGCTTCAATATCCATACTAGAACATCGCCTTCCATCGACATCCTGCACACTGAGATTTTCATACGCATATTTGGTGGGCGTTTGATGCAGCGACCATTCATTAAAACTCATTCGCGCCCCATGCTGGGTGTTTTAACCTATACTTTAATCTATCGCGCTTTAGTTCAATAATTCACCGAATCGGCGTTGCATGTTTATATTATGCAAATTCAGATATTATCTTCGAGTAACATCCGATAATATTGATACCTTGTAATGACTTCTTAGTTGCGTGTGCGTATAAAAATGTTATCCAATCACACATCTAATACTCAATGAGATAAGCAAACTGAAAGACGCAGTACGACTTCTGCATCAGATGATGGATGATGTATGCATATGCTTCATCTGATAATGCAAATCCGTTTGAATAAGGCTATTTCTAAAGAACTTGGCACTTATAAGAATAAGAGAAAAAGTGAAAAAACAATAAAAAAATATTAAAGCAAACCAAACTTCACAGTCGTGCCGATTTATTAATGGAATAGTGACCTTACGTGCCTCGAGGCTAAATATACCTAAAAGAGAAAAGTTCATCTCGCCCAGAATATTTTGAAACTACGTTAACATTTCGTCGAGTAGCAACAATAACCAGAAATTGTAAAGATTGAAGTGAATTTAATTGCATGTCGCTTTACTTTTTAAAAAATTTTTTAAAAATCTAAACATAATCCCTCATTTTTCTCTCAAGCGCCATTTTCAAATTTTACTGTGCAAGTCATGAATGTGCATGAAAGTAACAAGAATTAGTGTTTAACGTTCTGTTCATCCAAATGGGACAAATGGCAGAGGTAAATCAGACATTATTCTCTTTGGAAAAATTTTATTATCTTTAGTTAACAAATCGAACAGTTAGAATGAACATTTTTCTTCTATTTTTCCTTATGTCATCATCAAGTTCAAAACAAATAAACAGAAAATTTGTTTCAGGATAAAAGTGAACAATATAGTATATATAAAACAATAATTACGTATTGTGAGTATATCTTATTCATCATATTATTTTTGATAATTTTATAATATTAGGAATTAATAATATAATTCTATAGATGATGAATATGTTAAAAAATGGCAAACATTTTTAAATCATCCCAATGTTCATACGTACATTCTCAAATTTAAAGAACATTTTGTCCACAATCCATTTCTACAAGTGGCTACTTTTATTGTGATAGCATCATTGTTAACACCTATTTTTCTATTTATTGTATTCGCTATTATCAGTGCTATACTTGCATTCGTTGGTTTTATGATGATTCAAGGTAAGAAATAACGTCTCTACTTTTTATAAAATTACCACTTTCATAAGATAATGAAATTTCAGTAAATCTTTGTAAATATATCTGTTATTTTTTCAGTGACGGTATTGGCTATTGGTGCGAGTATTTTAAGCTGCATTCTTTTCTGCATTGCAAGTACTTTCATTATGATAGGTTTGTGTGTTGTCTTTATCCATTATGCATTATATTATACAAAACATGTCTTTAATTTTTTAACTTATAATAGAGTCTAATATATTATCATAAAATTTAATACAGTACAGTAATTTATATAGTCTTGGTTATGAACTTGGTTATTACATATTTAGATGTACATGTATTATTCGGTCAAAAAATAATCTAATTTATGAAAATTAAAATATTAAATTTGAAGAAAATATGAACAAATTTGAATAAAATTGATGCATTAATATTTAGTACATTGCTTTTATAATTATTCTACAATTACTATCAAATGAATTATGATCAATTATTAATATATTAATAATAATAATAATATTTTATATAAATATATAAAATTTGACATTATTTATAAAACGTTATTTATAAAAAATATAGATAATCATTTAGATTTAATATTTACATCAGTTTGAATGTTTAGCTAAAGATTCTCGTCTCTATCTTCAGCCTTACAAGTGGACAGATATATTTCATGCCACAAAGAATCTGTTAATTTGTTATTAATCTGTTCATTTGTATAACAAAAATAGCGAATATAATCAGTTTTGTTTGTGACATCTATGTCAGACATTAAGGATTATTTGTTATCAGGAATTGTGTTTGAACATTTTAAATAATTTATATAACTGGAATTGAAAAAGGATACAACCTTTAATGCTATGCTTGGAAGCTTCATAATCCCAATGTATCCTAGTTAAATCTGTATATAATTTCAATTTTTTCCTATAAAAGCAAAGAAGATAATGCCAATACAAATAAGATATAATGTGAAACCTTAGTTATAAGATACTTACTTTCCTTGCTGCAGAACTTGTTGATCTTGTGAATTCCGTTTAGCACATTTTAAACTGTTTCGCTTTCCTTCCAACTGTTTAATCTTTTTTAAAAATTCGTTTTTCTCAATTTTTATTTCCTCCTGTAAAGGAGTAACAATGATTAAAAAAATGTATAGAACTAATAAAGTATGGATGATATACCGCACTTACTAAATGATGATTATGTTTCGACAACTCATCATTCTTAAGTTCCAAATTTTGTGTCTCTGTACATAGAGTTTCTTTTATAAAATCCAATTTTGATGTTAGTTCCTTAATCTTCACGTCATTTTCTACAAAAATGTACAATAATCTTAAAATTTATTATAACAGCTTAAATATGATACAATAAAATAATTTACTGTCTATTTGTTCTCTTTGTTCTTCTAATCAAAATTTTTACCATTAAATTCTTGATTTTGATGCTTTTTGATATCGTTTATAATTTCTAATTGTGATAATAATAAACGTTTAAGCTCCGACGTATCTGTCTTCAAATGCTTTTCTTTTAGTTGTGTTATTTGTTCCATCGTAATTCGCTTGTCGAAATACAAAACATTCTTGACGTTTGTCAAAATAACGTTGAGATTCGAACTCTCTGCGACAGGATTGGCAATCCTTAGAACTTGCGTTACATACTATCCCTAGGAAATTACTAAGATATAAATGTTCTACGGATTATCAAGTGATTTATTAGACATTAAACTCGATATAAATTTCATATAATAATTCATCTAGAAAGCTTTCATAATTATGCAATACATGTGCACAAGGAACTGTCAACCGATTGCTCATCTATAAAAGACGCATACTTTATAGAAGACTCGTGATTCGTTGATTTTCCAGATTGTGTATATGCATTAGCGATTAAGAGAACCATCTGGATAGGCCTTTGTGATTGGAAAGGCGTTCTCTCGCTCGGCGCACGCCCGTTTTTGTCGTCGTCGTCAGTGCTTGAGGTTAGCGGCGGGGAGAGGTTCTTTTCCAAAAGCGTGCATCTTGCTGTCACTACGAGAGGGATTAGTGCGTAAGTCTCGTCTTATGCGTGTGACTAGCAGGAAAACGGCGCGTAGCGTGTTTCGTAAAATTTGACAAAAGGTATCTATCGTTATCGCCCGTTATTTTACAACAATTTGCGTAATTAATAAGAAAACGTTGTAATGAGAACAAAATGAAATCGTCAAAGGGGCGGACGTGCCATCGGTTAAGCAAGCTTACGAAAAGTAGAGGGAGACGGAGTGTGAAAGCGCAGAGATGAAAGGTAGACGGGGGCAAACGAAAGATCGATAGAGATAGCGATATTACGCGGAGGGTGTCTATTCGAATCAACGGGGTGTACATTTCCAAATAAGGTATTCTCAAAGGAGCGAACATTCGTGTGTTTTCGGCGCTGCTACGTGGTCGCCGACCGAGTTACATTCGGCGACGTTAGGCGCAAGTGGCGGGAACATACGAATCCTACATGTTTTCGTCGATCATTATTTTCGTCGTCGATCCTTCCAAATTAACGGTGACTAATGCTGCTTGGAAATGCGTCATGGTCTACCGTGAGATAAGGGCGTTGCGATAACGACGCGCGGCCGCAACTGCGATAACCGAATCGGTGCGTGGGCCTTCACGTTCCTCGTCATCGGTCCGTATCGCATTGGCGATAGTGCGCGCGATTATCGCGAGCGAATCAGAAATCTCACCGCGATTTTCGAATCCCCGATTCAGAGATCGGCTCGTCTCCCGAAACGTAGATATATATCCGCGATGCATTCCGCGTATGTGGAGCGCGGCGAGCGGATGACGATGACACGTATCACATATTATTTTGAATCTCTCTGAATCATAGATCCCGCGCTGCTGTTCGTGCGTGCGTCGCGCGACGCGGGCGCGGCCGCTGCGCTCGCGCGACTCCGTCTATTTCGGTGAATCGAAATCATTTTTCGATGCACCATGTAAGGAGCGCGGGAAGTAGCTCTCCTCGTCGACATGCGCTCGCAGCGATAATCGACGTTGCTTGTGCGGTGGCCGGCTGCGCGCGCGCGCGCGCATGCATGCAGCACGCACGCACGATGTGCATGCATATGTATGTGCATGCGTCGCGTGTTTGTGCGTACGCGTGCAGCCAGTGTAGTCAGTCGCGCCAAATACCGTGCAAATGTATACACGGAGAAAATTGACGGAACATTCGAAATACGTTCTTATTTCGTCTCTGTATCCGTTCGGTAGCAACGAGGTTGAGGAGTGGGGGAATCTATTTATAAAGCGGGGATGTTCCACGCGACGCCCACGCCCGTGATTCCGCAGCGAATGCACGTAACGATAATTCATTAAAATCTTAATGAGCGATTGTCGTCACTGAACATGATAGCGATGGTAGCGATGATGGTCGTGAGCGCTCCTTTGTGAATTTAACGCGGTCGCGGTCGTTACACACCTGTCTCACCTGTGTCCCGTTTTATGATTTGAGAGCAGGTGCAGACATGTCTTTTCGCGTGGTGCGCTCCAGCAAGTTTCGCCACGTGTACGGGACTCCCCTGAAGCGCGAACAATGTTACGACAATATTAGGGTGTCCAAATCATCGTGGGATTCGACGTTTTGTACCGTGAATCCCAAGTTTTTGGCCATCATCGTAGAATCGGCCGGTGGCGGTGCTTTTATCGTCTTACCGCATAACAAGGTAAGCTTTCCTGTATTTTGCCTGATTTTTTTTTACCTCTGTGTCCTAGTTTCCTCGACACGATAAAGCGCCGTTCATTGCTAGTTTCATTTATGACATTCGATTGAACTAACGCATCGAGAACGATATGCATCTATATTCAATACGCATAGCTCACGTAATTCATTTATCGGACCGATGACGGCATTTTCTTTGTGTTTTATTATGTTATTACTATGACGTATTAACAAAATAGCTAAGCGAATAATGATTTGTAATATGTTACAATCGATAGTTGATCTTGTCATAAAACATTATAGGTAGGAAGAATACCAGCAGACTATCCTCTAGTAGGCGGACACAAAGGACCTGTGCTAGATATTGCGTGGTGTCCTCATAACGATAACGTCATAGCTTCCGGTTCCGAAGATTGTGTTGTCAAAGTATGGCAGATACCTGATGGAGGTATTTCCAGGACATTGACGGAATCGATAGTAGATCTGCAACTACACCAGCGTAGAGTTGGTCTAGTGCTATGGCATCCATCTGCATTAAATGTGTTACTCACAGCTGGCTCGGACAATCTTGTTATTATTTGGAATGTTGGTACTGGGGAAGCCCTAGTGCGCATTGACTGTCATCCAGATGTAGTTTATTCTGCATGTTGGAATTGGGATGGATCCCGATTGGTTACTACATGTAAAGATAAGAAAATCCGAATTTTGAATCCAAGGTCGGGTGAAATATTGGAAGAAGCTATAGCGCATGAAGGAAGCAAAGCGACACGCGCAATCTTCCTCAGGTATGTGATATATACTCTACATTCTTATGTATTATGTATTCCCTAACATTTTTATCACTCCTTTTTTACATATCATTCACATGTACATTATACATAAGATTGTGATGTAACTAAAAACTTTGTCAATCAAACGATCTCATGTGTTGCTTCAATAAGTATAAACGAAGAATATATAAATAAGATTTTTATGAAAAGAATATTTGCTGTAAAATGGTTTTACTAAATATGTTTTTAATTGCATCAGTTTCAAATGCAGTGGCCAACTAAATATCATTACACCATCATTACACCAGATTTTTAAATATATATATATATGTTTCATATTTGATTAACACGAAAAGATCCAAAAGTTCTTTATGATTTTTCACGATATCTTTATAAGTTGTATACATACATTGTATACATTTGTAATTCCAACATTGTTACCTCACTGATTTCTCTCTCTCTCTCTCTCTCTCTCTCTCTCTCTCTCTCTCTCTCTCTCTTTCTCTTTCTCTCTTTCTCTCTTTCTCTCTTTCTCTGATAGTAAAATAACATTTTTATGGTTTTATGATTCTGGAAGAAGAAAAATGCATTATAAACTAACGAGTGAATTTGCATGAGTGTGGATGTAGAAATCATAAATATCAAACAAAGGAATGTGAATAATATTGTATAGTTGCAATTTGTTTATTTTTTATGCTATTAGGTACTTAAACTTGATTGAAAAATTATTCCTATAAAGGAGCAATAAAAGGTATACGTAAATCATAATCATCAAATGGTATACATCCACCTTTTTACACGGATATATGAGAAACAACGTAATGTAGATTACATCGCGGGAAAACAGATGATACTTTGTAGCTGCGATATTTAATCTCTTCTTTTTCACATTATCCATCTTCCGCCTTTTTGCGACACCATCTTCGACTTTATTAGCTTGACATCACTACGTATTCGCGTCGATCTATACACTCAGTACTTCTCGCGCTTCTTCCCGCGAATATTAGAGAAACACATTTACGTACGCAGGAGATACATACCCTGTTTTTATCATCTTATATTTCCGATTTGTGTAGTGCGAGATTCTGTAATTTTTAATGGAAAACCGCCAGACTGAATTTTCGACGTGATGAAGATGCCATCTTGATAAATATGAATGTCAAGAGATGCGTGCTCTATAAGATATTGCAGTACTTCATAAGATATTGCAGTAAGTATTGTATATCAAGTTATTATTTC
This sequence comes from Eciton burchellii, assembly GCA_020341155.1. NCBI lineage: Eukaryota > Metazoa > Arthropoda > Insecta > Hymenoptera > Formicidae > Eciton > Eciton burchellii. Next base: position 1,444,373 of record JAHMML010000015.1, read on the forward strand.
GAACTGTAAATGTTATAAACGTTACATAAAGATATTTTGATAAAATGGTAATCGTCATTTATGTTTATGAAAGAGGAAAAAAGATCTTTAGCAAGTTATTACTTGCGCAGGGATGTTTATATGAGCAAGCGTATATGTTTGTATAGTGATTACGATGTTTCCTATATAGCAGCATGTATTTTCGTTTGTGAACGTTTACGTGAATGTATCGTCCTGATAGACATTCATAAAATATGGTGGTAATAAGGTGGATGTAGTAAAGTTTTGATGATTAATTTCCATGTGAAAGATCACGAGACAACGAGATATCAGTAATATGAAACATGGATATCCATAATCATTTGTATCACAATGTACATATGTATTTACTGAGAAATTAACACAATATGTAGATAAGATAAATATACAGTTAAGTTATGTAGGGAAAGATAAATATATCGATCAAGTCTCCGTGATCGTTCACATTGATAAAACTACTTGCATTATGTTCTCAGGGGTGGCTTGATCTTTACAACGGGCTTCAGTAAAATGTCAGAAAGGCAATATTCATTGCGAGCCCCCGACATGTTGGGCGAGCCTATAGTTATGGTAGAATTAGATACGAGCAATGGAGTTATGTTCCCTCTCTACGATTCCGATACAAATCTAGTGTACCTATGTGGCAAGGGTGACTCTGTGATTCGGTATTTCGAGATTACGCCCGAGCCGCCGTTTGTTCATTACATCAACACTTTTCAAACTCCCGATCCTCAGAGAGGTATAGGTATGATGCCAAAACGAGGCTGTGACGTTAATAGCTGTGAAATAACCAGATTCTATCGATTAAACAATTCGGGCTTCTGCCAAGTAGTATCTATGACAGTACCGAGGAAGGTAAGAGCGTAAATTCGTTTTAATATGGAAATCAAAATTAAAAGATGAGAAAATCTCGATCGGAAAAGCAAATCGCATAATTATGTTTCAGTCTGAACTTTTCCAAGAGGATCTATATCCCGATACTGCCGGTGATACAGCTGCAATCTCGGCAGAAGAATGGGAGACGGGTACCGATGCGGAACCCATATTGATATCCCTCAGGGACGGTTATCAGCCATCTGCATCCAAAAACGAACTCAAAGTACAAAAGAAATCTAATATACTGAGTAAAGGTGCCAAAGTAGCATCTAACGCCGCACAAAATGCCGCGCAAGTTTCGCCGGGAGCATGCGTATGTATCGTAATATAAAATACGTTCTCTCTATTCGCACTGCGTACAATATTCGATAATCATTTGATTATGATTGTAGGAGGAACTATTGAAAGAATGCAGAGAAGAGATACGAAAATTAAAAGCCGTGATAGTAAAGCACGAAGGAAGAATACGAGTGTTGGAGTCAGCGGTCGCTCTTCAAATGAAGGAAGAAGAGAGAAAAGAAAAAGAGAAATCTGCTTCTCCCGATGGCAAAGAAGCGCTCGCCTCCGACGAAGTGTGAAACCTTCGGGTTTTATCCTCCCCCGCTCCAGTTCCCCACGAAAATTTCTAACTAGATCTTATTTTCTTTTTTCTTTTTCATTAGGACCACTAATATCATGTAATAAGAGAATGACCATATATTTTGATATAACAACTTGTGTAAATAGTAGGTTTTAGCGATGCCGTGTGTCTTCGACTCTCTGCAACGATCTTTGCTATTTATTGTACATCCACCATTCATCGTACATTCTCTGCATTTGTATTATGTTTACATGTTTTATTACTATTATTATATATATATATATATATATATATATATATATATATATATATATTATATATATATATTTTACAGAGGCGTTGGCCACACATGACAATATATGTCACTAGAGTTAAGTTTTCGATCGATATAACTACGCGTACGTGACTTTTATGTATATGAAACTTTGTACGAATAACGAATTCGTGATACATGCGAGTGCCTAACTTGTACAGATATTTGCTGTTAAATAACAAAGAATATTATTTTGTTTCAACACATGACTTGTATATATCGCGAATCATTTAATCCTGGCGGAGTTTTATGAGCCGCCTAGTCGCTAACGAAGAGACCTGCGAAGAAACGGTGTGCGATGCGCTCTGTTGGCCGACATCGGTAACATCAACATCTCATCGTGCTCTTAAGTTTCTATCTACGCGGGGGGGGGGGGGGATCCGGCCAACTGATCATAACTGCTGACCAGTTGCCATCGACCATCGGTCGCGAATGTTGCATGTTGGTTTGACGTGTTGCTAGTTATTGGAAGATGTGCCCCTTGTGAACTCGTGGGTTAATGTTGTAGCTTCGTATAAGCGCCGCTTTAATTTTCAGTGAGTATCTACACCCAGAATAGAATCCCATAGATTCGCAAAACTAATTTCAATTTCAGAAAACTCTGAGATTCCTCGAATGTCTCTACTTATCCGTAGGCGATTTCCTTAAAAGTGTGACATGTATTCGAGCGTCTTAAATCTTGAATGATACGACATCCGTGACCCGTTATCCAGGAGGACTGAAATTGTCAGATCGAGGAGGACACGCGTAGGCGATGCGTTGTAATTTAAACGAGAGGGAGAAAATGTGAACGCGTCGATGAGAAATAATGCTGAATAGGAAGGATTTGCAATATCTTCTCCGCGAACGAACCGAAAGCGACAAACGGGAATTGGATAACGCATATGTATTACACAAATTTATTATAATGGATTATGCATTATGTGCTTGTAGTTGATGCGAGTGACATTTCGCAGCACTTGGCACGAGCACGTTCGCGCGAGCTTCGCCGGCGCTATTTTAATTTCTGGCCTTGCGACATCGGGTCCAGCATTGTATTCTCCCATGTGAGCGTATTTTGCAATACTTCTGTTATTCTAACGATTCCGCCGGAGCTCAGTTCTCGATGCCGACTCCACGTGACCAGCGGGAACTCGTGAGTTTTACCGATAACTCGCGCCGGTTTCGTTAGTTCGTATCGAAATTATTAGAAATTCGATTATTGGGTGTTAGTTACGCATTCTAATGATTCTAATATGACACAGTCATTAGCGCGACACAATTAACGTATCCTCTTTCGCAATCGGCGCACGTTTCGCGTAATTTCCGATATAATATGATTTAAAGACGGAACGAAACTATCACGCCGATGAACCGTCGATTAGAGCGCCTTACACGAGCTGATTACATGATCGCTTTTTATCGGCCCGTAACTGCGTGGGCATAATGCCAAATGTCACTTATATAATCCCACGTGCTCTGGAGTCTCTTATTGAGGTCCTTAGATGAGACGGTTGCCCTATTATTAATAATAACAATAGTAAATCGCGATAAGGGCTCACAGGATTTTGCGATACGATGCACAAGCTCCTTGAGCTATTTATAGATCATCTGTAATGTGGGAATGCATACACGAGTATGCGCGCACACACAAGACGTATTCCTAAGTTACACGTCACTTTCGCGGCATCTTTAATGCACACACTTATGAATGAGCGACTTTTGAATAAATCGATACAAATGAATCGATATAAATCGATCAGGAACATCCGTCAATTAGAATTATGTACATGCCTACGTTTATGCATAGTTTCAAAAAGTTTGCACAATGATAATTATAATTCTGAGTTATTACATGTCATCATTGCATTACCTGGTTTGATAAGAATTAAACAAAACTTGTAACACTTCCGACTTGCATCAAGTTCTTATTCTCTAATAGATAGAAATGTTTTCGCTCTGACAATGAAGCATTACAACCGCAGCTATCAAATCATTTAGGTTTTCTCCGTCACCAAATAATATCTCTTCTTTTTATTTGTGTATATTTAATATGTTCCTTACGATTTTAGATTCTCTCGGAAGATCGGAAAACTACGTGACGAACAATGGCGTTGCTCAGGTTGCTCGTAGCAGGGGCAAGTGCCGCTGGTGCTGGTACTCTTACCACGTACTTGCTTTTATCGGATAATGCGGTGAGTGGATAGCAGTGATCGTAGAACACGCTATACGGGATTGTTTATAAATGTGTAAATCACGCGTATACACTTTCTTACAGTTACACTACGTATTATATAACATTTTATTAGATTACATGTGTCCGTTTAATCTATCTATCGTTGGATCGTTGGTTGCAGGTATATGCCGAAAAGATGAAACCAAGACCAGTTCGGAGGCCTTTACCAACACGGGAAGATCAACTGAGCACTCTTCAGTCGCAGAGTTATGACGTATTAATAATCGGAGGCGGTGCAACAGGGGCAGGATGTGCCCTGGATGCTTGCACACGAGGTGCATTTATGGCATCAATTTCTCGCTTGTTCAAGTAAAACCTGGTTTGTCGTTTTATGTTCTACTTCATTTTGATTTCTCTTTTTTTCCAAGGTCTGAAAACCGCATTGGTCGAGGCCGACGATTTCTCGTGTGGTACTTCATCGCGAAGTACAAAATTGATTCACGGTGGCGTACGGTATCTACAAAAGGCGATCATGCAGGTAGACATCGAACAATACAAAATGGTGAAAGAAGCGCTTTACGAGCGCGCGTTAATGCTGAAGAATGCACCGCATTTGGCACATCCATTGCCTATCATGCTACCAGTTTATACGTACGTTTATGAGCCGTTTATGATATCCTCTGAATTTTGACCGATCTTTTCACGCATCTTTCTATTATTTTCTATTATATTATTTCAGGTGGTGGCAGGTTCCTTATTTTTGGTTCGGCATCAAAATGTACGATTTTGTAGCTGGTAGGAAAACAATTAAATCTTCTTATTACTTAGGTAAATCAAATTCTCTAGAACTTTTTCCAATGCTGAAGGGCGACAAATTGAAGGGAGCTATCATTTATTATGATGGTATGGCTTTTCTCTTTCTTAGGAGAATTTCTAAGTTAGAATTGTCTATTCTTTGATTAAATATTTAGTTATTTGAATAGGTCAACAAGATGATACTAGAATGAATTTGGCAATCGCCTTGACAGCTTCGAGACACGGCGCAACAGTCGTAAATCATGTAAAAGTAACAAATCTGTTAAAAGGCCTCGATAAGGTATGTGCCACATATGTGCATGTGTATTTTTATATCGCAGTTACGTAAAACAAAAAAAAATTATGCAAAAAATTCTTTTCTGATTATAAAGGATGGCAAACGAGTTCTCGTGGGAGCACATCTCAGGGACGAACTCACGGGGAATGAATGGGACGTAAAAGCTAAAGCGATTATTAATGCAACTGGTCCTTTCACTGATCATATCAGAAAAATGGACGATCAAGATGTCAAGCCAATTTGCAGCCCGTCTTCTGGAACTCATATAGTACTGCCAGGATATTATAGGTAATCTAAATAATGTTCTTAAAATGACATATCGTTTAATTAATCGTCGTAATCAATATATCAACATCTTTATGCGATATAATTAGTCCCGATCAGATGGGTTTGCTCGATCCATCAACGAAAGATGGCCGGGTGATCTTCTTCTTGCCATGGCAGAAACAAACCATCGCAGGAACGACCGATTTACCATGCGAAGTTACGGCTAGTCCACGACCCACGGAAGAGGAGATTATGTTTATTTTGCAAGAAATTAAAAACTATCTGAATCCGGACGTCGAGGTGCGCCGTGGAGATGTTCTCTCCGCATGGAGCGGTATCAGACCACTCGTCTCCGACCCGAACAAACCGAACACAGAATCCCTCGCTAGAAATCACATAGTACATGTTAGTCCTACAAATCTCGTCACGATAGCTGGTGGCAAATGGACAACTTATCGTGCGATGGCTGAACAAACTATTGACGCAACTATAAAAGGTACGTCATTAAAATCGATTGCTAAAAATATTCTATCCCCTTTTTGTTTGCTACATATTTTTCTGTAGCGCTGATAGCTCGGCAATCTAAGAAGAAATTTGTTGATTTTTATATGAAGCTTGTGATCTAAAACCGGAAAGAAGTTGCCAAACTAGTTGCCTCCTTGTGGAAGGCGCTGAGTGCTGGAGTCCCACCATGTATATTAGATTGGTGCAAGATTTCGGTCTGGAATGTGAAGTTGCACAACATTTGTCCAAGACCTATGGAGATCGCGCATTTGCTGTAGCTAAAATGGCTTCTCTTACGGGAAAGCGGTGGCCGATTATTGGGAAGAAGGTCCATCCAGAATTTCCATATATTGACGCCGAAGTAAACCTCTTTCTATCTATGTTATCTATTATTTTAATTGAAAAAATTATATTAATACGTGCGTGTATGTTAGTCAAATATCACAACTGCTACGTATTATGTATTTCAGATACGTTATGGTATACGAGAATATGCTAGAACTGCGATAGATATGATCGCACGTCGATTAAGAATCGCTTTTCTCAATGTACAAGCAACTCAAGAGGCATTGCCAGGAATCATAGATATTATGGCTGAAGAACTGCATTGGTCGCAAGAGGAGAAGATGAAGCAATTTCAGCAGGCCAGCGAATTTCTTGCGTATGAGATGGGTCAAATAGTGAATCGTGTATCCCGTGACAAAATCCCGATTAATCTTACCAAGGACGAGGTACAACTCTATATTAAACGATTCGGAATTCTAGATAAGGACAAGAAAGGATACGTATCTATCAACGATATCAGGCGAGGACTGAAGGTTTGTACAAACTTTGATCTTTCTTTGATATCTTTTTCATACTTATTTATTTTTTTTATTTTTATCCTCTTTTTTTTTAATCATATTATCGATATTTGTTAATCGTCGATGTACAGGCGTTAGATATAATGAACCAGGATGAAATGTACTATTTGTTGAATGATATTGAACTCAATCACAATGGACAAGTGGAGTTGCAAGATTATTTGCAGGTAAATAGAAAATATACTTAATATATATATTTTTTATTCTTCGTAGCTCTTCGGAGATAAAGAAGTACCCGGTGAGGAACTTCACGAAATTCTGCGCGAAATCGACACCAATATGAATGGTCAAGTTGAGTTGGATGAATACCTCCAGGTCTGTGACATCGCGCATATAGTCACAGTTGTATCATTTTTTCTTGCATTTTTGCTTTAATTATTTGTCCTTTCTTGTTCACTGAATTTTAGTGAAATATCTTTTCTTCTGTTTATATAATATTATTGTATATGTGATATTAATCTAATATTTCTATTCCATAATTGACAAAAAATTGTTTAGTTTTTTTATGTGTGTTATATGTTTTTTTTATTTATGCCGCATGCCGTTATTTTGATATAACTGTTTCATACATCGTTGCATTATTTTCTTGTATTATCTTTTTAATACGCTTAAATTAGCATAAATCATTAGTTTGTATATGCATATATATATAAGTATATGTACATATATATATACATATATACATATACATGTAATATAAACACATAGCATACACATATACATATATTTCTTTCTATATAGATGATGTCAGCTATAAAATCTGGTCATGTGGCATATTCACGTTTTGCGCGGATGGCTGAAATGGAGGAAGCACGACACGAAAAGGAAATGCTCAAGAAACAGATCAGCGTTGAGAGATCAGGTGGAGGATTGTAAAAAAATTTAGGGACTATAGAAACATGTGAAAACCTCTTAACGTTAGAAAATATCTTAACGTTTCATCTCATATTTGATTTGAAACGTGCATATTTATCATAGCATATTGGTTCATTTAATCAGCATGTACGTATCATGAAAATAAAAAAAGATCAAATCATTATCATAAAAAATAAAACTATTACGAACAGTAAAAAATACATTGATCATATGAAAGTTTCATATAAGATGGTTCTGGTATACAATACTCGAGCTGAAGTTTCACTGATTTTTATCGATAAATGACTGTAAAATTATATATACTAAAGAAAAAATTTTAAATTCTAGAAGTACTCTATAGTTTTATGTGCATGTAATACTTGAATGTAACATTTGTGTATAAATTACAGAGTATTCTTCCTATTTGTACATATATCTGACGCTAATACATTAGAACATTAATTGTATTTTACTCTTGTATCAAAAATATATTCTATGTAATATATAAATTTTATCATCCTAAATTATAATGATATTTGCTGTTTATAATACTATGATTATATATTATGTATTATTTTATTTGAACTATCCCTTTTTTAATATAACATATTATACATGCAAAAAAAATGAAAATCTTACATAATCAAAAAAAATTTGTTATTGAGATTTTGAAATAGAATATTATTATTTATACTTCTATATCTATTGACATAGATGTGTTCGTGAGCTACTGTACAGATTATACATATTGTGAAAAATCATATAATTTATTATAGTTATAAAATGTAATGTAAACTATGTTGATCAATATTTATCTTATAATTTATTTCATCGTTCATCTCAACAATAAAGCCAATGATAAATGATTTAATATTTTTTATCATTACCGAATACTATTTGCTAAATCTATTAAATATATTAGAAATTATACTAATAATATTCATAAATCTAAGGCATTTATAATCTATGACATCGAGTCGAAAATTTCAAATAGTATTTTTGATCCGCACAAATCAAAAACTTCATGAGAAAGGAAATATTAGAAAAGTTCGATATTTATCTATATGTTATATAATCTATATCACGTATTATCTATGGCTATTGAAATTGAGTTTTCTTATTTACCTCGTACATTCCCTATACAAGAAAGTTAAAATTGTCAAAAAATATACCCTTCTCGCCATCTCGTTCACAATGAAAGAAATAAGCAATGGAAATTGCGAAAAGAATGTGACCGATCAGAATGTACTGTCCTCGAGTTTCGACGAATCTCACGACGCATACCACATAAACTATTCGTCGTTGTGTTCGATATACTAGGTGAAAGGTGGGAGGAAGCGGAAGACTAGAGAAAGTAGGAGGTGCGCATGGTTTAGCCCTCTTTAATAGGGTGGGCGTCCGAAGTGTTCTCGCGTACGCCCCTGCCGAACGACGCCCCAGCCAGCTGCAGCCAGCTCCGGCACGGTTGGTTCGGTTACGGCGGCGGTCAGTCAGCAAGCACGGCCGACCAATCAGCGAGTTCGTGCCATCTGGCGAGCGTACAGCGACGTTGCTACCTTGCGCACCGCCCATTGGCCCCATGTCCGTGAATGCGTGCATACGCGCGTTTTACTGGCCCCTTACAGCAGTATTCGTTAGTGTTTGTAATTTCCGCCGTTTCGAGACGTGGATAGGACGACACAAGTGAATCCGTATAGAGTGAGCAAAGCGTTTGCGCGCATACACGTGTAAAAGAATATTTTAATCGACGCATCAAGTGAATCACATACGTCTATCGCATCATCGCTTCTCCCTCAGACTTGCCCCGCTTGGTGAACGTCACGAATCAACACGGCTAGCGAAGGTGGTGGTCTGATCCGTTACTGCGTCCCTATAGTGAATAGCATAATGGTGTTTATCAAGCTATAACTTCAGGGCGCCAATGTTACACTATCGAATATCGACCACAATGCAAAGCAATTTGATATTATTAACAGTTTTCATGACATAGAACGCGAGTGACTACCGTGGCTGGTGACGCGCGCGTCATCGTCGTGTGTGTTATATTCGTATGTGTAACTCCGTATATAAAGAATATTTACATCAGGCCAGCAACCAAAATAATCGCTTTGAAATAACTTTGAAGTGAATAATGTTACTTTGATCGCATATATGAACAAAGAAATATTTTTGCCATAACTTTATTCTTGACGACCACCGTGAAGTTAATTACGTCTGAATCTAGAAGTTTCATCCTAGTTCGAAAGAGACGCACGTTTTCCTATGTAGTTCGATTGTTCGCTAAACCATTAGGAATAGTAGTGACACACGGTGGCATCGATGTGGCGTTGATGTTAATATTGCCGTAACATTCGTGTATGTCTTCCGCTGGGCAACACGTGTTTGTTTCCAAGTTAGGTGGAGTCCCGTGTGCAAAGTGGGTGGAGGCTGCATCGCGAGTCTGCCTTCTCCGTTATCACCGGTACCGCGCGAGGCGCAGCGAGCTGCGAACAGGCGAGTGGGCGGGTGTGACGACACACGCAACATTGCCATTGTATTGAGGAATCGTGCGCGTGCTTCGATATGAATCGGGTGGGGCGGTAGAAACAGGGGCGTAAAGAGGCGTTCCTTGATCGGGTTCTCGAGAAGTATGCTCACGACGGTCTTTGTTTCCTCGTTAAAGATGATTAGAGAGCGTCGATGAATGATTCCGCTGTTGCTATACTCTGCGTCAAATATTGGAAAACATGATATCCTGAGAGCGAATTTTATTTGTTTCTCTTCTATTTTTTGATATCTTGGTATTAGATGAAAATATTTCAGTCATCTAATCGAAATCCGATACCATATTTTCAAGCTTGCGCAATAATTATAATTATGTATAGATTTTTAATCTTCGAATCTTTCTAACCTTCAAATTCTCTGATATCAATTTGTATAATTTTTTCATCTTATATTATGTTAGTATCAAGATTATTATAATATTTGAATAATTTTCTTATATAAAATGAATATAAATGAATAAAAAATTTTTTTTAATTTATAAAATTTATGTCTGCTTTTAGGAAAGTTTCTGAAAGAATTTCTCTTATCCAAAAATTTCTAATAAAAGAGTTATTAGAATAATTATATTGCACTATGAATTCCTAGCACAATAGTAATGCGATTCGATAAAGTGGCATTAGATTCATTGCCATAAGTTGTGTATAGTGCAAAACGCTATTATTCATCATGAAACGAAGTATAGATGGAAGAAATATCTCTCAAGTAAGATATTCAATATATTTTTATCTCTTCTATTTTTATATTTACCTTTTAATATTGATTAATTGATATTGATCATATATAAAAAAAGATAAATACAAATATCCAGAACAAAAATGAATACAATAATTATTTATAGGAGGAAATTGAAGAAGATCCTTTGCAAGCGCAGCAGCAACAACAGCAACAACAGGAAGAAGTAGATCAGCAACAGTTAGAGCAACAACAGCAGCAAACTGCCCAACCACAAATTCGTTTTTTAAGTGCAAATGTGTTGCAACAATTACAACAGCAACAAGATGTTCAGCAAGCTCAGCAGCAACAACAACAACCACAAGTTATTACTTTGCAGCAACTACAAAGTTTTGTGCCTTTACAAGCCCAACAACCACAACACGATCAACAGAGAGCACAAGCGATCTCTGTTCAATCGCTACCTCATCAATTCTTACAGGTAGGTATCAATAGAAAATTATTATTTCGTATACCTTATATGTATTCATGATATGTTTTCTAGGGTGCTCAGATTATCAGTACTCAAGCACAAGCGGCTCTTCAACAGCAGCAACAACAGAATCAGCAACAGACACAACAACAACAAACTCAACAACAACCACAAGCACAACAACAATTGAGTTACAGTGTAGTACCTCAGATGCAGGCTGTCAATATAGATGGTCAGGAAGCCTTGTTTATACCCTCCTCTGCGATATCAGGTGGCCATCACCAAACACAGCCGACAATGCAATTTGCTACTGCAAATGGCCAACAAATGCAGCTTGCCGGTCAGCAAGTACAATTAGCAAATGGTCAGACCATTATCACGCCACAACCAGTTAGTCTTATAAGAGCACCGAGTGTCTTCCCCACTTCACTTTTACAAAATATCACAGGGCAAACAGTCCAATTGCCGACAGGTATATTAACAATCGGTTTTTATTTGCATATTCCTATTATATACTAAACGACATACGGATAATCAAGTAATGCCTGTATATTCTAGGTCAAAGTGTACAAGTAAGACCACTTCAATTTCCTATGCAGCATATTCAACAAACAGTTCCGGTACAAGTACCAGTTACTGCTAGCAATGGACAAACTGTTTATCAAACTATACACTTTCCTGTTCAATCCCTGTCCAATGTTTTTAATATGCCTACAACACAAATGATACCACAAATTACGCAAGTAATAATCTATATACAATATATACTGTGTCGTAAATTGTTATATCAATGAAAATATGTATAAATATATATCCTATTATAGCAACTACCTCAAGTGGCCCAGATAATCACGCCAAATGGTCAAATTCAACAAGTACAAATTGCCAATTTACCACAGCTTCAAGGTCTTCAGGTAAAGTTAGATTAAATTAAGATAAATAATGAATTATAGATTATTTTCTCTGTAATTCAAATATATAAACATATCATTAGAGTCAACAAGTGACGCAAGTGGCTCAGCAAGTTGCACATCAACAAGCACAACAACAAGTCGTCCAGCAACAAACTCAACAACAAGTAATACAATCTGTTCAGCAGCAGCAGCAGCAACAACAAGCCCAAGTTCAAGTACAACAGCAACAGCAGGTACAACAGCAGCAAGTACAACAAGTGGTGCAACAAGTAATACAGCAACAGCAGCAACAACAACAGCAACAGCAGCAACCACAATCACAGCAACAACAGCAGGCATCACAACAGCAACAGCAAATGCAACAATCTTCTGCTCCATCGACAACTGTAGCGACATGGAGCACAACAGTCGCAACTCCTAGTAATGTTCAGGTAACATACATATTTCCGAATTTCAATACTATATATATTCACATGATGTTATTTTTTTTTATTATTCTACTATGATACATTTCGCTTTCTTCAGGTGCTTGGTATAAGTTCATTAGGAAGAAGTATAACAGGCAATACCAATGTTATTACTACGAAAGATGGCCAAAAAATCGATGTGCAAACGTTATCCAGTTTAACAAGGCCGCCAGAAACCGTAGAAGGTGACATCAAAGTAACTAGTATTGATGCTAGTCAGTTGACTGGTGGGCAAGTAATACATATTCCTGCTGCCCAAGCGGCTCAAGCTGCAGTGCAACCCATTACGATTACCGGTAAATAAATATTGTGCAGTTGTAGTCAAATCCAATATAACATTGCTAAATATCTACAGAAATTATGAAATAGAAGATATATATATATATATATATATATATATATAATTATCTATTTTTATTTTTTATATACATTTTCTCATCGTAATTTATATAAAATAAGTCTTCTATAATTCGTTCTGATTCCCTAGGAGCACAAGGACAACAGTTAACGCTTATTCCTGCATCCGCATTAGCGAATTTAGCTGCGCAACAAGGTAGTATGATAAGAAATGTGAATAATGGAAGTATAATGCAAATTCAGCCAACGACTGGGATGAATACGAACAACGGCTTCTTGCAATCGATACCCGTGCAAAATATCCCAGGCTTAGGCAACGTACAAGTAATTCCAGCAAGCGCTTTGCAACCGACTACAGTCCAGACATTGCCAGCTACTGCTGCTACGCCTATCGTTGCAACACCAACTGTACAACTTGACTCGAGTGATCCTACGAAATGGCAGATTCTTCAAACTCTTCAGTCAAACGGGACTTTGACGACGTCTGCCTCGCCTATGACACATCAACATCAGGTATCGAACGCATCCAATACCAATACCGAAACCGATACTAACAAGCAACATCGTAGAAGAGTTGCGTGTACGTGTCCCAATTGTGGTGATGGAGACAGGTAATAATTTATCAAATAGATACAATAGATAGATATTAATATCTTCGTAAAAAGTAGATTAAATATTAAAGATATATATTTCTCTATAGAAATAGGGATATGAGCAGAAAAAGACAACATATATGCCATATTGCTGGATGCAATAAAGTATATGGAAAAACAAGTCACTTACGTGCGCATTTACGTTGGCATACAGGCGAACGACCATTTGTTTGTAGTTGGATATTTTGCGGTAAGAAATTTACTAGATCCGATGAGCTTCAGAGGCATCGTAGGACTCACACTGGAGAAAAACGTTTTCAATGTCCAGAATGTACTAAGAAGTTTATGCGATCAGATCACCTGACGAAACATATTAAAACACACACAAAGATTCGTAGCACGGTAAGTACTACTTCGTTGTATAATATTACATCATGATACATATCATGATTAAATAAATAATACGACGAATATTTAATATCAGGAGGCTGCCACATCGACTCAGGAAGGATCATCGGACAGTCAATCTTCCACTGAGCAGAAAATTATTATAGCGTTACATAAAGAAACAGATCAGTCCGATATCGTAATAGCAGAATCGATAGACAACATGAAAAGCGAATCAACGAATCACGTAACAAATGAATAAAAATTCTTATATATTATTAGTAATAAGCTTTATACTTATAAAGCAATTGAATATCATATCCTCAATATTCATTTTGAGAAAAATTGATAAGGAAGTACATTCGAATTACATCTTCTCGAATTATGTTCACATTCAATGAACTTTAAAAGCATCAACAAAAATTTTAGAAAATTAGTATTATTTATATAGTATTACTATAGATATAAGTATAAGTGCATTATTACATAGATGAATGAAATTCATAGTGTATTGACTAGAGAATCCGATGATTTTGAACATAATGTAAAACGATTATTCTATATAAGATTCTATATAAGATTAATCTAATAATCTGACATAAATATAAGTCGCAATAGATTATACAATATATTTTTTTATCGTGATTGTATATATATATATATATGTATATATATATGTAACATATATATGTAAATTGGTGTATAAAACTTTTCAGAAGAAGTTTACATTTATAAATCTCTTGATATTATAAAAAATCGAAATATCTGGTTGTTTCTTTAATTTATCAAATTGTAGACTAAACTGTCGTTTCGTAATACATGATGAAATTTTACCTTAAAAACTTTATCTTAAAGAATTTTTTTAATTCAAATGTTTATACATATAGATTATAAAAAGCAGTACAACCAGTACAACCAGCGAAATGGTTTGCCTTTTATCTGCATCAATATAACAAAACAGCATAAATATTAAAACTTATTGAGAGATTGTCCATGAAATGTCCATGTCCATGAGATTATTATGGATTATAATTAGAAATCTGTCGTGATTTTATATATCTCTTTCCCACTCTTAGTTTTCCAATACATTATATTATTTTTTAAAAATATTTCTTCACGAGTTATAATTTCTAATCTTCATTTTTTCTTACCTTACTTTCCTGTTCGTCATGATATAAATAAATTTATGTTATGTTTGCAATATCATTGAATCTTATATCAATATGAAGCTAATATAATAATGTCAGAATCTAAAGTGGGATATATGTATGTATATACGTTGCGTATGTACTTTGTATGCGTGTGTATATGTATATATATATATATATATATATATATTCATTCGCATATTGCTGTTTCTGCTGGTATAAAATAATAATAAAGTGTTGGAAAAACATATGTTACATTATGTTTTATGTTATGTTAGATTTCTTTCTTTATTGACAAATAAATATCCCATCATATATTCTACTAATAAATTTACAGACTATTATTTGCTAGAAAGCATGTATAAACATCATTAAATCTTGTATTTATATATATATATGTGTATATATACATATACACGCATATGCATATAAATACGAATACACACACGAAATGAAAAATATTCTCCATAGTATATTTTATATTCTAAATGTAAATCGCTGATTCATCGGTATATTGGACAATATGAGGAACATAAACAGAACGCGCATATATTTAAAGAAAATGTTATGTTTCTTTTGAAAATAATTATGCCATTTTAAATGTCACTCCTGAATATTCTTCTTTCAGATTTAAATATATAAAATCTGCAATTTTGTATAATGTGGGATTTTGCAAAAAAAATCTTGTTATCAAAAAGAGTTCAAAGTTAAGCTTCGTTAAGTTCCGTAAATTTTAAACTGTAAATTGCAATGATGTTATTAGCATTCTTGCTTTGAACCATTTAAAAACAAAAAGAATTAACAAAATCTTGTGCACACATGAGATTTGTTCAAACTTTGCCATTTTTACTTCAATATTAAATAATTTCTTTCAAAATAAAGTGTAAAACTTATCATTGAAAACAAGAAAACCAGCAGCAATGAAGAGCGTTAAATTTAAACTTAAATTTAATAACGGTGTACAGTGTCCTTTTATTATATAGACGCAAATTGACGGGATACTTGTCTAGCGTCTGATATAAAGTGCAAATGCGTTCCACTTCTAAATAGAGCATATACGCGATAACATTGCCCGAAATAATTAAATACAATATCTAAATTCATAATTATTCGTATTCTTTATGCAATTATACTATATCTTATCTTATGTTTATAATGTGTAATCTTGTTGATTGTTGCAAACTACAATTGTAGATATAAGATTTCGTCTCCACGAGTACGCACAGATAACTTTTAAAAGTTATAAGAGATATAAAAGATCTCTCAGATAAATATCTTTGTTATAGAAATATGTAGGTACATCGTGTATCTTTGCTGTGAATTTCACTTTATTCATCTTATATTATATGCATTCATACTGCAAAAATCAGTTTTCATTAGGATTAACAGAGAACTAGCGTAACAAGCGATGTTATGATCTTAGTGCTAGGAAAACTAAACAAACTTGTTACATATCTTTATTCGTCGAGACTCAGATGGAAACTGTTATATGTGTATATACAATGTGCAAAAATCTTGACGACTAGACAAGCAAACTTCGAACAAAAAGATTAGTCTGTGATCATGTACAGACACTCCTCGTTTTTGCATTCTTAAGAATTGTCTATTAAAGATAACAAAAGAAAAGGTAGTAGGAATACTCTAACGTATATTTTTATGTGTCAATTCCCTTTGTTTTTGGAACAACTAATAACCGTTAGTTGTTGGTGCATATATGTCGTAAATTTTCTATGTATGCATAATATAGAAAATAAAATTTTTCTGGTAAGCTATTTCATTCAACAAATCCAAATTATATTTAAATTGGGTTATATTTAATACATGTTAATTGAATATAATAATTTGCCTTTAAAAAATTATGTAAATTTTTAAATCTATTCTTATCTTAGCTCATATTACAGGTTTGTATATGTCGATTTTACTGAGCCTCGGCGACATATATAAATAGCAAAAGAATCTTTTGGTCAATTTGTTTCGAATTTGTTTGAAATGCCGTTACAATGAAATAATAGATTCGCGCGCCCATGCATAAATAATGTATATAAAAATCATAAACTTCAGTTTTACTGGAATTAAACCATAAAATAAAAGCTCTTTTTTATCAAGATATAACAGCATTTATAATTCATTATTGTGTGGTATATGAAAAAAGTATTTAACCAAGTATTTACAAACATTGGACCAAAAATGGCATTGCTAGAGATTACATAACATAGTGTCCAATTTAATCTTAAAACGGCGTAACAACGGAGACAAATGCATATGTGATTTGATCTATGATTTTGCTATTTGCACTAATGTCCGTTTAGTACAATCCGCTGAATGCAGAACAAAACAGTTCCTTAACTCAGCACTTCACATTAAGATAATATCAATCTATTGAGTGTGATAACGATTTTAATTTTGTAGTTAATATATTATATCTGTAAAGAGAGAAATATATATGTTACTAAGATCAAAAAATTGCCCGAAATGGTAACAAAAGGAAGAATTTTAAAAATAGATGTGCATTCGACTAAATTATGCGAAACGGATAAAGAAAAATATCACTTTGTAATCTCACTTGAAAAAGTATGCTGGAGCTACTCTGTAGACGAAGTAGATGAAGTAGATGACGAAGTAGATGATGTTCGGCTGATCGGTTGTCCTGTTCGGTTTGCTTCATTCGCTGCCCTATAGATGTTAGAATCTTTATACATAAAAAAAAGGAAGATATCATGCAAATAATACCGTTTAATGCAGAATTTTTTGAAATATATATAATGCTAGAAATTACATGATTCTCCCAGCTTGAGAATACATATGTATACAGTTGATTCGCCGATTTACCTGAACAAAGCAGCAAGGCTGGTTCCAGCTAAACTGGATCCGGTATCCTGATTCGCTTCAGCCGGGTTCTGATCTCCCAAGTTTTGTCTGCAAATGGGACAAGTTCCGTGCTAAAAAATGAAAAAAAGGAGGAGGGGAAGGGAGAATCAAATTAGCAATATTTACATCTCGATTATATCAATTATATATCAATTATATGCATCAATATATATGCATTATGCACACTATCAAAAATTGCATATTATTTCAGCTTACTAATTCCAACCAGGGTACAATACATGGTGCGTGATACACATGCTGACAGGGTAGCTGTCTAACTGGTTCTGACAGCTTGAAATCTTCCCAGCAAACGGAGCATTGCAGCTTACAATCTGTACGATATTATATAAGATTATACATAGAATTTTGTAATTAAATTATTTGACTAAATATCAGTAATATTAGATATTAGATATTATTACTAACCAACTTGATTTTGCGATATAGTAGTTGTAGGTATTTCATCGATTTGCTTGCGTGGTAAAGGCGGAGGTCCGGTACCATCCATTTGATTCAGTAATTGAGTAACAATAGCATCTAATCCATCTCGACCCCAAACATAGTCTCCAGGATTTCCCAAGAACAGTCTAATATTGAATCTACATTATTTTGTTTTATTTTAGTAATACTAAAGATTAAATAAAATTGTTAATGACTTATATCCCCTTGTATGTGAATGAATGAATTTTTGAAATATTAATTGTTGTCAGCACTGTTGAAAAAAATATATTAAAATGATGACAATTTATATAGTTTTATAAAATATGCATAAGGAAACAAAAAAAGGATAAATGATTAAAATATAATAACAATATAAGAAGTCAATTCATATTCCATAAATATTTATAATTATTCGATTGATTGGAATCATGTATATCAAATAGTCAATGTCAATATTAGATTTCAAAAAATAAAATATTTTGCACAGATCTATAAAATTCCAAAAAGAAATCTGGAACAATTGTAATATAAAATATTTTATTACTTATTATAACTTAATAACTTAATAGAAGTAGAATAAATAATGGATTTTAATATAATGGATAATTTATAATGGAAAGATGTCTTCTTAATCCGTGAAATATATCTCTGAATAAAATCGTTTCATATAATGAGTTAGCTATCATAAACATTCATAAAATGATATCTATATTTTGAAATCATGATCTAATATTACACGAATAAAAATTATAAAGAAAACTTACACAGATGGTTGTACATCTTGTCCCATAGAATGGCCCAAACTCGCTGCTCCGGATAGATTGAAGATAAAATCGTGTATGAAATTCTCTATAGGCATTTGTAGATTTTCTTGCCTCCTACGATTACTGAAATACATTGATAAAATATCGATTATAAAGATTATAAAAAAATTATTATTGGTATTCTATTATAGATTAAAAAGAAAGCATATTATCTGTTAAATTTAATGAATATTCCAACAAGTAGATTCATGAATTGTGTATATTGTTTGCTTGCAAGATTAAAGTAGTACATATCAAATACAGTGATGAGCTCAAAGAGCGATACACAATAAAACATGATGCAACATGACATACCTGCTGTTGCGACGTCCATCTTGCGGAGTACGGGACCAATTAGTTCTTCTCCTACTTCCAAAAACGTAGTTCCTGTTACCCGTGCCGGATTGTTGATTGGTATTGGGCTGTTGATTGGTGTATGTATTTGAAGAAAGTCCCATTATCATTTCTATTAAATCGCGATCACGATCACGGGCACGATCCGAGCGCGAGGACTGTGTCAAGCGGACAGCGTTTATGAAACTTATCATCACAAAACGCTCATACATAATTTCCGCGATGCTATCACCGATTTTTTTTCTTTTAATTTCAGTTACTTACGTTAAATCCTAAGATATCAACATCAACATCGCTCAGATCTTCGCTATTTATCTCCATGCTCGAACTGCCCTCATTGCTACTGCTTTCCAATTCTTCGATAAAGCCGCTTGCGCATCGTGGACAAGTGTAATTCTAATAAAAAATTAAATATATGTTAAGTATGCAGATTTGTGCAAAGTTTATTTCGTAAGATCTAGTAAATCAATACATCAACTATTTAGATACACACATATACCTCCATACAAATACATAATAGTTATTTTACAAATCGATATTTTACAATATGGAATTACATGAATATATTTTTTATCATAAATAACATACATTTTTAAAGCAACAACAAGATTGATACGGATAATAATTATCATAACAATTATTGACAAGTGTTCTCTATTCAAAACGCAATAATTATTATAAACATTTTCCCTTTTTTCCTTGGGAATATAAACATCTGGCTATCCTATTTTAAATGCATAATGTTATGCATATATGATTTAAAAAACAGACACGAGAACTATTTTTACTAAAATACAAACATTTTTTTTTTTTTTCATTCGACATACATCTCTGCATAACTGCGCATAAAAGTTACATTAGATCACGCAAGTATCATGCTGAAGCAATCGTGTTGCAGACTAATATACCGTTCAAGGCAGTTTGAAGCTTATCGAATGATCGTCGAAGTTCTTACTTCACGAATGATGGAATTCAGTCGAAATAACACTCGAACAAACAAGCATCATGCTTTCGGTTCCTTTAAAGGAAAAAACATTCGGAAAATGGAACGTGTGGTGGCGAACATGATTCATTTTGCATGGTTGTGAAGTTCGATAATTTGGATGGCATTACAGTGAGGACGATGCGATAACGAAACGTTTGCATGATTGGTACATATGTCGCGTCATTAATCCATCACTTGGTGTGAAAGATCAACGGCCAGTACATCGGAATACTATTTTCCGCAGAAACGGGTGGGAGAGAAGAGTTTCCGCACATGATCATGAATGACAGCTTCTTGTAGCAGAGAACATTTTACAGCGCATATGCAAGCTTGCACGTATTGAAACAATACGAATTAATGAACTATTCTCGCGGGATATAGTTCAGATCACTTACTGGCAATAAACGCTCAATTTCGACACTGCATTTGTGGCAAAAAAATCGAGACATTGGACTCCCGTCCACAACGGCTTCCGCCATATTTTACTCGTCCCTCTACTTCAACGTTACTAGTTATTACCAGCGGTTCCGCAGTTAAATCGGCCCGATTAGCCATGAAAGAGATGAAATAAGATAGGTGTATAAGATTAATTCTGCGCGAACGCATATGCATAGATTAATAGTGAAAGTAGAGCGAACCTGATTAGTTCTGCCGCATTGCAAATTGATATTTTATTGCAACTTTTATTGAAACATCTATCAATATCGCGTATATAATTTGGTTACATTATACTAGATATTCTCTTCAAGTTGTCAATTTCCAAAGAATGATGCTACTTTAATTAGGATTCATGGACATAGATACAACTTACGGATAAATATTATCACCGCTGATAAATGAAGAACATGATGAAATAAATATTGTATAAAATAAAATATAAATTTATTCACGACTTATCGACATTCGCAAGTTTTGGTAGTTTTCTCTGTGCCGTTTTTCCCTCAGAAAAAATCTATCAAATTCTAGCCATGAAGTTCTAGCATCGCTTTGATTGTACGATCATGATCCGAACTTCATCTGGCTTCTTCAATAATTCAATAGAAATTCTCTGTTTTTTTTTTCTTGCGAATCTAATAGGTTTGTCCATATTGCTTAGAATCGCTGAATTCTTAATAACTTCTCGATAATATATATAAGTGATAGATGAATGTAGCGATTTACTTAATTATTATATAACTCGCTTAAATTAGATCTGGTTTTCTTTAATGAACTCGCTATTCAAGAAGAACTTCAAAACCTCTTATACTTCATAATAATATAAAACAGGCAGCACAAATTTTCGTGACATGTCGAATAAGTTAGCCAATCGAGTGGCGTCACGTGTAACAAAAAATCATTTATAAAGCAATCAGAAAAGGACACGATTCGTGAAGAAATAGAGAATCCGTCAGATCCGTTAGATCCGTTATTCAATTCCGTTAGATCAAACTTCAGAAATCTGAAATAGCGAATTGGAAATAGCGAATATACAATAACTTCATATCATAATTATTGTATAATGCTATTGTCGATCTTTGGGAAATATGTTTTCTTAAATACACGAAATTTATTTCTTATTGATAATCATCATATCTCCTATGAATGAGTGGAGATATTATGAATAATGAAAAGAATGTAGTAGTATAGTACTTTCTATGACGCACATCAAATGTGATAGGATTTTACTTGAGTTAGAACTTGAGTTTTCAGATGAAAGAGATTTTATTAGTACCTAAGTATGATATATATATCATATTTCTAGTTTTATAATTAGAAAATAAAGAGTTCCTCTTTATTTTTTATTGCGATGTGGTTGTTAGTAATTTCTATATTGACTATACTTTAACTATATTGACTATATTCTATATTGTCTTGCTCAAAATATTTTTTTTTTCTGTTACCTTAACTGCATTGATTCTCTTTTTCTCCCATTTTCCATCAATTTAAAACTGTATATCTATCTTTTATTAACTTCTAAGCGTACATTGATTCAACGGTAAAAAACAGGCTTAAGACTGGATCAGGTGAAAGACTGGCGCAGTGAACTATTGCACTGAGTTCAATTAAACTTCTAAAGAGGGCATTACTTGATGTCAGTAGTACCAAGAGTGCTTCAATGCATATTTCTTGATCAACGAGTTTAAGCAAGGAGCATCATATAGATCTATTGTATATTGAGAAATGTAAGCACATTCTTCACGAAATTGGAATGAAGACTTATCATTTCCTGTACGTCATTGGTTTATGCCGGATTCACATTGTGTCTGATATCACATTGTGATATCAATGCTCCAAGTACGATATCCAATAGAAAAGCTTATTTCCTAAAATTCAAAATATTTACTTGGAATCTCTAAAAATCGAACTATTTTACTGAATGTCGGACATCATAGGTTGAATGTATGAATTCTGCATATTGCCATGTGTTTATCTCTTTGATGCATCACTAAATAATTTCAATAAACGCGAGTAAGGAAAGTCAGCAAAGTCAAACATGACAGACTATTCAGGTAAATATAGATCAATTAAAGCATTTAGCAACATAAATTTATTTTTTAAACGTTTTCTCTGTTGTATATTGAATCAAATAATTTGTCCGCACATAATATTTGTGTAATTAGAAATTTAAGTTATTAAGAAAAAAGTATAACCATTAAGTTATAAGAATTAAATTATAATTTAAAAATTATAATTTAAGTTATAAAAAAAAAGTATAACTATTAAGCTGCGATTGTAAAGATAAAACAATTTCTTTAATTAAAAATGATTTTCAGGCTTATGTTCAGCCCTTCCTGATGTTAATATATCTAATGTATCGATTTGCAAAAATCGTGAGCAAGCAGTCACCAATTTTCTGGAGAATACTTTGCCATCCTCCGACTGCAAACACATTCCAGATACATTACGAAAAGTAAGCAGATAAATAAACATATTCATTGAAATATGGGCTAAAAACATTATTTTTATAATAATTTTTAGACGTTCACCTTCAGTAAATTCAGGATAAAGCGCAGACAGAAAATGGATTGCAGAAACACATCGGTATCCACTAAGAAAAAATCAGAACCTCATTTATCCAAGCGTCTTTCCAATATATCTTTCAAAAACCAACTTAAATATGATGAAGTTTATCCTCTAAATAGATTATGGTTGAGTTACATAAAAAATCTGCTTGGCATCACATCATTCATCAATATACCAAGAAGTCCAGATCATCCAAATTGGGAAAATATTAATCAACAATTGATGAAGGCTGATTTCCATGGTGCTAATATTACAATTTACAAATCAAGATGTGCAAGTTTGGTGGGACTGATGGGCATCGTCGTGCAAGACACGAAAAAAACTTTCAAGATCTGTGGAAAGGACAATTATATCAGAAGTATAAGCATAACTATAACTTTTCTCTGTAGTTTGAACCATGCAATATCATGCACACATTATAATACATATTTATTTTATTACTATTGTTATTATTATTTATAATTATTATTTCATAAAATTTTGTTTTCAGCGATACCAAAAGATATAGTTATAATTCGTATTCATATGGATGATAACATAACATTGGAAGTCTATGGGAAGCAATTAGGTATAAGACCTGTGGAACGAGCTGTAAGGAAATTTAAGAATATGGGACTAACTCGGCTGTGATAGTGTAAGCAGTCTTCAAATCTTTAAAATCAAATGAATTATAATAATGTACAAAGTATGATAATTATAAAAAATCGAAATGAATCAATTTATAGATGTAATAATATATCATAATTTTGCTTTCTTTCTCTCTTTTTAGTTTATATGTATATAACATATATACGTTAGAATTATTTATTCGGACATATGTTTCGTTATTCTTTTGCAGATTATTATTATAGGTTACAATTACAGAATTGATAATACGTATTTACTACTTACATGTTACATGTTATTTAGTTATATAATATATAATATTATATTTATATATATATTTTATATATATATATATATATATATAACATATTGTGTGTGTAACTACTAAACAATAATCAAATATACTTAATTTCACCCATATTCCATATCGAAACGGTCAAACATACGATACCCCGATGACAATTATTTCCAATTAGTAACTATATTTGTTAATTAATCTACAATTTCACTGACTAAATTCAGTATAGCGTCAGGGTATTACAGACCGTCTTTCATATAATCTCTCATGTAATATGTACAGCTGGATCGCTGCAAGATTAATTATGAAGTAGTAAAACGAAAGCTTAATGTGATACAAAACAAGATGGACAAATATCCTACATACCTTTTTTACTATCATATAATACAAATTATTAATCGGATGCAATAATAACTCCGTAAAATTATATCATTCCATATAAACTTTCGCTTTGTACTTCAAAATATGAAGATTATATACTATGTAATTCGTTAATTATGTCTCGAAATGCAACATAAACGAGGTATCATTAAGTGTATATGGTGTATAATACGTAGCAAGGCAGCCCATATATAATAGGAATGTTAAAAGTAAGATGTACCACACAAAACTAACATTTGTTTTTGTTGGTTTCCTGCCGTACCTCATACATTGATCCTGATCGATTGATGTAGCTTTGTACACGCGCAACATAAATATTTAAAAAAAACACAAGTGTCCAACAATATGACTTTGTCGTCTCACATCTAGAGATATTGCGGTTATTTAATACTTGCATAATTTAGGCATAGTTCGTAACAATATCATGTTATAATTAACAATCAATAACTTCAAGTAAGGTACTATGCACACACATTATGTGGAATCGAAACGAGTAGAAAATATTACCAAAAACTTCGTACGATTATGAATGATACGATAAATCGTGCTCTATATATATTTTATTCAAATCCTTAAATATTCTCATATATTCCTCGAGCTCTCTATTTGTCATTGTTTTCTTATATAACGGATAAGAAAAGGTTAAAAGCATGAAGAGCGATCAAGAACTCAATCTACTGTATATATTTCAATACATTGATAAGACAATAAGATCTTGCCATCAATTGCAATACCTAGAATTATTTATTTTATCGGTCATTTATACGCAAATCAAAACTAATTGTGAACATGTATGTTCAAGCAAATATACACATAGGTAGATCTAGAATGATGTTATGTACTACAAATACGTGAATGTATTTTGAAAAGTCTACTGATTTTTTCCTGTCTTGAATCTCGTCGTTACAAACTGATATGTAACGACGCTCGATCTACTTGATCTAAAGATATTCTTATTACGCTTCAATTTTGCGAGGGTACCTTATTCTCAATGTGTTTATCACACGCAGAATTTCTCAAGAATTTCATAATATCATAATGCCATCGTTTTACGAAAGTAAAAAGAAATTTATAAACGTGCTTGATTTTTATTGACATCTACGTATGTGAAAACCAAATCGAAAATATCTTCAAAAAGAAAGCATCGTGCAATTTATACAAAAATGACGGTTCGAGGATTGATGGCTGATTTCGCTTCGATATTGACGAAATAAGCTTGCTTCTTTTCAGGAGCCAAAAGAAAGGCACATAGACGCACACACTTGTGTGCAAGTAAAGAATAGCATAAAAATCATACCCTGCTTATACAATTTATATATATGTGTGTGTGTGTGTGTGTGTGTGTGTGTGTGTGTATGTGTATGTGTGTCTTATTTTTTTACTGTCTGTATAACGATAATTAAATCCACAATAGAAAAATTTCAGCACTGCGAAATTTAAAAATAAGTAATATTTTCCTTTTTTTTGTTTTAAATAATATAGATTTCAGGGATTTATATTAAAGAGCTATGTAAATGATGAAATCTAATGGTTTGCTCAACGCTTCTTCTATAAATTACAAGTTTACATTTAGCATAGTGTGTGATAGCTTTCGCCTAATACACACACATTTCGTCGTTCGTTTCGCTATAATCATGATCTAAACGATGGCAATTCCTCGCTTTTAATGATATATCCATTCGCATTGACGATATATTAAGCTAGCCAAACAATCTCATTCTATCTAAACTTTATAGAAAAGTAGATTTTGTTGATCTGTCTCCTTAAATATATTTCACATACCGTAACCTTGATAGGCTGCAGTGGACGCATATACTTGCGCGGGTGTACCGTATACATTCTGAGGTGCGTAACCTGGCGCCATCATTCCTGGTCCTGCAGTCAACATCAGCTGAGGTTCCGCTGTGACAGCGTGATGAAACGAAAAAATAATTAATATAGAAAATGATACGTGCTCTGTACAATGCCTACAAGAAAATATTAAGTAACAATCACTTACGCATAATCATAGGTTTATGTTCCTGATGATCAGTTTCTTCGATGCGTCGACTTTCAGCTTCTTCTAATTTATCGACCTATTCAATATCCAACATTAAATAAATATTAATCTATAATAATCGATATAAAGAACTTGCCAATATTTTTCTTACTTTCGTAATGTATTCCCGTGCAACTTGTATAAGATACGGCATTGCGAAATGCAAAATGCGGTGTCTCCATGCAAGTTCCAAGATAATATCCGGATGGAGCAAGTCGTAACAATGAAACAGACATGCCGCGAAGCAGTCCTTCGATCCTCTCTCCAAAAACCATTCGAGTAATTCTTCGGCAACTTCTGCATTCCGCGATTCTGCCGCGTATTCCATAGCATCCCTGTTATTATGATTCAGTGATTCAGATTTATTAAATCTGTATTAGCGCATATTATAATTATATTGCATCTATAATAGATGATAATAGAATGATTACCTAAACAGCCGATCCTTTTTACAAAGTTCCACAGACTGCTTCCATCTATTATTTCCCTTGTACAAATACGCGGCGATTCTCCTAAATTCGATTAATTCATGTTTTTCAAGTTGCTGCGCTAATGCAATATTATCGAAATTATCGAACGCGTCGATCGATGTACGAAGACCTTGATAATCTTCTTCATCGATCAGCAAGCCATTTAGCGCTTCGTTGATGGCCTTGTTATTAAGTGCTTGAACTGATCTCAAGTACGGTTTCACCAGTTGCAAGTGGCCAGTTCTTGTAAAATATGCCACTGATCGAGTATGATCCATACGCGGAGCGAGCACGAGCAATATATCATTCAAAAGAAGAGGTTTATATTCGACGTAAAATTGTATAGCTTTATAATAAAGCTCAACGTTCGCAACTTTAGTAATTACGTCCTTAAAGTGACCCTCCCGCCAAGCTTCCGTTGGATGTTGCATCATCGCGAGAACGGCGTTATCGTATTCTTCGTATTTGTCATATAGGAATACTAATTCGGCCCACAAGTGTGCTTGTTCTGCCGCACGTAAAACCTGTAAGTGAATCGTTGACAATTTGTTTTATTAACAATTAGCAAATTTTTAATCGATAATTATACGCCGAAACAAAATCCACCTTTGGTATATTAACGCGCGACCAGAAGAGTTCTAGATGTTCCCTCATTCGTTGAGGTTTGTATTTGCTGTAGAGAATAGCCAGTTCGGTAAACATTCCCATGTGAGCTCGTTCAAGACCCAAAGCAGCTTCCAGAAGATTAATAAGCTCTTCAAAATGTCCACGATCTTGATAATAATTAATCAGATCTTCGAGCTCATCTGCGTGTACGACTATATGTAGGCCGCACATTTGGGCCAACCGAAACTCGCCGCTGTCCACGCAGGCAAAACAAACTTCCTTCCAAGTGCGCGTCGAGTTGGCTTTGCGCGCGCTATCGACGGCACCTTGAAATTCTTTCAGGTGGACTAACGTTATAGCCAAACGCGCAAAGTTCGATACGTTGTTGTAGAGGAGCTTTGCAGCGTCGTACATCTTATCATCGAAACACCTATCGCCAATCTAGAAAAAAAAAAGAAAAATAAATTCTCGAAATTGAATTGGATACAGAATTTGTAAATTTCTTCAAATTGTACCTTTTGTATATCAGCATGATTAGGACCAGATATGAATTCCTCGAGATCAGCCAGTCTATTAGTCCGCGCGTATGCGTATATCAATTCGCTTTCGATGAAAGATTCGCGTGCCTTTTTACGAGCCATTTGAAGATAACGAACCAAGTCTTCCCAATGCGAAGTTCGATGTGCAGTCTCTACGACATCCACGTATGCTGATGGATCGTCCGCTTTGATGAAGCTATCGATAGCTTCTTTAACCAAACCTTGCTGCAATTGAGCTCTGGCCAGTTGCGACCATACCGCTGGTTCGTTGCATCTACGCAATAAAAGAATTGATTTAAATCGTACAATTATAGAAAACTAAAAAAAGGAAAGATGTGTATTATATTACCTTTCCGCAAATTCGTAGGCTCTATCCAAATTGCCGACTTGCTCGATCAGAACTTGGATGGCCGAAGTGTTCACATCGAACTTCTTGAAAATGGCAAAGGCTTCTTCATATAACTCGTTATTAATGGCAATGTTGGCAATATCTGGGGCATCGTAATTATCCAAACGATTGATGTACTCCATGACGCGTGTACGGTCGGCTTTAATGGCTGTCAATATCAAGAGATTCTGCAAGTTACGATGATCGCTGAACACACTGCTATCCAGCACGATCTTTTCGAGAAGCTCGATTAGTTCATTCGGTAGATCGGCCGTCATGAAAGCTTTAACGGTAACCGATATGTCCTCAGGGTCTTGTGTTTCAGACAATGCCGTTTGAACAACTTGATCGATCAACGGTCGTTTGTACGGATTGCTCTCCAAAAGAACTTCCGCCCACAGATCTGGATCTCGACGTCTCACCAGATATCTCGCCTCGCTCTTGAACAAACTATTTTCATTGCACACACTTATCAATTCACGATCGCACTGACCACGCTCATATGCGATACAGGCCAAATGTGGATCGCGCTTCTCGCAATACTTGCCGACGACTCTGCTATCGTAGAATTGATTCTCCTTGAGGAATCTTTCGGGATTGTTATTGCTGTCGATATAAATTTTAGCCAATGCATTATGCGTGGCGGGTTCCACGCAGCCTTCGTGAACGCGCGATTCTAACCATGGCAACAGAAGCTTCAATCGGTTTCTCTTTTCAACCTCTTCAACCAACTCATCAGTAGAGAATTGTCCGCGTACCACGAGTATTAGATTCTTGATAATATCTTCTGAACAATCGACATCTAACAAACCGCCCACAACAACCGGCAGACGCGATGGATTTACCTTCTGGACGTATATCTCAATATATTTCTGCAAATTATTACGATAAAGATACAGGACGAGATCGTGAACGAAATCGAATCGATCGCACACGATTATCAACGGCAATTGATCCGACAATTTCGCTTCTTTCAGGAAATTCTTCACACGTTCTGGATTATAGCAATTGCTTTCTCGACATATGCGCTCTACCTCTTTGATTTGGCCGGTCTTGCACGCCGCTTGGATATATTTGAAATGTACTTCCTGATCTTGGCTGAAATTTACAATGGAACCCAAGAAGTAGAACAAACCCTCATAGGACTTAAAACTCTCAAATAGATCTATCAGTGCTTTGGTTGTCAATTGTTCATGATACTTAGTTGCGATTTGTATACAAATTTGAAGATTCTGTCTTATATTGGCCGTCAGCATAGCTTTTAAACATTCAAGGGAATCTTCTACGGACAGAGTGCCGAAAAAGCCCACCAGCCAGTCGGGCGAGAGCAAATGCGTATGTACTACTGCTCTTTTAATGTCATACAAATCCGTGTAATGTTCGAGAGCTCGTTGCAACAAGCCAGCCTTCTCGCACAATTGCGCGACGTGAGCTCGATCATAATGGGTAAACATTTGGTTGCCCAATATAGCGTCAGCTACCTGTGGCGCAGACATCAGATTCATCTCCAAAAGACGGGTCTGCAGAGCACCCTCACTCGGTCTATTGTTTTTAAGCGCATCTAGCAAGAACGCTGTACATTGCTGTACCATGTTTTGCTCCATAAATATATCGACGATCTGATTAATATCGGCCAATGGTTCGTCATCTTGTACTAACATCTGTGCGAATGCTACACCTTGGTCGGGGTTGATCCTCATAACGTTGCGCAAAAGAAATATGTAATCGGGTGTATATGAGACTTTCTTTGCGTACAGGACGATCTTCTGAAATTGGCCAGTTTCCGCAAAGCATTGAATAACTTTGTTGGGAACGTTGGCTCTCAAGTAGACGCTAAGTGCTAACGTAGGATCTGCCTGTTTCACCAGATCTCCCAATTCCTCACTACATTCCAGCTTGTCTTCTTTCAACCACTTCTCTAGTAGCTGCTTACGTCCCTGAACCAGCACTGGTCGACACAGTTCCAAAGATTCGTACTTGTTCAACTGTCCCTGATCCAGAAGAATGCCGAAATACTGCAGAAGAGGAGAAGTTTGCCCTTGGGTAGTGGGTACCTGCTGAAATCGTTGTATGGTTGCGGGTGTTCTGAGTATTCCTTTAGGCGCATTGGCCGCAACTTTCGCTGCCTCCGCGTATTGACCATTTTGGAAGAGCATATTGAACTTTCGTACGAACAGATCCTCGGCCCCTGACAAATTATTTCTCACGGCCATTCTCAGTGCCAATTCCGAGTTTTGCAGTACTCCATTGATATATGGGATTATGTTTTCCTCATCCACAGAAACAGACAGAACCTGACCCTTCCGATTCACCCCGATTATACCACCAGAAGCTTCATGCGGAGCAGTGACGAAGATAGTCTCTCCCGAAATGCGGTTCATAAATATACAAGTCGCAGACTCGATATCATACATATGTATATAACCATATTTCGTGATTAAATATATAACGTCATACTTGGAGCTAACTTGCATGGCGACGGGAAAATCATTTCCGGCCTCGGGTGGGAAGAATACGTCCACCGCTTTTTTAGGAAATGGATGGTTACCCGCGGGTGGTTGACCCACTTCGATGATATGGAGTTTCGCTCCCTGAACTGTTCTAACAGCGAAGCAGAACAAATTGCTAGGTTCCGCGTTTCCTTCCATTTTAAATTGCGCGAAAGATGCCGCGTGTCCTTCTATCGGTTGTGAACATTTCCGTTCTACAGAGTAAAGCTGCATAGCGCCGACTACTCTGTTATGTTGTGCCGAAATACCGATCAATAATAGCCACGTTTGTTTAGGATCGGTTCTATAATTAATAATCTGACAACCGTTCAACGACGAGTGACGTTCAAACATTTTATTCGGTGTCGAGTCACCCTCCATAGACCAATGATATACCGCGGTTTCCGTTACTAACGCCAGTGTGTTTAACGATATCCATTTCCAGAATACTACGTCTTCCGTCATGGTGTGAGCTTTCATCTTTGACTTCATTTCAATATTGAAGATCTGAAGCGTCTTCATAGCTAACCAAATTAAACGAAACATTGTTTTTTTAGCGATTATTTTTTAGCATTACTCAGATGTCATTCTTATTCTTTTTACATTCTTATAGATTATCTAAATTATTCTTACATTAATTACATTTCTATGTTAGGATAAAGGGGAGAAGGGTGCAATTTTCATTAATCAATTTTAAAGCACTTGGATACTTAAAAAATAAAGTAAAACTGATCTCAAAAACCTTCTCAAGCTTCTAAGTTCGCACACAACAATTTTTCTCAAATCAGCTCACCTAATACACATATGCTTATATGTATACATACCTTTCAGAGCGATGACTTTACTAGCTGGATTCATAATTGCGGAATCAGCAGATATTGGTCTTCTGATAGGATTGGCAGAATCATTCATATCAATAATGACCACTTGAGCGGTATCGCCAACCTTTTCTCTAACGCAAATGAATTTATCAGATTCCATAGTAAGCGTATTAAAGCTGACATTGCTGGCGTTAATTCCTACAGCTGTAAGCTGCAAAAGTAAGAAGCACAAGTCGCTTCACATCATTCATCGCAATCCTTGGTCATGGGTTATATCACGACAAGTATTCTACATAGCCAACTTCATATTTGGTTTTTTAGGACATTTTTTATTGACCTCATTTAATTTTATTCGTAATGAATTTAATACATTTTTTGCATATATATTGATTTGACAATATAATGCTAATATTTGCATTTTTCTTCAATAACAATTGAATTTATTATAATAGTTCTCATTAGTGCGCGCGTGCGCACGCGTACATACAATTATATACATATATATATAAATTATAATTGTGCATATATGCATATAAATATAATTGCTGATACACAACAAAAATATTGAAAAAAATTATCTCTTCTAACAATCTAACGTTCGGCGTATCATTACTCTAATAGCCATATGTTGCTGAAATAGATCATATTTTCGAGTGCAAAGTACGTGCAAAGTATACATAGAAACAGAGAGGCACAGTTTATATTTGTGAGAGAGTGCTTCTCCATCCGTGACGAATTTATGTCAGCGAGGAAGAGTGAGTATAGCGATAACAAAGAATTAACGCAGGAACGCAGGCCAACATTAGAGAAATCACGAAACGAGAGGAGGGAAACGCTCGATAAGAAAATAGTTTTGGTAAAGACGGAAACAAGGGGCGTATACGCCGACTGCGAGTTCTACGATAGTCGCGGACGACATAATCGCTGATGAAACGCTCGGTGAAACGAGGGGGGAAAAGGAGAAGCCAATTCGTTCATCGTGCTTTATTCTTGATGCGTATCAATCGGATGGATATCCGATGCTTAACCTGTGCTGCGTGAATTAAGCCGCGAGTGCAGCCGCGGGTCGTTTAATGAGCTAAGCGATTCCTCGAATCAGGCGAGGGGTATGAAGTCGAGTCGCGAGCTGTCACACGGAGTAACGTCAATTCGGAAAAATTGCATTTCCGTTCCACGCGATTATAGGGACGGGCCAATAAATCATCGACACACCGTTACGGATTCGAAAAGGGTACAGGGGAGATATGCGATATGCCGCGAGACGAACGGTCAGGGCGACCGAGAAGGGCAGATCCACATAAATGACGAGAGCAGCGTTGTGTCCTGGGGACTAATGCGTGCTCCTTGCGGGAAAAGAGCGCAGCAAAGCGATGAAGCGAACGGATGACGTACCTGTAGGTGTTCCTGGAACCTTATGGGTAGTAGCTGCGTCATTTTATCGAAATATTCGCAAGATCTTTCCGAAATTTTCAGCCGCTGTCTTATTTGCGGGGTGAGCCGTGCGGCCGCGTACTCAACCGTATTTCAATACGTATACGTGCTCTGATTCCCGTTTTATCGAGCGCTTTTCTTATTCTCGAATGCTCGGCATCAATCGTCGAAGCGCGAGTCAAACCAACTGACGGAGAGCGAGTACGGTCGCTACTCGCCGCTGACACCCATCATGGCCGCCAACGCCGCCCCTCTATGTCGAAATAGTTCCCGCGTATGAAGTCCCGGTGAACCTGTCGCGATGTTAAATCGCGACTCGTCTTGCAAATTGTAGGTCGGGTATATCGTCTATCGAGCAATCCTTGATCAGCAATGACGTTCGTCCCGAAACGGCCGTCAACGACGTTCGCGACTCAACGTTGACGTTGACATTGACGTTGACGTTGAAACGCAGCGAGAAACTCAGCGCCAGCGGAAGAATACAAGCACGATTTGACACGATTGGACTCAGTGGCAAAACTCGCGCATCCCGATCTCCTTCCTCCCTCCCACCCTATCCATCCTTCTATCCCTTCCCTTCTTCGTATGAAGTCTGAAGCGAAGCTACAGCGGCGCACGAGCGTATAACCGCTTTGCGCAATTATAATCCTACTTTCCTTTATTCCCTAACGTTATTTTTTCTTCGTGCCGTAAGATATCTTAGAGGTTATCGACATCGCGAGAAAATTTACGCATCACTTCGACGCCTATCTGTTTCCTGGCATTTTATTTATCTCGTTTGTACACAATGTTGAAAGATGAGATGGAATAGATATACAGAAATTCCAAATTTAATTAAAATGATGCTTTATTCTCCAGTAGTAGTACTGGTTTCGTTTAATTTGTACAGTATACAAAATTTTAAGGAATCTGTTCATACCACTACCACAGAATGCAGCATATTTCAGTTTCGGTAAAGAAATAAAAAAGAAATTTAATCGAAAAGTCCAAAGCCCATGTCATCATCCTCGGATTCGGATTCTTCCTTGGCAGGTTTCTTTTCTTCTATTGGAATAAAGATTACGTGTCATAAAACGCATTTTTAATAAAATATAATAAAACAAATAACATTGCAAGATTTTCAAAATTAGCATTGCTACTCGAATATACCTTTCTTTTCTTCAGCTGGAGCTGCTGCACCACTGGCAGGAGCTGCAGCGGCATTCGCAGCAGCTGCACCACCAACTGGCATGGACGATAATTTTTCCCTGCCTAAAGTTACATAGCAATGTTTAGCGATATAAAGAAATAATTTTTTAATTTATAGTAAAACAAGATTTAAAAAAATGTATTGACATACCCTGAGCAATCACTTCATCAATGGATTTTCCATTTAATTCAGATATTACTTTCTTTAGTTTTTCAGCATCTGTTTCAATTCCTACTGAAGACAAAATTTTCTCAATGTCATTTTGGCTTGGAGAGGCCTTGCCTCCGAGAACAGCCAACAGATAAGCGGCCACGTAACGCATTCTGCGAAACACATTAATATCAAAATATTAATACCAAATAATTTAGATAACATAATTATTCTAAGTGTTTGTCACATTCAGAAATGTAGATATATAATCACAGTCATTCAGTCGAAAGATGGTGAAAAAAAGTATCATCATAAGATATCAAGTATCTACAAATAAATATGAAACATATATTCGTCTTGTATATAAAAATTATTTTACGTAATAAATGCTTGACGAAACATGGCATTTCTATTTTCTACCTTGCGATATATTACTCGGAAGAAAAATGTGAACAATATAACCTATCATATTTCACGTGAGCATCATTAATTAATTAAAAGTCTTTTCTTACTTTCTGAACAATATTGCGTGAAATTTGGATTCGCAATATTAAACGAAGCGAAAATAAAACAGGAAATATATCAATTAGACATTACTTCGAATTATATTTGCATGCATCGATTTAGCGGATATGATATGAGTAAACGCATCCAATAATATAATACGTTATAAGATGGAATCGCACATGCATATTGATCATTTTAATTCGATGTTTCAATAATATAGAATACTGAATATTATTTTACATGAAATACATATAATTCGAATTTATCATACATACTTTTAAGTCCTATGACACGAAACGTGAACACCACTTCAATGATACAAGACGTAAGGAAGCTGGTACAAGAAGGACAAGAATACAACCGACAGAAATTACGAAGCCCTCACACAAGTTTTCCCCTATCATCAGAAGATACTAGACACAGTGTCCAAATCGCCAATCCATCAAAATGTAAAATTTCCTAGATTGAGAAACTGATGTCAAATATAAGATTATTCTAGATAGTTAGTTGACGAATCGGATTAGTTCAAATTTCTAGTGTTATTTCAATTTATACAGTTTATCACTCAATTATCCTCTTTCTTTTTTTCTTCTGCAGAATAATATTTATCTTGAGAAAATATACTTAGATATAATAAAGATATAGAGGAAACAAAGTTATTCTTGATAAATAAACTTTTCAAGTTACTATATCTTCCGTTTATATTATGTAAGATATCGTAGTAAAAAAATATTCTAAAAATATGGATTAATTCGATAGTACATTTTTGCAATAGTTTCTTATGTACAATATCACGACATACAGAGAGACCGTTTATATTTAACTATCCTACCCTCTTCCTTATGTATAAGTGATATTTTATATTTTATATGTAGGTAGTATTAGAATACTCTTAATTTCTTAAATTGAATCAATTAAATGTAATTCTTAAATGTCTAAGTAAACTTACTCCCTAAATATATCAAAATGTATATTTTAAACTGAATGTCAAGTCACTGATAAATGCACGCGTAACATTCAATAGACGCGTAACATTCGATAGGCGAATAACATTTCAATTGTTGAATTGCAATTTAAACCCGTATCTTCTATAAATTATATATGAAAATATAACGAAATGCAATATAAAATCTACAGCAATTAATTTTACAGAAGTTAGGTAACAGATTTAAATTGCGCAAGTAAATATATTTCTAATAACAGTCAAAAATTAATCTAAGAACTTTGTTAAAAAAGCAAATATTTCATGTCAAAGATGATGTTGATAAAAATTAAACAACATCATAAATAAAAGTTTCAAATACTGTCTTGGAATAGTATGTTAGTCAGTAAATATTTATATTATAAATTGAATATGTTTTTGAAAGACTCTGAAACAATACTATCAACAAATAATCGCATATTACATGTAAATGTACATGTCCATGTACATCTACTAGATGATATCATGGAAATACAATCTAACTCAGATCATTAATTCAAATTTTTAATTCATTACTTGATCAGACAAATTATTTCAATTTTAATTATCACATCGTATAACAATATCCGTAATATTCGTAATAATACTTATAATGTACACTTTTTAGCAAAATATGATCATAATGCTAAAATGCTAAAATATGATCATAATTTCAGTCGTAACAAATATTTATATATTTAATTTGTTTGAAAAAAATTATCGAAATATCAATTATGCTCATGTTGCAAACACATTTTTGCAAATTAAATTGCGAGAAACAAAGATATAAAGCCTATTTTTGCTTAATCTTTGCATTTAACTTCAGGCTTATCGAACATTTAATATTGATGATAAAAGATTTTGCCAAACTTAACTTGAAATTTGATCGAAAAATGTATTATTAACATTTTAATGTTTTATTATTAAGACATCCTATGTATCTAATTATTAATAAATCCTATGATTTTATTCATATTATACGATATTATATCATATTCAATAACGATATCATCTGGTAGATTTACAATTTATGTGCACATTTCATTTTCGCTATCCTGACAAGAGTCAATATTTCCTGATATGTTCAATCTATCCTCTTTGTCAAATATCGATCCATCATCGGACAAATCGTGTTCACTACTCATCAAAATGTACTTGGTTTCTGCGTTATAATCACGTTCTTTCTTATGAAATTTTTTGATGGATGTTGAATTGAATAATGTGATAAAATTTGTCGTATTGAAATCGTTTGGAGGCGTTGCGTTCAGAAGATTCGATGCATTGACATTCATTAGATTTCCAATATCGTTGTTAGTGCGGCTTGTAGATGGTTGAGGAGTGTCGTAGATACTTCCCTCGTAGTTTTCATCTTCTTTCCCATCATGTATATTACTGCATATTTCCGTTTCGATAGAAGAGTCACAAGTATCAGAATGCTGTAAAACTGAAGTTGCATGTTCTTCAAATGTCGCTTCAAATGAATCGTTTGCAAAATTGACGTTCTTGATTTCCGGATTATGCGAAGATTCTTTTCTTCCTCGCTTGCATACGCTACTGCTATACTTATTCTTTTTATGCGATTTTTTAATAGAATTTATATCACAAAGTAGTTCTGTCGTTGACATATTTGTCGGAGTTGTTCTACCATTATGCGATATCTCGATGCAGTCTTTCGGATGTGCGGTATTCACTATTTCATCGTGCGAAATGCATGCATCAGTCTTCGATTTGTCGGCGTGAATATACTCATCCGATACAGCACGCTGTTCACTTTCTCGCAATTTCCTCGAACAATGTGCAGTTGGCGTTATGCATCTGGAAAAGTCGACTTTTTTTGGCATTACTTGTACAGATTCACTCTTGTCCGATGAGCTTTCATCTATACATACATTATCCGAGGCAACGAATAGGTTTGATATTCTTTTAATAGGAGTATAAATCTTAAATTCATCTTTTATATTTCCAGGTGATAAAGGTGATTCGGAAAACCACCTGTGTCCTTCGTTCTGCACAGACACGTTCATGGATTTTTTTTTCTTGTTGGGTGATACATCCGGCGAGTTCTTCAATTCAGATGATTCGAAGGAATCTCTTGTAAGCAAGTTTTCATCAATATCTTCCTTACTGCTATTATTTAATATTGAATCATTTCTCTTACGATACTCTTGATATTTATGGCATTTAGCAAGACCGGAAATTCTTTTATTATGCTTATCCTTCTTATGTGACTTTTTCACGGAATTAAACTGCATTAATAAGAGTCTACTTGAATTTATATTATCAGGTGTCTTTGGCCGAGCGGAATCTTGCAAATTCAAGGGATAAGTTGTATTAGTAATATTTTCGTAATCACTATTATCGTGAGCATCTTGAGCCAATTTCATTTTCTGATGGAGACTTCTCGATATGAAAGATTTTCTATTTTCATGTTTAACTTTTTTATGCGATTTTTTAATCGATTCTGTAAATATTTCTTGCATAATATTTATATAGTTTTCAGGTGTAACTGCTCTGGAATTTTGAGAGACAAGTGGACTTGATGCCGATGATACCATTATGTTCGTATTTGATATATTATGAGTATTTAATGATTTTCTTTGCGAAATAGGTGAATGTATTTCTTTATCGCAATCTTTTTTATCAAAATGATTCTCTTTTTTACCCTCATTATTTGCGAAATGTATGTTATCATTATTTTGAATACTTTTCTCGCATTTCTCATGATCGCTCAAATTTATATCCTGTATTTTATTAATTTTCGCGTCACTCGACCCATTTCCTGATGAATTATTTTCTCTTGTTATAGCTTCACTCCACTGTGCACTATGATCAGAAATTGATTTATCAAAAAGTTCATCATCTGAATCGTAAATAAGTGTTTTCTTGAAATTTCTCTTATTCGTCTGAGATTTCTTAATAGAAGTCATATTGCAACTACCGCTTGCAATAATGTTGTCTAATCCTAATAATCCTGCTCTCGTTTTTATATAGAGATCTTCATTATCTGTCACGGAAATATTTAACTGTTGTATATCTTTCTCCTGACGAAATAGTTTCTCCTGCTCAAATAATAAAAATATTAATATGCATTATATAATACATATATATATATATATATATATTACATATATTACATATATAGTAGTTAAAGAAAATAGCAAAAAGAAATAAAAAAGAATATAAATAGAAATACCTTCTTATGACTCTTCTTGATAGCGCTCATACTCTCTGGAATTAAATGCATAATGTTTTCAGGTGTAAGCGGTCTATCGCACTCGTCCTGATTAAACTCCTGAAATAAATTTCTGGGTGTGCTCGCAACACAGCTGTGAGTTTTTGACCTTTGTCGTTTGAACGATTGAAGATCAGGCGTTTGCACAATATGTAAAATATTGTCGATTCTGTCCTTGAGATTGCTTCGAAGCAAAGATGAACTGGATGATTCTGATGAATTATTGTGATTTTCTTTTGTATCCGATGTGCCATTTGATATTTTGGCAACTTTTCGACTTTTTTGGGGAGTTTGATTCTGATTTTCATCAATCAAATCTGAGGATACAATCAGCACATTGCTGCTGACAGATCCAAGCGAATTTGTATCATAACTTAAAAGTTTATCAAATATGGGTGATGCTGACGTATCGACGCTAACGGAATCGTTATTAGGACTGCCATTAAAATAAGAACTTTTCTTTGGACTTGGAGAATCAAAATTCAATGATTTTTTTATGTTTATGTTCTGATGACGAATCGAATTATGATCGAGACTGAGTGCCCTCATTATTTTAGCTGATCTGGATAAATCACGCGAGGACGATTTATCTATAGATCCGTCAGAAGAACTGTCAAAATTAGACGATTTACGCCAAGTATTGTTCCCTGAATTAATAACGTCAAAATTTAAGGATCTACTCATTCTATATTGGAATAAACTCTTATTTCTTCGTGGAACCGATTTGCTGAACATTCTTGATGATACAAAGCGACGTTTCAATAAGAATTTTTTTTCATCTGGTGGAGTCCAGTTTATAACCATTTTATGTTCGACTTCTGGGTTACAAGAATTGTCACTATCTCTCTTGTTATCTTTCGTCTTTGCATCTATTATTTGATTCGCCAACATGATTATTTATATTATTTACTTAGTATATATATGTAATATAGTTATGTGATACATAAAGAGTACAATGTTCACATTTAAATGAACATATGCATGTATATACACGTATGTATATATTTATGAGTAAATGTCTCATAAGATTTCTCTGATGATCTTATTCGCTTTAAATTAAATGCAGACTGTATCTCTCTTATCATATAGATTCCTACAAAAAAGGGGAAAAAAAAAAAATTATTTAAGATCAATGTCTAAATTATACATAACCATAAGTAGATTAGATTACAAAAAAGTTAGGTGAAAGGAAGAGAATGCGAAGAGAAACAATGCCTGGGATGAAAAAAAATGTTATACATATGCTAAGACATTTGCTTACAAGTACATTTTAGGTACATGTGTGAAATCGACTTTTCAACGTGAATACAAAGCAATCGTGGCTAGTAATCGTTTGCTCCGATGAATCATGCAAATACGAGCACTATATTTCAGTCAACATTGATTATGTTTCATTACTGTTAGATTACTCACATGAATATTACGAGTTTATTGGAATTAAGTTCAATAATACAAATTCAATGTAACGAAAGCTTCGTCTAGCTTTGCTTGGATTTTCTGTATAATGCAAATCTTATACTACTAATAAAATAATAGTGAAGACTACCAATTTCTAATAAATTTCCCTATCATACGAATTTTAAAATAAAGGTACTAGCAACACCGGTTAGAAAGATGGGCACCATCATCGACAAATGTCAAATAGCCTCGCGGGCATTCTTGTGACTGGATAGACTGATTCACTTAACCTGCTGTTGATAAATGTTGTATTAAATTCAGATGACTAGATAACAAAATATAATTTTTGACATTCATTCATTATTATTTTTCACGTTTTCTCATTAGCGACAAGATTATTTTAACTGTTTCAAGAATGAATCCATTTCCTATCATCAATTTCAGTCTTACAATCTGGGGACCTTAATTTCATATGGTAACATTCGCAATAAGTTTATCTCTCTCACCCGCAACTTTTAAATTAATGAGTATATTTACGTGACATCATTATGTAATAATTGAATAGATATTCACTGAATTATTAATTATTTACAAAGATAATACGTTCTCACTATTAGATTTATGTTGTAATGTGCTTAACGCGTTTCCCATTGCACGTTAAAATTCTTTTCTATGCCAAATAATATTTTCCTCATTAACAGAGAAAGAAAAAAAATAATTATTGATATCACTATTACATGTCCTGTAATGATATTTGCGACATTTTTTAAACTATACATCGATAATGAGCTATCAGTTATTTATTTACTTGTCAATTTCTTTGTCTCATATATAGGCTGGTAAAATATTAGGGTGATATTGTTTATTACTATTTTAAATAATTTCAATTATGTTCAAAGTAAGGTATATTTATTATTTCAAGATATATATAGATAAAAAATCAGATATAGAAAAAGTGACTTCAAATATTGTTATGTTATTTTCTAAAAATATATAATTTCTAAATATTTAAATAATAACTAGGAAAAGCTCACATAATATTTGCTGATAATTGCTATACAAGCCTGGATTTGGCATAAAAATTAATTGATTAATTGAGAACTATCTAATAGAAACGTTCAAATCATTGTGGTTTAAACAAAGAAATTAAATCAGAAGATTAAATCAGAGAAAGTTCTAGAAAGAAGTATGGAATAATTCTGATAAGATGGAATGAGATCAGGATGTTTCGGTACTTTAACATTCAATAAATATATATAAAAAAAATATTTGCATATAATTCTGTTTCTCTGTCAAATTTTTCAGCTAACAAAGTATCTCGAACCTTTATAAAGGTATAGCTCATAATTAGTTTATAATGTATTTCTTCTTGTTTGGTTTTCCTTTGATTCTTATGAAAAAATATTCTTGAGGCCTAGTAAAGCATTTGCTTTACACAGGAAATATCTTCATTCTAATTGATTCTATTCAAAATTATGCATTTTATTGCATTATGTACATAACATATAACAACTAGATAGTTTAATGAATAGAGCATTCAAAAAACATCTACTAAATTGTTCTATAATAGATATCTTCTGAACATATATATATATATATATATATATATATATATATATATATATATATATATATATATATATATACACACATATATACACCCAATCTGTAAGTTTTCATTCCTTTTGAAATGAACAAAATTTAGATAAGCGATAACATGATATAATTAAAAAATGGTATTAAAAAATATTTTGCATCAAAATCTTTTTAATTTCAACGACCCTTGATCTACAATTGTATTAAAAGTATATCAAGTATACACATCTTATATTCTAGAGCAGTCAATAAATCTCTTTTTAACTTGATTTAAATAATTATTTTGTAACACATTTTTGTCTAAAATATAGAGTCATCAGTTTTGTACTTCAGCGGCAGCCATTTCAATATTTTTAGTAAAGTATAAACAATTTGATTGTATCAATATTTACATGTAAAGAAGGAAAATTTAAATGTGTCTAACATGAAAACTGACGATATATTCTGCATTAGTACGTTGTACCGAAATCGCAAACGGATCTGTCGGATGAAAAGTAAATGCAACTAATCGTCTCGCAGCCGTTGGCGCTG
Organism: Eciton burchellii; assembly: GCA_020341155.1. Lineage (NCBI taxonomy): Eukaryota > Metazoa > Arthropoda > Insecta > Hymenoptera > Formicidae > Eciton > Eciton burchellii. Next base: position 1,487,536 of record JAHMML010000015.1, read on the forward strand.
TTCGTCCCAACATACCAGCGTACATTCTAAATTTTAAAAGGCCGGAATCACGTGCATAAAAGCTGCAAAAACAGGAAAAAGAAATATTAATAATACAGTAAATTTCTATCATTTTCATAAAGATAAAAACATCAAAATCATAAAAACATTATATAAACTCGAATATGCACCGTATCGGATATTCTCCGCATGCTTTAGGGCGTTCCATCATGGACACCCATTTGTCGTCATAAGAAAATAACGACAAATCGAGATACGGTGAACTGGAATAAGATTGAGCGCATATCGGTAATTGAGCGAGTAATCTTTTTGTAGCTTCGGTAATTCCACCATACCTAGCGCTAATTATTGTTTGTTTAAATCTTTGTTGTAATAATCTGAAAAACGATTTGCATAGTAAAAAAATTAAATTTAAGTTTAAATACACTTGACATCTATGTCTATATTATTGCAGAATAATATACCTAGCATATATATTGTTAGAAGGTGAACACATATACTGACAATCAGTACTCATTCTAGCATTTCTAAAAAAGTCACTGAAGTTTTCAAATTGAGTTAGCAGTTCAGTCGATGCATTATCATATGCCGCCAAGATTTTTGCCTTAATCATATCATAAACTACCAATAATGCTGGTTGTGCATTTGGTTCATTTGCTTGCAACGTCGCTACTTCTTCGCTAGCGTATCTCACTAGGATATGATTTGTATCTAACAACTGCATTTTCCACATTCGTAACGAATTTAACTGAAACATTTTATTCTATTAGCTAATTAATAATGATAATTGCTTAATAATAATTATAGCTTATTTTTAAATCATACTTGGTCAAAGTATTGATAAAATCTTCTTAATTCATATGGATTCTTTGTTTTATGGCTTATATAATCTGCTCTTTTGTATAAATATACTAATAACCTGTGTTTCAGACTGTTTATTGCAATGTCTTTAAATGGTCTGTAATTAGTTCCGGGAAAAGCGCTCGTAACTAAATATGCATCGTCTTCCATACAAAACCTACATTCATTGCAGCAAAAAATGCATTCATTACTCATATTATCTAAACAATAATGTTTGTTTTTGCATATTTTACTAGATTGTTAGTAATCATAACATCTATCAAAATGGTATAATTTTTATATTCAATTACCTTCCAATTGTCCTGACATTTATAAACATGCCATCAAGAATTTGAAAAATATGTATGGTCTGATGCTGTACAGATAAAACTGCTAATATATCTTTGTACAAATAAAGACCTATATAGAACAGAAAACAAGATGTTTATTAATATTCTAGTGTTATTTTAGTTATTATATGTATATAAAACATATAATATAACAAAGTTAGATAAATTTTGATTACTCGAATAAAGCAAATAAAGAAATTATGTTAAAATAATCATTGATATTTACCTTGGTTATGTGACAAATAAATTTTGTCGACTTTAAAGTGTCTAGTATCACACAACTTCCCGCTTCGTAAATCGACAAGATGTAAACTATAATCCTCAAGTGGTGATCTAGGATTTGGTGTCAATGCCTCGTTATTGGAATAAATCTTGAAAAAACATTTCATTAATTTTCCCCTAGATCGAATAAATATTTAAATTCCTGCAGATAATGTTTAATCCACCTGATAAAAATGTGGCCTCAATTCGTCAGGGATATGAGCAGCCGAGCCTACGATCACATATCGAGCATCATCGGTGAAGAGACTGCATTCTCTGTTCAATTGCTCGTTGCTTTGAACTACATTTATAATCCATTTCACCTACAAATGTTTCAGAGCTGGTACACCAATTTTTAGTGGTTCTTTGGGTCTTTCTTTTTTTTAACTTTTATAATCTGCAAATACAGGCATATGTCCGAGTTGATTAGTATCGAGTACCTTGAAGAACCGCGAGAAGATATTACTTCGTATGTGAAAACTATAATCATCAGTCTTATGGCCAATATATTCGCCCTCACAAATAGCCAATAAATCCGCGGCTGCCGAGGCGCCGTAATATTCATACACCTCGATAGATGTTTGGTCCGCGCTGAACGCTACTAAGTATTTCCCGTCCGGGCTAAACTTACGGAGAAAACACGGTGGTTTCTCCACATTCATCACAGTAAAGTTAGGAAAGACATTTTGATAAAACTGCCGGGCGCAATGTACATGCGTGCCCGGGTAAGAGCAACCCATTGTTTCCCTCCGTCGTAAACGTACGACCACATTCTGTGGATTAATTTTACGCGGTTTTAGCGGGCAGAGATTTGTCACAAGCTCGATTTTGCTTTCCCTCGTTGTCATTTTATAAATTTGTTGCGCAACGTGACACAAAACTTGCGTTCATGGTTACTGATTCGCACAAGCCCTGTGATTATCACACCATCGACAATAAATTTCTATTAACCCCGAGTTAACTATTCTATTAATTCAGAAACATATCTACTTCCATGCAACATTCGAGATATAGGTTAACACAAGTAGTTAGGTAGTTAGGTTAGGTTAGATATAGCGTATGTTGAATTTGGTAAACATCCGCCAATTTCATACTCTTATGTTAGATGCGTGAATGCCCGATTTCATCGTGAGTCATTAAGTGCGTCCATCCAATGTCGCAACTACTCACCGAGCGACTGAGTAATAATTAAACATGATTGGTTAGATTTATAGATAAAAACCAATCATATTCGATTACTTAGCCAGTCAATGTATCATATTATATGCTATTGTAATATTATATGTACTAATTACGTTATCTGGATAAGCTATAAAAATCAGCGCTAAAGATTTTGTCATATTCTGTCTGAATTAAAAATGAACAACAAATGGCGCTAGAATCGATGATAAAAAAAGGTGGCGCGAAACCGTGCTTCATTACAAAACGATCTTTGCGCCTAAATACGTGACACGCGTTATTTATTGATCAAACACGCACATTTATCGTCAAGGATACGGACGTAGAGACTTTGTTAATATAAGCATTAGCATAAATTCTCGAAAATATGGCGAATCACATGGAATATATTGTTCCGCCATGGGAAATCGAAGCTTATGTACAAAGTTTGGACGTTTCATGTCTGGAAGATATCGGTACAAAAGGGTACTATTATTAATTCTTAATTAACTATTAACATATTCTTTTATCACCACTTCATATATCTGAGAATCTATAGAATATATTCAAGTATATTTCAGCTGGTTGGGTTTTCACAAGAAACTCGCATTATTAAATCAACAAAGCGTACTTGAAATAACAGGATTGCGCGAGGAGAGCGTCATGGAATGGTTTATCTCGTTGAAAAAAGTAAATTATTAGAAAAATATGTGTTTATACATCATCAACAATGAAATTATGTCAATTGTAATGTGCTTTTGAGGCAAATAAAAATATAACTCTCATGATCATCGCCTATACTTGGTATTCAAGTGAAAATTTGAAACTTTGTAATTCTTCTTTGTTCCAGGTCTTGGTTCTTATACACGAAGCAATGCAAATCGACATATGGAAGCATAAAGTATTCCCACATTTAATTGATCTCAACGGTGAACCATCGAATACTTTTATGCTGTACAGCGTGCTTTATCACGAAGTCGTTGCAGTTTCATTGCTGGAGAATATATTGTTCCACTGCGAAAGTGCAGAAACAATGGACGATACCGTAATCGATTTAATCGATTATGCCGTCCAACGAGTGACGATGCTCCTCGATGAAAAGATCTTGGAAATATATGAAAAATCCGAACTGATAAATGATCCGAAGTAAGATGTTTACGTTTCTACGTAGCAGATTGTAAAGCAGACTGCAAAAAAGGCGCGCTCCTGTTATTTGAATTACGTATTTTTTATCATATTATTTAATATGATAAAAAGAATATTCCTGAATCACAATTTTATTATTTAAATGTATGTTTCTCTCGTTAGTTCTTGCCTTAAAGAAATACTAGAAAAACAGAAAGCATTCGAGTTTGACATCGGGATGCGATGTATCTCCATTCTTCACTATCTGATAGAATTTTCGGACAACATTCCTCTTTGTGCAATTTCGCGTATGCTGACCATACACGATGTTCCTTACTTGTTCGTGCAATTAATAGAAAAGCAACCGTGGAAGAAGCACGATGAGGAAGGTAATCTATTCCCTCTATTTTCAATTTCTCTTCATCGAATCCCAATGCCGTTAGATTGCTACTGTAAGCAATTAAAATGTGCAGGTGAGACATTTACGTACGACGCGAGTTGGAGGAAAATAAAGCCCGAAGAAGCAGGAAAGATTAATAAAAGGGAAGGACAAGTATGGTTTGGTTTGAGAGAATTACTTCTCAATCCAAAATGTTCTGGTTACTACGAAATTACAGAGCATAGAATGGCCCAATTATCCAAGGCATAGATTATTATCAATAATCAATAATTATCAATAATCAGTTGTATGTAATATAATTTTAAGCAAATTTTCTTGCTCCACAGCTGCAGAGATACTTGCATGAGGACGTGTTAGATCAAATTGCTCCTTTGATAGAACTCCAGAGATGGTTGTCCTATTTAAATATATCGGCGACACCATCTTCAAACACAAGTTGTACCATTCACGTAGAACTCGTACCACAGGTACAACAAGCATCCTTATTCAATTGTATTTGATGTTTGTTTTATTTGTGTTATATACAGATATAATATAGAATCGAATTTATCAAATACAGATAAAATCATCTATTCTGGAGAAATACCATAAAAAATGGAGAAAGTTGGCTAAGCATCAGTCCAAGTATCTATTCACGACAAATACAGAGTACATTAAAGACGCTGCGCAAATTTTAAGCGACGTATATGACGCAGAAAAATTAGATCGCATAGAAGAGAAAAAATGTTTCTTGTGTCAAGAACCATCTAAGAAACGGTGTTCCAAATGTAAGGAAGCCTGGTATTGCAGCAGGTATGTAAAATCCTGAAGATATCCCCCGAGTTTGTAGCTTTTAGTACAGTTAGAGATATTATCGGTAATCAATAATTCCTTTTCCATAGACAATGCCAAGTGAAGGATTGGGAAAATCATAAGAAAATTTGCGACAAGATAACAAAAACTAAGAAATGATAGTACATATAAATTTTCAATATTATTTCTGCATGTCTCAGTGTTTAAAGTCAGTTTAACAGTAAGGATATTACGTACTTCAGAGAAAATGTTTTTCTATGATTTTCGGAAGTTAATGTCACATCTATATAAATTTATGTCAAATATTTTATTATTAAAAGATTTTTAATGTACAGCACTTTGTTTGAGGTATTCCATTAAGACATCCTTAGCTGGCGTATCCTCACCAAAATCCTAAAGCCGACAAACATGTACATGTAATAATGAAATTACAAAAGATATATGAAAATGGAAAATAAGTATCATCAGTTTGGCGTAATCACAGCACGATTTGTTTGCTTTGGGTAACTACTCAGTAGAGGGAGCCAAATATCATCATATATCTCAAAACTTGCTTTCAAGTTACTCAATTATGTTATGTTAGACCATAAAAGTTCTCCAATTATAAATTTACCTTTATAACAACGCAGGAGCAGCCGACCACTTTGCGTGCTTTGCCCGCACTGTCAATTTTACACAATCCTGCCCATTCGCCTAATTTTTTGTTATTATCTACCTTGATCAATGGAATCTGATGTTCATTGCATAATGCTTGAACCAACTTTTTATACATTGGCTCATCACAATTGTCTGCTAAAATACAAAGCATGGCTTGTCTTCTACAATATAAAAAATTTATTCGTAAATATATATATATATATAATATACGAGAAATAACTTTTTAATATTCTTTTCTTTTGTATAACATGAATGGGCTTCCATATCTTACTTGTCCAATGCCTTGGCAGCTTCATGGAGACCATGCACGACACCATCGTGAATCAAGGAGTTTTTGAGAACTTCTTGTAATGCCGTGTTAACATCCATGCTACCACCCGATGCCATCGCAGATGGTACATCGTCGCTATAGAACAAAAAAGAAAAAAGACTATAGTAAACTATAATAAAAAGTAATAAGGTATAATAAAAAAGTAAACTATAATAATAATCAAAATTCACAACATGACATCGTTAAATTTTCACATAATAAAAAATTTAATCGATCATTATCTTTTTCAATGTTTCTTAACTCATAAAATTCTTATATTTCGATACTTCGAGAATTAAATTTTTAGGTTATTATAGTCGGTATTTTTAAGTCTGAATTCGATGCAAGTATACGATAGTAGTATATAAATTGTTTAATCATGCTCGTTTCCACGATTTAATTTCTTCCTGTAAACTTATACAGCTCTATATATACGTAATTTTGTTAATCTAACTGATGTATGTTTAATAAACGATAAATATGCGGTATTGGAAGAACTTTAGAAGACACTTACTTTTCCACGTCGGACATGTTTAGTTATTCAGTAAACTGGAAATAATTAGACAACTATATTATTATTAATATAAAGATCGTAAATTAATGTTACTATGGACAAAATATATAATGATCACAACATAATAAATAGATTTCAACCGCGTTTATATTCAACGTGGGATTCGTTACCTCGGTAAAGAAAGAAAAGAAACCTCAAGCGTCACTACGACTCCAGCGACTCTACTCAATGACGGCCTCCGTCAATATCTGACGTAGTAGGCCATCTACATCTATAATACCTTTGATAGTTAAATTTCCACGGTTTCCAACGGCATTACCAATAGCTAGTAAAACATATTCACACATTTTCAACGAAAGAATTTCATACTGTATCGCATTAACAGCATTTTATGTAATTTTAAGATTCCACGCTTCGTAATGCATTTCGTACATATATAATGCTTATTCGAATATTTTTCATACGCACAATATTAATATAACATAATTTGATCACCGATTTGACATTTAATCCGTAATTTGACATAATGACTCGGTAAATAATCAACATTGATATATAATACGTTAAATGCTTCGATTTAAAAAATGCATTATTGATAGATATTTAATGTAAAAATAATAAAAATGATAAAGTGCAAATCATATGAAGTTGACATGACAATTTAGTCAATATGATACGCAAATAGTTTCTATGTATAGGAATACAATCGGATACAATAAAAGTCTTTATTTCAGATTAATTTAGAGGAAAATAATAAATATCAATAATTCTATTTCTATGCTTAAATAGAAAATCATGTTTACAAAATATACATTGCCACGATATTTTTATTAAATTACTGTATATGACTTAATTTTACGTATAATTAAACATGTTGTAATTTTCAAAGCAAAATCGGCAAGTTAGAATTTTATTTGACGCGATTGTCTCTATTACATGTGTATTGCAATTGATTTATTACATGTCAACAATATCAACAAATCAAATATTTCAATTTTGTTCTTCTTGATTTTGATATCGTTTCTGATTCTCAATAATCGACGCTAATAATCATGATCATGATCACGATGATGACGTTTAATATTTTAACATTCATGTATAGTAAATCACAGAAATACAATAATCGTGTCAATCAAGGTTCTAACTTGCTCGTTTGGTTGCAAAGCAGCATAGCAGCATACTTGGGCAGTTTTCTAACGGTAACAATAATAGTATTGTTACTAGTAATAACAGGAATAATCACAATAATAATACGGGAAAAATCTATTATAATATTGCTTAATACTGATATATTTACATACGCGCATCTTGGAGTATGATTGTACACGCTTAAGGAGAGATGAAAGAAAAGTACGATTATGCCATTACCTGGAGCAATTCGCGTTTGTTCAATCATCGTTTCAAATCAATCATTATCGATCATTAATCTGCACGATTCGTTAATTTAATTATCCGATACATCGAATAAAGCTTGCTTGAGACAAAGTACCGGTTTTCTAAGATATCTCCTTCGCCGTATATTCCACGCGAAAAACGATCGGTGACGGATCTCGGTCAAAGAGAGATCATGATCAAAGAGAGCAAGAAAGAGACAGAGATGGAAAGAAAGAACGGAATAATCATCGAGTCATCGTTTCACTGGAATTGATGTCGACTGACGTAATCGCACATGCCTAACATAACAGATTATGTTATGTTGGCGGGGAATATCGATGATACGGCCAACAATAGTGCGATGATGGTAGTGGAGGTGGCGGCGGTGGTGGCGGTGCTGGCGGCGGTGGTGGCGGTGCCGGTGGTGGAGGTGGCTGTGGTGGTGGAGGCGGTGGCGGCGGCGGTGGTGGTGGCGGTAACAAAGATGGCGGCAGTGGCGGTGGTGGTGGTGGTGGTGGTAGTGGCGGAGGTGGAGGTGGCGGTGGCGGCGGTGGTGGAGGCGGCGGTGGCGGTGGTGATGATTGTATAAGTGGTGATGGTCCCGATTGTAATGATGACGGTATGGATTGTTGTTGAGTGGTTGTTGATGCCACTGGATATAAACGATGAGTACGATGAGCTTGGTGGTGAGGATGACAGTTCGCGACGTTCGTTACGCGCGACGATGTTGACGTTTCCAGCATAATGCCGGCTTGCGACTGACAGGCCATCATCAAGCCATGAAAATCGAACTTGTAAGCGTAACGTTTACCGTGAACTTTCGTCATTATATTCTTGTCGTAGTAATATCTGCGAAATAACAGTTTTCCTTCTTAACACTGTTGTTGCATGATTGAGCGAGGTCATTTTCGAAATGTTTATACAGCTACAAGATGAAAAATACGCAAGAATGGAATAGAGAGAAAGAGAGAGAGRGAGAGAGAGAGAGAGAGAGAGAGAGAGAGAGAGAGAGAGAGARAGAGAGAGGGAGAGTATATTTGAGAAAGATCTCGTAATAGGGAAAGAATCTTTAAAATATATCAATAGGAGATTCGACAGATACATGTGCCGATATCAATTTAATATCATCATAACATCAACTTGAGCGAATAATATTCAATTATCGAGTTACCTTAACGCACGCGATAGTTTGTCATAATTCATGTTAGGCTTGCTCTTACGCTCGCCCCATCGGCGCGCGACTTCGTCTGGATCGGTAAGCTTGAATTCCCCGTTCGAGCCCTCCCACGCGATACAGGACGAGTTTGACGAATCCGAGAGCAGCTCCAGCAGGAATTGCCAAAGCTGAACCTGTCCGCCTCCGACCGCCCCCGAGCTACTGGCTCCAGCCGTCGATCCAATCAGCGAGCAAGTCCGTTGTAGGAGGCTGAACCTCTCTGCGAGCAGAAAACGGAACATGCATGCGTCAAGCCTGGTTCTCGAGGTCAAGTCGTTTTGCCGGTGAAAGAAAAAGAGAGAGAAGAGCGATGGTGTATCTTCCAGTGTATTTTCCTAATTCGTTCTTACGCTTTCTTACGTTATTATCCGTATAGATATTTCTCTGTATCTATGAAATGCGCAACAAAATTGCCAATACTGTCGATTCGAACGCATGAAAAATCGAGCACGCTTCTAACATCTTGATATTCGTAAAAAAATTGTATTCGATGTTCTTACTTTACTACCATTATTAATGCTCAAAACTGATATTAATGGATGTCACTAGACTAGATGTAAATTGTTAAAATATTATTTTTCTTTTCGTCTTGACAATGATCGTCCTTCGATCATTGTTTCTCGATAACGTTTTCGGATTCACATACACAAGTGCATGAGAAAGCAACGACGATGATGATGACGAACGACATGAATTGTTATTCCACTTTCGATTTCACTGGCTCTTCGTTCTATTCTCTTCTGGATTTACCGTTGTAAAGAATCGCAGCCGCCGAGGGGTGTAATCTGGTGTCCTGCTGAAGATGTAACGGATGTGTCTGAATTCTCCACATTACGCGTCGGGATTGTAATATCTTAGCCTAATCCTGTGCCGTACGAGAGGCGTTTATGAAAACCAATGGACGACAGGCCCATCATCTCTGCTTGAAGATCCGTTTTGTTCGATCAATGCGACGACGATTGTTTCGCGATATTATCGTCCGTGCGTTTTATATCCCGCTCTCGAGTTAAACGATGAAGTGTGTGCCTAATCAAGCATGCGTGTAACTATAATCTCTCGGTAGATACGATGAATCAATCAAGTAACGTGTTAAGCAATTAAGTGAACGACCTTCTCACAAGATCTATACTATCAACGATCACTGACAACATAAACTTGCATCGCTCTGCCTTGCGAAATTACGGAGGCACATCAATACGTATATTCGATCAATGGACATGTAATCGAAATCTATTTCACTCCAGTTTCCATGATGCGTTACATGCGTTTCATACGAATTTCTACACACGCGTGCGATGTCAATCGAATCAAATCAATAAAAGGTAGACACATTTGGGATAAAACTCGCCAGTCAGTGGACAGAGAGCAACTGAGCGACCTTTGCCCCTGGTTACTTCAGCCCTTACCACCCCCACTCTTGGTCTTGGCAAGAACGGAATACCTTTACACCCCCTCTCTTCTGACTTGACGCGCTTAGAGTACCTATCCGAAGTAGCTGTTGTCTCTCTTGCTCTTTCCATTTTTGAAGTTTACGCGAATGCCTTTCCGATACGAAATCAAAGTTACATAAATGCCATCAAAATTGTTTTCCATTTTACGAGCGCATCGTAATTGTTCGGAGCAATAGTTTTTTTTTTAATTTCACTTGTGTATGTATTTTATATTCCGCTTGATATTTATGGAAAACGTACAACACATGTTAGTATCTTTAATTATCCTTAGAGATATTTATATCTTTGACTGTTTTGCGGATACGTCACGGATAAGAAAAGGATTGGTGGGGGCGGAGTCGCGATGCGCGAATTATAAATTTACTTCCGTTGATATATACATAAAGCAGCGAGATAATCGTTGTTATATCATATTTACATCGCATTCGGATATCGTGATACAATAGTAACGCATACGGCTTTATTCAAGCATATAATTTATTATATAGCATATTATTCATTATTCGTTCATCAGAGGCTGACTGGCCGAAGTCCGGATGAACACATTATGGCGATTTAAATGAGATCATTGCATGGCCGCGCGCCTTACACGCGAACAATATCGCGAGACGATATACACCTTAACCTCGAGAAGTTTGGCGATGCGCGTCATAATGGATACGCGATGCGTAAAATTATCCCGTATATACATTGAAGATCCGGCGAATGTCTCCCGCTCATCACGAAAACAATATAGTCGCGCCCCGCGGCGAGCTTACCACCCCCAAAGCCCGTTTAGAGCTTGCCCCTGGAGGAGAGCAGAAAGAGGGGCAAAAGCGGCCGCGGCAAGCTCGTAACCCCTCGTGGCACCACCTTTCCGCCGCCCTAAACACTCGATGGTTTATTCATGAGGACTCTCTCACCGCGATAACACTGATTCGTTTAATAAACGGCTGCTAGCGGGGCGAGATGGGGCCGACGCACACAAAGAAGCACGAGCGAGAGAGAGAGAGAGAGAGCGCTGCAACGTTATTCAAACGGACGATATATCTTCGAGGCTTATGCTGTCACGACATTGGTGCTTCTTGCTTTTCGCTTTTCTTCTTTCGCATCCGAAGAGACGGTACTCGAAAGCGCTGCGCGTTCGCGTACGAGAAGGAAGCGCATAGAGAAGCGGAAAGAGGAATTATTCTGTTTAGTTTATCCGAGCTGATGGTCTTTCATCGCGACTCCGCGAGCACCGCGAGCGAGATGAGACTCAGCGTTGGAAGTATACGAGTCGTTATCGAACGAATAATCCGGAACGAATTGTAGATAAAAAGGCGTAATTGTTAAATTATGTCGTGGATTTAGCGTTCTTATCGTTTTCTCGCCGCGAATGTCTTATTCGATGGCCTGGTTTTGTGTCGAGAGAATATATGGGCGGCGCTGGACGCGCTTTTATTTCAAGATCTATTTCTTCGATTGGGGTCACACGAACGAGACGGAGGTGGAAAATTTGAAGCAAGACTATCCCCGGCAATACTGATATTTACTTTTCCACTGGACCGCGTTTATCTGTAATAGATCGCAGCCATCGTTAAAGCTTTAGATAAGCTCGGATCCGAGCGGGATCGGTCCTCGGGGAACGGTTAGTCTCTTCCGGTCACTCTCCATTCAGCCCTGACAGCTCCAAGAGCAGACCCCGATTAACCTTTTTCACACTTTACCATGGGTCATCTAGATTTCTAGCGTGAATCGTTTTGGATTTACGTTCCTGCAACTAGTGTGCGGAAAAGTTAGCTATCGATAAAAAGGAAAGATCCACGGATTAAGATCAGTTTTCTATTATGGACGTTTTCATATCGTTATTACCAATTTCGCATTAACATAAGCCATAAGTCGCGTACGTAATGCAAACGCGTATAATTCGCAATCAATTCGCAAATCTGCGTTCAAGCAGACACGAGAACCAGCTGATGCAGCGACGAAGCGCTAGAAGCTTGACTTGATCCGATCCAAGTTTCAAGTTTGGATCGTTCGAGCTGCTCAATCATTTCAAGTTAGTCACTTGCGTTGCTTCGATCTACTCACCGTTGTCCCTATTCTCTTGCAGTAGGTCCGGAATGTGCACGCCGGTTGCCTGCAGGCGTAAATAGCCCAAATGTCGCGCCAGGATGCATCCAGCTGTCCCGGCAATGTCCTGCCAGTTTCGCAGAGACAATTCCAGCAGCTGTTTGCCGGAGGACGGGAGTAACCTGACGGTGGACCTCAGCTTCAGGGAGAAGGTGCGACCGCACCACGAGATCCATGAAGCTATGTGATCCGAATTCCACTCCGACGGATCTGAAAGACGAATCCGAAATCATCGAAACGTGTCTTCCATCGGTGAATCAGGATACGCGGCTCTTCGTCCTTAATCCGCCAGTCAGATATTCACCGGATGGCACCATGATCTGTTCAGCATCTAGACAACCGTTGGAACTCTCATCGCTGGAATCGCCACACTTCTGCTTGCTGTCGGACATGATTTCATGTTCGACTTCAGTGTTGTTTGTTGTGCACGCTCGCTCATGCATGAGCGAATTGGCTGATTTGCGGCTTGAAGAGGCGTGCGCATTCTCATCCCGCTTTGACTCCGATTCTAAATTCGATCTTGAATCGGGCGTCCCAAACAGCATCCAGTACGCGACATCCGAGTCCTGGGTGACTTCCGTGACTGGGCGAGGATTACTTCCGCTTCTCTTCGGCGTGTCCATGATTCGTTGTTGTCATATTGTCTCAAGTGAAATCGAAGTGGCTGAAATCGGAGAGAATTATCCCTATTGGTTGTCGTCATCGGTGAATTCATCGGCCGATTATGACTCATCGAGGACGGTTCCCTTGAACGGAAGTGTATTTAACATGATGATATGGGATTGGATTATCAAGTTGTTATGATGTTCCGTGACACACCCGAGTCATAATCATTTGATCACTATGAAAAAATTGATATAAATTCTATCGAAAATAATCAATGATGATGATGATGATGATGATGATGATGATGATGATGATGATGATTATTATTATTATATGCTCAATTGGAACATAACTAGCAAAGAAATAACGTAACAATTCTAACATTGCATTACTATTGTACTATTATACTACTAAAATATGATTATTGCTTTCATTAATATGATTATCCTATAATTATTTCTGTAATTATTAGTTAATATTACGTACTATTGCATTAAATGACAATGTTTTAAATTTTATATTAAAAATGTAAAAGTATTGAAAGAAAGCACGATCATTGTTCTATTAAGTGTCATGTCAATAGATAAGTGTCAACGACAAGGTAATACATGCATAATAATATATATATATATATATATGTATATACAATAATATAATAATTCTTAGTTAAATTTCAGTTCATAAAGTAATACATTTAACAATACGATTCCAGCATAGACCAGGATAGACGATTCCGTATTATAGGATCGGGGGCTATCGTCGAGTTATTGTTGTATTTCCATGCGACATGCTCGCGTCAATTGATAACTGATAACACGTCATCGACAGATAAGTGCCGACAGCGATAATAAATATATAACAGCATTAATGTAATAATTTTTAGTAAAATTTCGGTAACGCAACAGCCGGATAATCTCGGATAAGGAAGCGGTATTCCACACCTTGACATTCAAACTCAGATTACCCGAGATTGATTGACCGATCGATCGTCGTGACGTTTCTCTCTCGCGGCGTACTTCACTCCGTTTCGCGTCGCGCTTTCCTCATTAGCGCGCGCCGCGCTGCATTATGCACACGTGTTTTCTCCGGGCACGTCACGCACAGGTTCCATTATTTCCACAAACACTAACAAGCGTCTTCGCGAATGCGCGAATGATCGCCGAATTTCCAATTTTCCTCACTCGCGACGTGTGACGCGATGTAATATCGGCATAATATCGATGCTGCGTTCCGGTCGTCGCCGACATGAATGAAATGGTTAAGGCGAAGTGAGGACCGGCCGCAAGATCAAGCACGGCAAGCGATGGCTCGATTGACCATCGGCGAAATATGGATTCCCGGAACTAAGAACGCTCGGTCGCTCTTTCGACCGAATTGCTTTCGGCTCCGTGCATCGTCGAGCGCTGAATCACGCCCGATTGCTCATCTTGACTTGTGCTTCTTTTTCTCATCTTCCCACCGGTACGCTAAGAGGATACAGTAAGATCGGCATTCCGCTTTCACGTTGATTAATCTGAATAAGCGTATCCTTCGTGGCAAACCTCGCTCTTATCGCGAATCGCAATTGATGTTGCTACGTTGATGTTACTATAGTTGGTTTTACGTGGATTTTACTTTATAACTCGAAAAAATATCCTTTTTTGTACGTTTGACATATTTATGTATTAAAAGTATTCTCGTGTCTTTATTTTAATGAAAAGACCGCAGTTTTCCATCATGCGACTTTATCTCTTTACGAATTTTCGAGCAGCCGATCGATTTGAATTTAAATCTTTCGAATCTTTCGAAGACGTACATGAAGACATACCCGTATATCTTCATTTGAATAATTAAATTAAAGTAATATGAAGCAACGGATGTACTGGAATGAAAAAATCAATTACAATTCGGTTATTATTGAATTTATTTGAATCGCTTTGCTCGGAATTGGCAACGTTCCTATTACGAACGATCAAAGTTTAATCAAATTTGTTCGAAATTTTTATCTAAATCTTGATTATATGTATCTATTCATTACGCATCTCGTATATGCATCGTATATACATATGCATCTCTACATATGCGAGCAATTGCTGTGGATTCGCCATTTGTGTACGCGAAATATGTTATTAGTCACTCTAACAGGAAGTCTCCGATATCACAGTTATCCCATTTTTTGCTATACGATGTGACTATTAATTTTCTGAGAATGCTTTCATTTTTTCTCTGTTTACCATACAATCTGAATTACGCAGCGGACACATCTGCTGATCATGGGCAGTGTGTGAAACAAAAGACAAATTAATTTCTGCTAGAATGGATAATACTCCGTACAGAGCAAAGGGACAAACCTACGCTCATCCGTTTTTATCGCGCAAGATAAGAAAACGGAACAGTACCATAACCATCCGTCGATATTCCACATTCTCAGCAATTTCAGCAAAATTGCTAATTCGGTCGAAACGGTCCCGAAAGTTTCCTTCGACATTATTTTGCATAAGAAAATAATTTTATAATAATAATAGAATATAATAAAACAATTAAGAGTCAAATATATCTAGTGTAGAAATATACGAAAGTAGCCGATACGCCAGTAAATTAATGAACTTCTGCAAAATATGCGAATTCAATATACAGATCGCTATTTATTCACGACATTATAAATACAATATTTCGTACATCTAGCAAATTATAATTTATAATAGGACATATATTTTCTATAATATTAACATGGACATCACAGCGAGTGATCGACATAAGAAAATGCAACGAGATCATTTTCGTGATATGATACGTGTTTTCTTATTCTTCGATACCTACATATATCTCAAGGTCTAAACTAGACATATTAATACTAGACATATTAAAACTAGACATATTAGTCTAGTTAGTCATTACTACAGATGATGAATTAATAAATTACTGCCTCTTTTTAGCGGCCTTGATAGCTTTTGGTTTTTGTTTCTCTCCTCCGGAAAGGAAAGACGTTATTACCTCTGACATCTCTGGCATATTATAATTAGTGAGATTATTTAACTGCTCCATTTCCTATAAAACAAACGATTTAAATGATTTTAATATACATAATAAATTATACGATAATATGTATATATCTCTGATAACAAGTTGTCAAATATACATTATATCCAATAAAAAATATTCTTGCCTTTCTAGTTTCAGGATCATTCATCATTTTTGGCAAAATCATGATCAGCAAAAGCGGTAAAACCATCATTAAAATCTGAAAAATACAAAAAATAGAAATTATTTCGACGAATTTATTTCTTTTGACACATATGCGCTCTATATACGTGGGCATCTTATTACCATAGGATTAAACAAGAAATCTGTCATCCGCCATTGTTCTCTGACTTGGAAATATTGGCATGGCGATGAAGGCCTCATTTTTAACGGATATGGTACTTGGATCACTTGCGACGTTTGTATCAGATTTACTTTTCTAGCTCGAAATTTTCCTTTAGAATTGATCTCCACCCTTACTGGTTCGTAAACATAATTTGGATTTACCACTTCGACGATGTATGATCCAGATGGGATATTTGAAATAACGAACGTGCCATCTTCCCTGAAGTAACAAAATGTATTTTAAGTAATTATCAGAAGCATATAAATGTACAAGGGGCCAGCAGTATGTCAAAAGTTTGTATGCACTACCTCAAAAAGCCATAATGTTCACCACCATTGGCCATTACGTGCGTCATCAGCTGCCATCCATTCGATGCCGTATTATCCCAGGAAAATACTTTTCCCTCGATCGCATAAAGATCCGTAGACATGTCTTCATCATGTTGCGCACTTACGTATCGCTCGTATAAATTGGCGAAAATAACAAGTAGACACACTATTCCCTTCATGATGAACACGAATGACCGATCAATACCACCTAATACCTAGACCCAATCAATACCCAATACCTAACTATAATTTCTGCAATGTATAACTTATGATTGCGTCTGCTCGTAAAACTCACCATATGTATCGCAAAGTATAGAACGACAAAATGGAATATTTAGGATGGAAGAATTCCAGTGAAAAAATATGAAGATCGTGATTGGCTGTGATGCGTATTATCAGCATTCGATATACGGAGAAGCCGTGCTTGGCGTTAGTAGTACGACATTTACGTTGTACGTCTATGTTAGCATCCTATCCTAGTACATATAATTACTGAACGTTCTTCATCAGTGTTCATCAGAAGGAATTTCTTCGTGTTTATCTAAAATGAGAAATATATATATATCATAGTACACATGTCTATATAACATAAAAAATATATAATAATTGAATTATTCTGTGAACAATTAACAGTTACAAATATGGATGACAAACTTCGACAAATGGAAGATGAGATGAACAGGTAATGTTGTTGATAGTTATTTAATATTTTTAACAATTATTTAGAGTAAGGGCGGATCTTGATGATATATTAATAGAAAAATATGCTCATTCGATGCATTTTGACACGAAACAAAAGAATCTAGCGAAAAATGTAGCGATCTATCTCTTGGGATATCTTAAACATTAAGGTTAAACTAGGAAACAAAGTTCAAACTTGTATGATTCCATGTATATCTTCAACTTGCCGTACGAAGCAAATATTTACATAAGTTTCTGATATTTCATACATAGCGGAATCGGGAGAGAAAAATTTGATTATATTGGAACGTATATAAGTTATAATCATATAATTATTTATATTCTTTATTTTATATATAAAAGATGATCCATTGAGATGTTTTGATGATCCATTGGATATAAATTTCAGATTCGAAGCTGAAATTGGAGGACAACTTGTGACTCCAATCGTACGTCCAGTAATTGGTGCAAATACGTATAATCAAGTTGCTAGACAGTTGGAACAACATGAACTTCCGACTCCTGTGGTTGCAGCTGCTGCAGCAGCTACATTAGCGTTTCCTCCAATGATTGGATTTCCCCCACCACCTCCACCTCCGCCTCCAGCACCAGCTCCACCAATGTTAATTCCGCAACAAGTAGCAAGACAAAGTAAGATTGAGATGTATATATTTTTTTGTTACATTTAAGAATAATTGGCATCTTGTATTTTTATTATTTTATTATACATTCGATTTTCGCCATATACATACTATAAAGAGGGATTGATCTAGATAATAGAATCAGTCTGAAGCGAGCCCGTAGCAAACGATAAATTCGAATCTTGTTGTGATCTGTATTCTATACTTTGTATCTTATATTTTAAATTATATATATATTTTTCATATATAAATTAAAGGCTCGTCCTACATAAATACAGTTGAAGTTTGTTCTCTCAAATCACAATAAATAATTTACAATAAATTATATAATATATATATATATATATTTATATATATATATATGTATATATTTGTAATAACAAATTGTCATTATATTTCAGGTACAGTTCCTATTACAACATATTCTTCACCTGCACAAATAAGTAATCCATATATGTCAAATATGGTGGATCCATGTTTAAGCGCAACACCAAAAACGTACGATTCTGCATCAACACCGATGATACACCCGGAAATTATCGAACAAATTATTAATACAAAGATACCTGAAGACGAAGGTAAAAAGAAACCAAAAGTTAAGGGCGTTAGTACAGCAGCTGAATTAGCTATTAGCCAGGGAAAAGCAAGTTCTATTATGGCAAATGCTAGTGCAGAGGAAAGTCATCCTAAGGGTAAAGGGAAAAAGAACAAGAAAATTATAAGAACGGCAGGTGGGCAGACGTGGGAGGATCCTTCCTTAATGGAATGGGATGAAGGTAAACAAAATATCTATCTAAAAATGTTACTTATTGCAATTCGAAGCATATAATTTATAAGAAAGTTATAAGAAAGTAATTTATAAGAAATTATCAAATTATGTTCTAATGATTTGTATCGTTTGCTTTATGCAGATGATTTCAGGATATTTTGTGGGGATCTTGGAAATGATGTCACAGATGAAATGTTAGTGAGGGTATTCGGAAAATATCCTAGCTTCCAAAAGGCGAAGGTGGTCAGAGATAAACGGACAAACAAAACTAAAGGCTTCGGATTCGTATCGTTCAAGGATCCTCAAGATTTTATTAAGGCGATGAAGGAGATGAACGGTAAGGCCAAGTGTTTATTTTCTTACTACAGATCTTTGTGGGGGGGCTTTGGAATACAAAACTCTCTTTTAACACGGGTATTCTCTATTGCCTCTGAGTGCAGAAGTAAGTGTACTCGAGTAGCAAATACAAATTTATTACGTGATATAAAGATAAAAAGAAATGCTACATAAAGAGAGAGATGTAGATTACAAGTTTACTTTCCATCAAGTGTTGGAACACGTTACATTATAATTGCAAACTTATGGATTGCTCCGCATTTGGAAATTATTAGAATCGCACATTTTTTATATGTACCGTGAAAATCAATGTGAAAATCAAATCTCTCTCTCTCTCTCTCTCTCTCTCTCTCTCTCTCTCTCTCTCTCTCTCTTTCTGTCTCTCTTTTTCTCTTCTACGTCTTTTATTTTTTCCGATGGTATTTTAGAGCATCGAGTATATTACCGTAACTTGTTTTATTTTCCAAAGGGACCCCACCCATATGATATAAATAGTTGCGGTATGGTCCAATACTGCTTTCTCGGTTGCATAGTAGGCTGTCCATTTCGAGAAATGACGCGCGAAATAGGGTGGCCTACGGACGGAGTCGGACCTTCGGTTGTCATAGCGGATTCTAGTCGTCGAAATGCTGTTACAAGAATTATGAGCCTCTTATCGCACGATTTAGTAGAAAAAAGACATATTCGCGTCAGCATGTTGATACTTACTTGACGACGTTGCCGTTACATGATTTGATCGCGGACCGTGCGGATTCATGTACAGAACGGAAAAGGGCATACCGCCGGCGCCCCAACTGCGGGGTATAAATGCATCTTTTTTCATGATCCTGGTCGGTATTTGCTTATGGATCGGCAAAGGCGGTCGGATTCCCCGTCCCGTGTCCTCTATCGTATTGTCCTTCCACGATCTCAACGCGAATTCAGACGTTGGTTTTGCAACCTGACGTCGGGATTGCAGTCTGCCGAACGCAAGAAAATGTTCAGTAGACGGTATCGATATTATTTGATATATCAGGATAGCTTTATCATAAT
Source organism: Eciton burchellii (assembly GCA_020341155.1). Lineage (NCBI taxonomy): Eukaryota > Metazoa > Arthropoda > Insecta > Hymenoptera > Formicidae > Eciton > Eciton burchellii. The sequence goes on from JAHMML010000015.1 coordinate 1,507,818, forward strand.
ATGAGAATCTCTCAAATTAAAAAAATTCCCAAGCATTCCAAATAATTTCTTTTAAAAGGAACAGTGAATAATATATGTAAGATTGTACCTTAAGAAATCGCTGTTTCCTTCAGACGTGATGCCAATATCATCGGGACTGGTTTCCGATATCGGTAACCAATTCCAGCACTGGCTATCAGAAGAGCACGCTTTTTTTATCATGGGCGCAAAAACGTTCTGGCTCCAATTGTCCTTCGCGTCTAGCAATGGTGCTGCATAGCCCGGTATTGTCCACAGTATATTCAATAGTAATACTAAGGACAGTCTAGAAACTATCTCCATTCTTATTTCGTATTCACGATGCTTAAAACGCATCGTCTGATTAATTTCCAATTAATATCGTCTGCGTTAACGAAACCGCGCTCGTAATCTCGTTCTTTCCTGGAGAAATAAACGACGTGTTGTTAAAGCCGAGAAATTGCTGATTATAGATAAGTAAAATTAATCTCATTCGAAATTCGGGAATGGGGATCCATCACAGAGATCCATCATATTCATCACAGTTAATTAAATGCTAAGCGCGGAAATAAGATGTAACAGATATAACGAAAATAAAGTAAAATTTGATTAAATCGTAATACGTAGATCGCTAAGATAGACCATGCCCTACTTGTAGACCTAGTCTACTTGTATGCTTGACAAATTGCATTTGTCTTTCTTGTCGATTTCAGATAGGCCTGCATTGCGTAGGCCATTCACCTGCTTCTTGTAACTTTTATTTCGGCGTTTTGAAAAGTAGATTACAAACACATCGCGAAGAGACGCCTCCGCGAATGCTGGACATAGCTTCAGTGACGTATAAACCCTGACACGGTCATTCGAGGCCCCGAAATTCCATTTCGAAGTGTTGTTTACAATAGGAAGACTAAGAAACATATCGAACGTGTAGGAAAGTCTTTTGAATGACTCATTTAGTATCGCTGGCGCTCGACATACCCTCCGGAGGAGTGAAAACCCGCGCGCTCGTTTGTTACGACTCGACGACCATTAATCGTTCCGTAATGGTGACAATTGTCGACAGGCAGGTATGCTGTTTACGTTTTCCCGCGAAATTTCTGCAACGGACGATACTATTTATATAACATTCCTTCTAATTTTAGCGCCATGCTACCCGAATACACACATACTCGGGTATCCGTGCGGCATAATACCACACAAAAAGTTAAACAAGGTTGCAATAGACAAGAAGGACGATAGAGAAGCAATAGCGAAGGATCGTTCCGCGTTAATTATGCATTCAGAGCAAAGGAACCGGCAGAATATCCAGAGCGTGATAATATTTTTAGAACAATAATGCGATACGTGTCATTAAATTTGATCATATTTTCTTCGTCACGGGATCGTTTTTTGGATTTCTTCAAACCGCGCGCAGGAGATAAAAAATTCGTATGTTTGAAACTTTAATCTTTAGGCAAAGTATACCGATGCTGTTATAACTTTATCATACCGATCGTAATGCTATTATGATATTACTTATTAATTGTTTTCATAGAACATTTGTAATCTCCCGTGTATATTATGTTTCAAGCATGCACCTCATTTTTTTTTTATTAATACGTTGCTATATCAATGCGCACGCACGTCGATTACGCGGTCGATTACTCGAGAGGGTTTTACGCGTATTAATCTTGCAATAAATAGCCAAGGCGTTAATAAGAGGCGTTAATTCGGTGTAAGAATGCTATCGAACTAGAATCTATTCACTGGGATATTTAAATCCATTATCGCATTATTACATATAGAATAATCTTACATATAGAATCGACAAGGAGACTCTTCTCGAGATTACGACAGAGTTATGGTGTCGATGGATCATTATTAGGAATATTTTTAATCGATCATTCTCTTTCGAGCGACAATCTACAATTTATCTGTGATTAAAAAAAATAAACGAGAGAATTTCTCATTCAGGAGTTACAACAATGAAAATTACAACGAGAATTCGCGATATCGACAATGAGGTCGCGCATTAATCATCGCAATAATTACGGCAGAGTCGACGGAGGAACATAAATAATCGCGAGCGTTTAACAATAACATATTTTGCAAGAAGAGTTCTCCACTGGTATTTTGTTTTTATAATTATCGAAGCTCGAATCGCGAAGAAGAAGAGGGACGTACCTTCGGAACACGCGGATCGTTCGTTCGTTCGTTCGACTTTCGTTTCCACTTCCTTGGCACTCTCGAAGCGAATTTTCGGGGCGGATTCGCGGCTCGGATGCGGGACCGCGCCGTGCCCGGTTAACCGTTGGGGTGGATGCGACCAAGTGCGTCGGGAAGCCGAGTGTCCCGCTACTCATTCAACAACCCCTACCTCCTGCTACAAATTCTCGTAACACCCCACCCTTTTTGTGAGGGCCAATCGAAAACCTCGCGTTAAGCCACACGGGTCTACTATTCGCTATCTTGTATATTTTTCTTTTTATCTACGTTAGCTTATCATCGCCCCTTCTCATCGTCATCGCCAATGATCTCGTTATCATCGTCATCATTACAATTCTCTTCTCCTCTTGATCCTCTCTAGTTACGACTGTTTAGTTGGGATTGTTTGCATGGATGATACTCATGTTTCACATGAGAGAAAAAAGAATCACGATTCAAGTACGAATGTTCGTGAAACGAAGATCGCATCGTTTGCGTTGCATCGCTGCGTGCAACGAACATTTAAGATTTTCAAGTGAAATTTCTTCCTCCTGCGTGACAACCCTGATGCGTTACTATGATTAACGTTGCTAATATAACGCGTCCTGCTAAAAGTTACGACGTAACGTAGCGAAGATCTTAAATGTACATAGGAAGGATAGTCAATTGGCAGGACATTAGCGATGTAGTCGACGTAAGGAAAGAAAAATCAAGGATGCGGTCTCGATTCTCTCGGATTATGCATGAGATCGCTCGAATATCTCGGATATCTCTGGAAGATGAAAAGTTGATCGGACCAGTATGCAAGGAATGTGTAAAATGCTGTTATTTATAGTGATTTGCCGAGCTATATGCTTAGTCTTCGATGCGTATAATGTACGAAATATGCGAGCGCACGTGCGAATGATCGGTGACTCACGCGAAGGTACGCACGGAAATCTGCTGGAATTTTGTGGACCGGCAGGTACGTGGGACACCGCGGAAAGCGGTTTATTAACACGCGCGTTTATACATCGCGCGATCGCGCGATGAAGCGCGATCGAGCAATCGATATATCCTGCTTTCGGATATCGGATATCCGAATAGGAATTACCCCGAATATCCTGCAGAGATTGCATCACGTCCTATCGAGCTATCGAGCAAGATCGAGTTGAATATATGGAGTTAATTAGAGTTCACGTTTGATGAACTTTCATTCAACTTCTCAAGGCCCTGTTTCGAGCATGATTTCGTGTCTGTATCTCGCATTGTTACGCCGAATAATGCAGATACCGTGTACGATCCGGCATTAGATATCGTTGTATGTATTGCATCAACGAAAAAAGGGAAAGCGAGAAAAGGGAAACGAAGGGGGAGGGGGGGAGGGGGAGAAAGGTAGAAGCACGCATATACGCGTATCTATCTACGAGTGGTGTTTCGCGGAACAGAGCGGACGCTCAACAAGTAGTTTGAGTAGCGAACGAGCGAATGAACGCGATGCCGGGTTGAGGATACGCCAGGAATACAACGCGCGCATATACTCAGAAGAACGAGAGAGAGAGATGTCGGATATGATGAACAAATGAACAGATATATGATTCATTGGTGCTTGAGGTACTCGCAGGGCTAACTCATGGCCCGCAGTGCAACCTCGCACCGTGATGATTAAATTTACACAGCTGATCCGTGCCTCTCCTCTCGATTACAACGAACACGCTTCGAATAACTCGCGTCCGACCAACGTCTAAACAACAAAAGTGTTTGGACGATCCGCTTCCAATCACACGGCGGTACCCTCTCGCGAGCTTTTGTTCCGATATTGAAAAACTCGATGAACTCGACGTGAAATTAATTCCAGAAAACGTTTCCATCATTTCAAAGACGATGACGATATCATATCTCTCTCGCGCTGACGTTCTTCCAAACTGAAGAGCGCTGTGAAGAATTCTGTCGTGCGGTAATGATTTTTCTTCAGCTACAGCTGTGGCACCGAATTCTTGTAAAAACGCGCTCGCGCACATCGCTGAGATATGCGACAAATATAAACTTCGTCGTTCCGTAGAGACCTTCCGGTGCAACGTCCGACAGCTTCTGCGACAGCTTGGTTTAGAGCGTTAATGAATGGGGAGAACCGCTTCGTTTACAAAGGCCGCCATCGGTTTGAGTCCCGATCGCGTGGGCGATCAGGATCGAGAGCGAAGAGAAAAAAAGAACGGAAGAATCAAGATTGTGAGTCCCTTCGATGTATAGTGGCATCTTTTTCCTTTTTTTCTTTTTTCTTTTTCTTTTCTTTGGCGGAATTTCTCATTGATATCCGAAGGGATATTTTTGGAACGCGCCCCGCGTTCTCGGGATTTCGATGCAAATGCGAGTTACCGGATGTGACACAGAGATGCGAGAGCGGATACTGATCTTCTCATTGAAAAGTATTGTCGCAAGATTCGAGAAATTTTGAATGTGAGTACGTAATGCGTAAGCATCGATGCTTAACTAGGCTGGAAATCTATCCGCAGAAAATATCCGCAGAATCCACGCGCGTGCTGAATCATTGGGTATCGAATAGATATGCGAAAGGTCGATCCTCCTATTCGTCCTTGTCTTGCTAGCGCGAGACGGGTATCGTTACGGTCACCTGTTGCCGCGCTTGGATTTCTGATGCGCATTTCACCGAAAGCGACGAATGTGCAATGCGTATTCGATTTACGTCCGCTTCGTCAAAAATCATTTTCGCTCGTCACATCCCCGATTTACGCACGATAATCCGCACTCGTGATCGATCGCTCCGATTTCAATAAATTTGGAATCGGATTATACTTTATTCTCATGTATAATATGTTACATATCTTAGTAGAGCAGTATCGATTCTCGGTGTAACCGAGCTGTTGATCAAAACAAATTTGTAATGCGATCAATCTTTCTTTTTTCTTCTTTTTTCAGGACGATACGTGGGTTCGCGTCCTATAAAACTCCGGAAGAGCTCGTGGAAACAGAGAAATCTTGAAACCGTACGCAAGAAGGAGAAGGAGAAACAAGCGTTAATTGGATTACTGACTGGCCGATGATGAGTTAGGATGAATCTTTCATTACGAGATTTTTGTTATTTATTCTCAATAGAATTAGAAATCGACACCCACACAGATTTCATGTAATATAATCAAAAATTGTTTTCAATGACTACGGACTCTATTGAATAAAAATATTTATTTTACAATTATACTCGGAGGGGAGAAATTTTCTTACAATAAACTTACAATTACAAATCTACCATTGCTTACGTGTAATTTATCTTTTCTCTTTTTTTTTGTTATATAGATTGCAGGATATCAGGATGCTCCGACAGATTTGAACATTCCTAACTATCGCAAGATCGAATCCGGACGTATACACACGTTGCGTAAATATTGCGTATATACATGAGCTGAATAATCAGCGAAGCGCAGAATCGATTAATGACAATCGATATAAACTGATTTAGGTTCCGCGATGCGAGTGTCATAGTGTAGTACTGCATAGCGGCGCAACATGGAAAAATCACCGGGTGAACGTGGAGAGCCAGAAGTTTATCCACTTGGAGTAATGAGCACAAAGAGTTTATATTAAATAAAAAGAAATAGATCATTTCGATATCGATCTGATTAACTGTATTAGTAACAAGTTGTATGTTCCTAAGAAGCAATAATCGTATTAAATTTTTCTCTATCTATTAAAATTGTAGCGTTGTTATTTATACGTGGAATATCTCGCGTATAATCATAGGTATACGAGGGTGAAAGAAACGAGGCTGGCGAAAGGCACGGCAAAGGGAAGACTTTACTGCCGAATGGCGATATATACGTCGGCGAGTATCGCAATGGTCTTAGGCACGGTGAAGGTATCTACTTCTTCAAGAATGGCGCTCGATACAACGGCGAGTGGAGGCGCGGCCACAAATACGGACAAGGAACTTTTTGGTACCCTGACGGAACGCGATACGAAGGTACGGAAGAATGTACAAAAATAGGATCCGAATCAGACTCGAGGAAGTCGCATTGGGATACGTGGGCACTCGTTGACACACGGCTATATGTATATTCATACAATTATTTTTATATCGCACGTCAGGAGTTTGTGGGAGAAGCGCGCGTGCCAGAAATTCGAAGGGGCCAAGCGCGCGCGCACGAATCGCGACAGATCCACAAGATCTCCGCAATCCAATCGGCGACGACGTTTAGCTTCAGCCTTGTTGCTCCTGGATCTTCCTTTGGACGCTGATCTCCATTGATCATACATACCATGACAATCTCGTCGCAAATGAATCTTCCACGTCGATATCTCTTCCATGCTGCGTCAGTAATTTCGAAACGTTAATCTGCAGGAGAATGGAAAAACGATGCGAGGCACGGCTTCGGCATTTATTATTACGTGAACAATGACATCTATGAAGGCTCGTGGAAGAAAGATCTCCGTCACGGTATGGGAACGTATCTGTACGCCGATACAGGTACGAAATATATGGGCACATGGATGGAAGACTGCATGGAGGGACCCGGACAGCTTGTTCACACGCGTCATCGCTTTCACGGCTTCTGGAAGCACAACTTGGTACAAAACGATCAGACAAATTTGTGACACACACGCTTTGATATGTCTGAAAAGACATTGGTCGAATTAAAAACACATGTTATCGTATATTACACAGCCGTATGGACGCGGTTGCTTCACCTTCGAGAACATGTGCATGCAACACGGACATTACATACACGTGGAAGATAACGCGTACGGTGATCAGGCTTGGGGCTATACAGATGAAGATGTCATGGAGGTAAAAGATCTTCTCATAATGTCCCTTGCGTATAAGAACGGATCAAGCATGCGCGAGCATTCAAAATCATTATAATTTGGCATTTTTGTTTTTTCGCTATCGAAAATAACTCTTTTCATCATTGGAACAAGTTCAAGGTACAAGTTTCTTTGTAATTCATGACGAAGAAAGCAGGCAGAAATGACGGCGAGAAGTTTGCGACAAATATAACAGAAATCTGTTTTCTCAACATAATTGTTTTCTTCATTTCTAAATTCGTAATGATGTAGGAAGAGGATAAGGAAAAGGCGGAAGAAGAACCTTCCCCAAAGACGGGCATAGTACCGATCTGGCGAGCGCGTTGCATCACAACATACAATCCGGAGTTGCTGCCACCGGAAGCGATGCCTTTGCGAGAGGAAGTAATCATTTCTACATAATTCTGTGTCCCCATTCATCATTCGAGCGAATCATTCAAATATGTGACATACATTCCCTCCCGATTGATACGATATAATTGGCGATCGCGGGGGTTGATCAACGAGCAGAAGTGAAATTTCAATGGACGCGCGATATATGCGAAATTGAAACGGTTTAATATGGAAAAGCGAAACAACATTTGTGATCTATATCCGGTTATCTTTGGGATTTTCCTGATACGTCGTCCGCGTCATCGGAAGCGGAAACGATTCTTCCGGTAAAATGAATTTTAATCGATCGTTTCGCACAAACGGGAACGAGAGAATATCCGGTCTGGTCTATTTCCAGCGTACTGTCAGACTGCCGGGCTTCCGTAATCATTAATAAAATTACGATATCCGGGCAGATACTGGCCGTCTTTCTTCTTCGATTCTGTTTACGTCGCTTCTCGTTGTCTTGACGTGTCATATCCGGCGCGATGATTAGAAGAGCTAATACGGCGGCTGATATGCGATCCGAACTTGATGCAATATCGTCACGCATAGGTAACCCCGGAATCCCCTATTGATAAGAGCGAGGACAGCTGGCCAAAAATCGAGGAACCTGTCGATTATCCGGAGGCGGAAAATGATGAAGAAAAATTTGATAACGATGAAGAGAAAGCATCGCCGCGAATCGATCAAGAAGAAGCGTCGCCGCGAGTCGATAATGCATAAGTGCAATTAAATAAGAAAAATTGTCAACTTCAAGGTGTTCGATCGGATCTTAGTCAATGGAGCAACCGTGATTGCTACGTGAAATAAACAAAAATAAGATTGCATGATTTTGAACGATTTATTTAAGAAATCACAACAATGAACGTGCGTGCATGTATATGTCTGCAAAACGTGGAAATGCGATGTCAAGAATTAATTTCATTACGCTAATGAATATGGTAAATCCAATAGTGGAGACACGTGTTTGCCCGATCGATAATCGTACATTGAAATCGCCTGTTATTTACAATCTGTTCCCAGCAGCTGCAACGTCGAGCGCGACGTTAACGAGACGGAGATGAAATTAATTTTAAATAAATATTTACGCGGAATTGATAGTACAAGCCCGATTATCGCTGATCATTGATGTGCGCAAGCATGTTGCGAAAAACATGGGCACAATTACATCTGCGCCTTATCCATACGTTTACGCTCTTTATGCTAATTACGTTACTATGCTTATGCTAGTTCTACACTCGGCAAAATTATGTTTACAAACGTAAGAATCGAGAGAGGGGAGAGAGGGGAAGACTGTGGATATCGGGAAGTAGTCCATAAAATTATGACGAAAAAATAGAAAAGATGGTAATGTTAAACGTTGATATTATATACAGAATAATATTCGCAATACAAATTGGTAATACGGTAAACGATTGTATCACTAGATCAATCGGAATACAAATTCATTCAACACGTTGACGTAGCGCAACGTCAGCGTCGCACGACGAATGGGATACGCTTATTTTTTTTGAAAATAGCGAGTTCAGACGAATACTGATGAATACTGTCTTGTTTTTAGTCCTTAAGATAAGAGATTATCTCGAAAAAACGAGTACATTGTATGCCTTACGTTTACATATTTTTTATTTAATCAGTAATTTACGTCTCTCACGTATTTCCTGATCGATTGCTTTGCGCGACTTATCCTTTAGAAGAAAACGAAGTGTGTATGCATCAAGATGTAAAAAGATATAAGAAGAATGATAACGGATCTGTATGGAGGCGTAAAAGGACGGAGAAAAGGGCGAATAAATATAAATTGTCGCGCAAGATCGCAGTCTTTTAAAGGTAAATTACGTCTCGCGTGTCACGTCAAACAAATGTACTTGATCGTACGTCCGATTCACAAAGTCCATAGCTAAGTCATAGCTTAGTACGGACAAGATACCGAGAAGGGAGTCCATAACGGTAGCATCGACGCGACGATTAACATGCACGTCGCGCAGGAATATATTGGACCGTTGTATCGAAGCGTCAACGTCGTTATGCGTAGTTCAGCGCCGCGCGATAGCAAAATATTTTGGTCCGCAATGTCGCGACCAATTGGCACATGATTAAAAAGATTCGCGAATAACGCGAGATACACACAGCCCATAATCCAGTCGAGATGACTTCGCTTTCTCTCGCCTCTCGTAGTTCCTTCGTTAAAAAATTCACAAGAGAGAGAGGGAGAAAGAAAAGAGAGACGAGACTCCGATGTACCGAAGTCTGATATTTCTTCCAATCTTGCATAATGTCGCAGATCTCGATAGCACGAGGATAACCGCGCTCATTTGCACAAAATTGTGAAAGTCCTTTTACATAATGAGATTCCATATCGCGTATGCGTTTAACGCGCGAACGAGTTCCTTCGAAAGAGTTCTTCGAGCATCTCAGGTACACAAATACGTGGGACGAAATTTTGCACCACGATATCGCCACTCGAGCGAGTAACTCTTGGTCGGTTGTTCCCAAAATGAGATTCCTTTCGTTAGGACATAATCGTATTTAGATACTAAAACCGGAATTGTTTCATAGTCGAATCGTCAAGCCGATCGTTAATACCTGATATCTCTAAAACGCATGACTCGTATTTATCGATCAGAGGGGACGGTCTTAACGGCGTTTTGCACCATCGGAAAAAGACGAAGATTTATGCGCACGCAACGCGCAAGCTACAAAGCGTGGCACGCGCGCGGTGGAGCGTATTCGTCCATCGATAAATACGGTTCTTTGACCATGTTAATACAGCAGATCCTAGAATATGCATCGTTTCAAAGGTGTGAACGCGAGGTGACTCGAATAGTTGTGCTGTTTCACATCAGCACCGGTGGTGGTCATTGACATACGATACTAGCTATGGTGATGCTGCACATGCAGGCCGTTATGATACCCAAGCATATATAGACCGACGTAATCAACCAGAAAGCGAAGAGATATAACGTCTTATTGCAATATTTCCCCAATGCTGGGTCATAGTTCGGCTCGTACTCCTTATATACCCACATAGAACCTATAAGAAATGGAACATTTATTGAGGGAACAATTAGTATAATCGATTAGCGTGTCGAAATAAAAATTGAAAAATAAGCCTACCAATAATGAACCATCCTAACATGAAACAAGTGATCAGTGTTTCAGTGGGTGACTGTTTGATCCTTTCTTGATCTCTTCCTTCTTGATACTTTCGTACTTTAGCTGATAGATACAAGTATTGTTTAAATACTCCAAATCCACCACCTACTAACAAGTATATGGGAATGTATTCACCCTGTGGACAATCATAAAGATACAGTCCACCGATCACCATCATGCAGAGTGGTATTAGTATCGTCATCCCGAGGAGAATGGTAAAGCCAACTGAAAAACATCAATGTCAGATTTTACGTTTAATGCAAAGTCATGTCTAGGAATTAGTACTAGTTTAATTCAACTTCTTGTCTCGTCAATGCTCTCGTTGTGTTTATCGAATAAAAACTATTAATGCTGCAATTCAGTATCTCAACGTTCCAATGAACGTTCGATATCATCAGGGCAACCAGTTAACGAGGCAATTTCTAATTTAATAGTTCTAGTTTAATAGTCTAATCACTTGCCACTTACTTGTACCTAGCAGCAGATAGAGAATATTTTTGAAGAAATCGAATATATCCTTGGAAACTTTACGAGCTTCTCTCATGCGGCCAAACAGCGAATCGTAAGATGGTGGTGATGCTACAAGTAACATAAACGATACATGCCATACATCCTATGACACAATAATTCAAAACACAAAACAATATTTCATATGATGCAATAGGATATCCTTCAATAAGATTGATTTATTGGATCAAGATCAGAATCGTACAAAGTAGTACGCGCTGATGTACCGTTTGGATCTATCGCTTCCTCATACGAGGGTGGTGCACCGCTTTCATGGACCAGTGCGGATGGATGGCCGACCGGTAGGTTGATGTTATGGTAGGAGGGCGGCGGAGTGCAGCATGCCACCTGCGCGATCACGCCAGGATTCACACTCTCCGTCGCCTCGGCGGGAACGCTCGCGATGTGATTCACCGTGTTCATCGGAAATTCTTCACGCACGGCGCCGCCGCCACTATTCATTGTCCCACTCCAATACATGAATGTAGGCCGCCGCTATGGTTTTCGGAGCCGAACGCGAAAACGCCGAATCGATTGTTTACAATCGGTCCAATAGGATCTCCGTAACCTAAATACGACGCGCGTCGTCGTCGATCTCGCGGCGGGAGAAACGCGGATAATCCGGAATGTTATTCACTATTGCGCTCGGGAAACTCGCCGGCCGCATTCACATCGAGGGGAGAAATCATGAGAACGGCGACAAACATTCGGACGTTGTTCCTCGCGTTCTCGGTTCTACGTCTACGACGTACAACGGTGTCGGCATTCAATGACGTCAACGATATCAGCAGCCAGACGCGAATGACATAGTGGTACCGCTCTGCGAGCCATGAGTCAAATAATTTTTCTATAAAAAAAATCCCTATCTTACCGTCTGTTGGTATTGCAGCTAACTGCAGCTGTAGATACTAGCAGTAGGTTGTAGATTACTACTGTGGAATTTTTGGGTACAAGAAAATTGTCAGCTTTAACGTGAAGTGAAGTTGCTCGCTTTTGTTCTATCGCGTTCGAGATAATGTTTGAATCGATATTTGAATTTTAATCTGCAAGAACTGAGCTTCCGAAAGATTTTCATTCGAGACGTAATAATCATATAATTATACAATAATACTACTATAATTACATAATAATGATTTTTTTCAATCTGATTACGTAATTGGATTTATGTAATAATAATAGGCTGAACCAATGATAACAAAGGAACACACGTCCAAAGATACACGATTGTCCCCGCCGAACAATCGTGACATAATTTCATAACGCAATGTCACTACAGATTTCGTTCTTTTTCGTCTTAATTCGAATTCGGTGATGCGAGTCGCTCGAATAATGCGCGAACAATACAGTTTGTAGAAAAATAATGAAAGTGATATAATCAGCACCCAGTTTCCCAGGATGCACAGGATGCAGCGTAGCCGCGAGCGAATCGTCGACCCTTAAATAGTCGATCCCCGTTTAGCAAACCGTAGACGGTCCGTTCTGTCTTGTCGAGTACATCGGTCGATTTCTAGCAGTTTGACTATTATGGGACACCATGCGGTTTCAATTATTAGCGCGTTGCTTCGCGTGCGCGGTACTCGTCACGGTCGACGGTACGTAAAGTAAATTTTACGAGCCTTTTCGCGTTTCGCTTCCAGAAAAGCTCGCCAGAGAAGACGGATATCTATTGATCTCGTCTTCTGATTCTCACATAAATTAATGCGCAATTATGATTAGTAAAGATTTTTTTCATTTCTGGGTGAGTTGAAAGATCGGATGAGTCAAAGAATGCAAGCTAGAGATGAAAGATACCGATTCGGTGAAATTGCAAGCCGCGCAAATCGAACGGCCTTATCCTGCTTATTTAAGCTGCTCAGAGATTTCTCGGATGATGAAGAAATAATTGATCGATTAATTGATCGATTCGGTCTCGAATTTAAACGGTCAATTATGTTTGCGGCGATTGGTCGTGTGTTCCTTAACGAGATTATCTCCGTCTCGCGCAAAATTTGCGTAGATGAACATGGTGATAAAGCTGAATGAGGAGACGATGAAAGAAGCGGAGAAAAAGCTGATAGCATCCCTTCGAAACTGGGAAGATTCCTCTCGAGGAACAAGAAAAAGAAGAGGAGAAGAAAAAGTACACGAAGAGCTTGCGCTTTGAATTTGGTCGATTCTGCATCAACGGTAAGCGATACTTGACAGAACTATCGAACTTTTCAAAAGTTTGCTCAAGACATTTTCATCATATTCGCGAATCATTTTTACGTTGTCAGCCGATTTTAAAAGCTGTATTCAGTATTTTGTAGGAATTCGTTAAATTCGTTAAATCGATCTGGCGTATTTTGACTATCGATATATCTCATTAATTCTGTAGCTCATTGTGCAGCAAACAAGTGTTAAATGTTTCTAGGATGAAGCGGATAACTGCAGGGTAGACGAGAATGCATTTCGGGAAATGGAGGATAAACAATTTGAAGTTTACTTCAGTAGCAGTTTAATGGATATAACCATGAAGATCAGATCTTGCCTAACTAGAACCGTTTCTTTTCAATTCAATTCAAGCGATCATTCGCTTGATGATCGCAGATCTTGACATTCCTTCGATACTAATGCTTTGGGAAATTACGGATGTGCGATCGCCTTTCTCCTTGTGAATGAAATGAAAGATAGGACAGATTTTTGAGCGCACGTATAGCTTTCCTTTTTATTGCAAAATGGAAAAAAGAATTTCTCTCGAACATAATGTCGCAATTGTGATTCGAATGACACTTGCGAGAAATCGTAGACAAATAACTCAACAGTGACGCGTATCATCAAGCAACCGTAAGAGAAACAGCCTTACGCCGATTTAAATATACTGTGGATAGGTAATACGGTTAACATTTATTGTATAAATCTTCTTACATCGCTATAAATAAGATGATCCTTGTGTGTCGAGTGACAAGGTCACAAATGCTAATCGTGAGACTTATGAATTTTACAAGAATGTGTTAATCATGGAGACAGTCTACTCGCACGCGGATATTAAAGTACAAAGTATGGCTAACTAACGCGTTCTACCTATAATTCGCTCTTCGGGTGCATTACAGATTAATTTTTACAACATTAACGTTAATGTGAGTGGCACATACAAGGCACTTCCTCTCGCAGATGACTCGCGTGTCTGCGTGACCAAATGTCAAGGGAGTTTAAACGACATGCGTTTAAATAATCGATGTTTCGATATTCTTCGGAACATATAACGGCTATAAAGCATTTCTTCATATATCTCAAAAATGATGGGCGTGCGATAAAACCGTATTTATTATAGATTTATTAATTACACGTAATTCCGCCGGTCTCTTACTACGCAGTCTTTCTGAGGACTAATATTAGACCTTGCACATGTTAATACACCGCAATGGCAACGAGTGCGAGCACGTACGAGCACGAATATCTTAGAGATGTAAAAGGTAAGTAAGAGAAAACTGGTATCGATAAGACCGATAAAAAGAAGAAAGCAATTTCGGATTTCGATCTCGGCTCTGAATTCCAACCAAACTTTCATACGCAAAACGTATGTCAGTGTATAAATAAATATTTGACGTATTGCACGAGTTATAGTAATACTCAAGGACGAATAATAAATGTCCTTCAACTGAAGATTTCGATTCTCAGCGGTTCGACGATCTCGATGTTACCGTTTAGCGAAAATCGTCAACTATCGAGCGGGCATGTATGAACTGTATGCGTAAGTACGTTCTCCGATATCCAAACATCATCCTAGCGCAGTCGTTTGAAAGAAATGATCACGGCTATCTAAACTTTTAGGCTACGCACTTCGGCTTCGGCGAGAGATCCGTCAGCACCAGAGCATACCGATGATCAAATCGGATGGAGAGACGTTAAACGCGGGTCATTCGCGCACAGAACGCGTTCGTCACTTGGATTGTCGTCTCGTCGTCTCGTTGGCCATTACTTCGCTTCGCATCACGATTTTCCTTATCGTCTCTAATTGCAAGGACTGGCCGGCTGGCTCGTCGTTCCCGACGATTGCAACATGATGGACTGTACAGAGAGCGTGGACGATATGGTGGCCGCCGTCACGGTGTCCGCGTGATGGTGATGATGATGATACAACGTCGAGGCGTAATACTGCTGATGATGATGGTGCGCTAGATGGGGATGATGTGGATGCAGGTAACTACTCGGAGTTCTGTGATCGTTGTTGCTCTCGTTACCGTTGCTGGCGGCGGAATTGTCGTGGCAATGACGATTATGGTGATGATGATGATGGTGATGATGGTGATTGTTATTGAGTGTCGAACATAGTGGCGAGGTTGGCGACGAGGGTGACGAGGGAGTTTGCACGTTGCAGCTGTTGGCCAGAATGTCGTGCACTGTATGAGGACTTGGCCACTGCAAAGCACTGTTGGCTGTTGTCTGATGCCCGCCACCACTGCCGTGAATCGTCGTGGGCGACGGAGGTGACAATTTACTCGCTGCTGATGGCCCAACTGGAAACGCAGCGGTACCAAACAGATAGGAGTGAGGATCTCTTTTCAATTCGCTTATCGGCGATTCGTATCAGGATGGAAGAAGTAGATGCGACTGTTGCCTGACATCCCGCGTATTCATCACTAGAACCGAACGTCACAGTGTGTCAAAATTGTTGATGTACACGGTGTGGCACGTTTCTCCAGTGCTAACGTTTTTACGCGATTGTATTCACGTTTTCTTTCTTTTTTCTTTTTCTTTTTTTTCTTTTTTTTATTTCTTACTATCGCATGCGGGGCGAGCAAGCATAAATGGCACCTACTGTTCTTCCAGCCGAGCATTCCCGTGTGGCCCGAATAAACGGCGCGAAATGAAGTTTACGAGTGGACCGTGATCTCTAGGGAGATCACTTTGCTCCGCTTCTGTTCGCAATCTTGATCTTCGGCGAGAGTAAATTTGCAAAATTAGCGCTCGTAAAATTTCTCTCCCGCGCGCAAAGAGGCGCGCGAATAACGATATCTGATAATCGAATAGCTTCGATGGTCTTCCCCGATTCGACACATGCGATTAGAGGAAGCGCCGCATTCCCACAGTCTGAAAAACGATTGCCGCACGTTGCCGGCAAGCAAGATAGACGATATTTATTTTCATTTTTTATCCATACTTAAAATATTACTCTCCCGTTTTCACGGCACGACACTATCCAAACTTCCCACTGATCAACTCGTTAACTAACCGATCGCCTCGTATATGCACCAATCACGAAGGGAACCAGGAAAAGAACACGCCTTCGGAATCTGTCTATACATCGACGATCAAACCGCTCAGCGCAAGTAACACCAACCTTGATGATGATGATGCGCGATGGAGGACGGCGCTGTAGGATGATAAGGCGTCGGCGGATATGGCACCGGACAGAGAGCGGCGCCGGCCGCCGCCGCGGCCGCGTAGATGTGATGATGATGATGATGATGGTGGTGGGCCGAGTGATGCGGATGGTGGTGCATCGCCGTAGTGGCGCCGACCTTGTTACGCAATATCCTCGATATGCTGGACACCGACGGCACGTTGTACTTGTCGCAAACGCCGTCGGACAGCAGTCGGTCCCGAATCTCCCACGCGAAGATCCCAGGATCCTTCAGCTTCAGCTGCTTGATGTACTGCACGACTTTCGGTGTGGTAACGCGCGGCTTGCTGCCGCCGATTGCGCCCGGCAGGATGCTGCCGGTCTCATTGTACCGTGCTAGGATTTTGCTCACGCATCCGTGGCTGACGCGTAGCTGTCGCGAGATATCGCATGGTCGAATGCCCAGCTGCGCCAGCTCGACTATCCTCAATCTGACAGCGTTCGGCAACGGTCTCCCATTTACGAACACACCCCCGAGCTGATTCACTTCACCGTATTGTTGCTGATGCTGGTGCTGCTGATGCTGCTGTTGCTGCTGTTGCTGCTGCTGTTGCTGTTGCTGTTGCTGCTGCTGCTGCTGCTGCTGCTGGTGCTGCTGCTGCTGCTGCTGCTGTTGCTGCTGCTGTTGCTGTTGCTGTTGCTGTTGCTGCTGCTGCTGCTGCTGCTGTTGCTGATGCGGCTGCTGCGGATGCGCCCCGATTTCGGTACTGCTGTTCTCTGTAACGAATTTATTCGGGTAATTAGAGATACGTACGTAATTTGTTTAGGGATATGCATATCGGATGCCGAGGAATTCCCGGGGTAGGAGGGGGGAGATGGCGAAATTGGGATTACCAACGGTATTGGTTCCGGCGCAATTTGGGAAACGGATTGTCGTGCATCGGGTTAAGACGCACGTAATTCTGGCTATAATTGAACTTGCAGATTGCGACTATCCAATTCCGCAAATCCTCATGCGAAGATCTACTTTGTAATGAAGTCTATCCCGTCCACCCGTCCAACTTTGTCCGCCGTTGCGCAACATCACAAATGACTTCGGACGCGACTCTACAGGTTGAAATACTCGCTGTCACTTTTGGCAGGATCGCAAGCAGATAAAACGTTTCACCAAGACGAGACTTCCGCACAGATATATCCAGCATGCTCTCTGTCCCACCGCATTCTACCGCTCTCTGTGCGAGCATCGGTATGCAGGCCGCACGTGAATTTGCGCGATCTCTCCTTGCGAAGAGGAAACAACCGATGTAAATATCGCTAAAAATCATATGCATATGTATATGCATACGTATATATATATATATATATATATATATATATATATATATATATATATATATATATACGTATGTACATTTTTCTTTCTCATATCACATGCGGAATTCGATCATTGTCCGCAAACGTATCGAATACCAATCCATTAATGCAGTCGACTAATGCAGCACAAACACGTGTGCGCGTATACGCGCACACTCGCACACGCACGTGGTCCGTGCACGTAATATTATTAGACTTTTTCTTGCAAGCGGTGATGAATGGTCGAGATCAAAGGGCCCGACGCGTGTAGTCATTTTACACGCGTGCAACACACATATTTAACGAAAAGAGAGACGACAACTACACACCGCCGTTCCCGGCGTGTGGGCGACGATACGCGCGAGTATGAGTGAATATATCTTGCGGCGGCAACGGCGGCGAGCAACGGCGGCGGCAACGGCGGCAACGGCGGCAACGGCGGCAACGGCGGCAACGGCGGCAACGGCGGCAACGGCGGCAACGGCGGCGGCGGCTCGCTGCTCCGACTAACCGGTACCAGGGTGAAGACGTCTCAGTCCCTCCACCCCGTGCATGCGGAGAAAAAGAATCGTCTGGTTCTAATTCTATAAACCCCACCCATACATCACGCACCCCGCACGCATACCCGTAACGCGTCCGACGTTGCTATGGGTGTACCCTTTGCTTGTTTTCTAAAGTATTTCGCGTCAACATAGTACAACTCGTGTCATCATCGGACAGCGCTGTAATAACAAATTCATTCAGCAATAAACATGCACCGCTACCGGCGCGCGTATCGTCGCCCAAGTATCCGCAAGTGTCCCCCTCGGCGACAAGCGAGACACGTAAGATGCCGGAAGGAGAGAGCGAGAGAGGGATTTAGAAATTTAGGGGCGCGTGAAAACTGCCCCGATTCAGATCAGTCAATGATTATGAGTCGAGCACGTACGAGCGTATCATCGAATCGGCGGGTCCTGCCGTTCTTCATGCACGTAGCGCGTTTCCATCAAGAAACAACGATGTGTACACAACGATTGTAATAGCTTTGTATTAATCGTTAATCATTAACGATCGTTAACGTTAATCGTTAATTGCAATACTGATTAAATGTTGCTATTGAATATTGTTTACGATATTGCGCGACGATAAAGTGCGATCAAACGCGCGACATGTATGCCGTTATGTCTTCTGATTGGAAGCTCGTTAGTCTTAACGTTCAGCGTAATTTTTAACCAAGATTGTAAACAGGCCTGTTTACAATCCTACTGTTGAAAATCCGCCGCATTCGTAGGCTCAGAACGTCGCGTATGACGTAAGATCTAAGCCCTTCGTTGCTCTTGTTCCCTTTGCAGAAGAAACGCGCTACTCGAAGGAGTGTGGACTATTATTAATGCGAACGGATGTTCCGAGTGCATTTACCGAAAGACTCGCGCGCCAAAGACACGATTTCTTGAATATTCCGGGAACTCGGACGCATAAACTGAATGATACGGTTCTTCCAGGGCTTACGTTTAAGTCTCCCCTCTCGCTATTGAGTGTTCGCCGGCAAAAAGGATTAAGCTTTAATGTAACGCGGATCATTAAGCCCAAATCGTTGATGTTAAACCGTGCACATCGCGGCCGTTCCACGAATCATCGCGTCGGATCGAAGACGTCGTCTCGTCTCGCGCGCTATGTGTAGCGGACGTTGTTTGATCAGCGAGGAATTCATTCTCGAGCTGTCTGAAAACGTCCGTTTGCTTCAAATTTAAAAATTTGCAAATTTCACGCGTCTCACGCCCACAGAATCGATCCCCATAGATCTTTAGGCTGCTCCTTAAGGGAACCTCTTGAGAGGGAAAGGCGATTCGATTTCGAATTTTATTGAACTGCTGCAAATCGCGACGCCTGGTCGTGCGTCTGATTAAAATTAAAATAATTTCCTTCTCACTTCAGACGCCAGTCCAAGTTTCCGCGAACGGAAGCGCTTATCTCTCGACGATCGTTTGGCGGATTCACGCGAGAATGATTATGCACAAATCCATTTGTTCGTCCCTTTTTCCTGATCCAGGGCGATCGATCTTTTTAAACGTAAACGTTTAAATTGCTAAAAGCAGCCGCAGCCGCAGCCGAGAACCGCCAAAGAACGGCAGGGAGCGCTCGGCAAGGGTTGAAAGTTGCCGTTAAAGGGCAAAAAGCCCACTGCGGGAGTACGGCCCGGCAGTACTGTAGAATGCTCGGGCAGCAAGTCTGTCGCTATGATCGGCGGCGACGGCGGCGGCGGCGGCGGCGTCGACAACGTTCAAAACTCTTCTTCCAGGAATCGCATAGCCGCATCCTCTTTTCGCGCTGAGCTTTTCTTATTTATTCATATCCTCTATGCGCGCCTGCCGTTGCCTGAACGGTATGCCGGCCGATGCGCGCGGAAAGAACAGCTGATGCTAGCGTATGAGAGTAGGCCCACATAAATTTCCTTCTCCCGTAATAAAACGGTATACGCGCGCGCGCGCGCGTCCTGCACGCGCGGCGAAATTGCATCTGCTTTCGGTACATTCCTTCGAAAAGGCCCGGCTTCTCGGCCGGGCGATTCGGCGTTTCTCTCAGCTTTTTTTCTCAAATCATGCCGCTTGCCGCCTTACTTAATATCGTATTTATTTTAATCAACGACGAAATTAATGAGGATAATACACGAAATACATAAAGCGGGAATAAAGCGGCGGAAAAAATCGGGTGGTAATAAATAAATAAGGAAAGCGGGAATTTCTCGCGTTAAAAAGGGAGGAAGGAGGAATTCCTTTCCGTTGAAAAGGGTTGAAATTTGAGAAATGGTCGGTAGCAGTGTCGGAGGAACACATTCGCTTGTCTACGTTTCGCTATTTATTCGAACCCGGGATGAAGTAATAATAGAACGCATTGCCGTTCAATAGCCAATGGCGACCATTGGACGAACGTTAGAGTCGTAGCTCTGATCAGCCACACGTGTTTCGTCTTATTATTAATCGACGTAGATATCGATAAGAGGAGGGTGATTGATTCACGAGCATGTACATGGTAAAAAAAAAATGTCACAGTGCTCAGTGTGTCACGGTAGTCAAACTGCGGCTAACAGCGCAAACGCAATTAAGAGCATAAGCAAGGGAATCATTTTCCATCTGCTTATGCATACGTATCTCGACAAAATGCATATCATATTTTAAAAGTTTCTCTTCCTTCCGATTGAAGAACTGATGATCGGCTGTCACCGATCCTGTCACGTGAGACAACCGGCGTGAGACGGAAGGTGGAAGACGGAAGACCGAAGAAAACTGAGGAAGAAGAGGAAAGAGTAGAGATTCCGCGAAACGACGCGGCGTTGAGGAGACTAAACGCAGGTGCGATATTTAATCAATGGCGCATGCGCAGAACGGAAGGCCGTAACGAAGCATCGGAAGCGCGCAGGAAAGGTAGCGGACATGGACGAATCCAAGTAAAGCGCGGGAAAGAGAAGTTAAAACTGTGAGGCAGACGCCACAACGTGACACGAAGTGGGCGTGCTCAAACGTGTGATGGATGTCAGTGTCACTCCCGGAACACATGTTTCGCTTACATAGATACCAGAGAAACGCGCGACCGATGTTTGTCTACCATCTAACCCGCTAATTATCGGCACCGTTGTCGTTCCCTTTGTCGGCACTGGCGCTTTATAAAAATCCGAGGCTCTTTGATTTAATTTCCGCAAGCTCCCCCTCGCAAGCACACGCATCGCGTGGATTATTAACTCGCTTTGACGCGGGCCGTCCGCTGAGAAGACCGCTCGGAAAGCAGCGAAGCGGAACTCTTTCCGAGTTCGTTTTTCGAGCTCGCCATATCCTAGCGCAGTCGCGTTAACACGCGCGTTCGGTTTCTCTTCTTGTTTCCCTTTTTCTTCTCCTCCGCGATACTTTTACGGCGATACTTCTTGCCTCGCCATCGATAGCGCAGGAATCGCGCAGAAATCGCGCAGAAATCGCGGGGATTCCCCAAGCCGAGTCGAGTCGAGTCGACAACAGCGACAACGGTGCCCGCCGATACGTGTGTTTAGTAAAAGAATACGTTTGTAATTTCGATTAAAGTGAACTGCCGCAAGAAAAATGTCCGGCAAAAACCACTTGCGAGATCGTAACGCCGTCAAAAGCCAAAACACATAAGCATGAACCGAGATGAAGAGTTAATCAAGAGGTCCGGTGAATCAATCACGGTCGATCGTGCCTATTACGGGTAAGCAATATTCCCCCTCGCCCCTCTGCTTTCTCCCGGACTGCTCCTGCCCGGTAATGGGTCACACACCTTTTATCCACCTCTCTCTCCCACGTTCGGCTGATCTGCCGTTTCTTTTTTCCTTCATTGTCTCGCCGAAGATATATAAGTCTCGGCCGAACGTGTAATATAAGAATAATAATAATAATCGACATCGTATAAGAACCATAAAGAGAATTGCCTGGTGATTTTATTAGCGCGGTGCGAACCGTCCGTCAAAAATTCCTCGCTAACTTATAAGAATATACTGCTGCAACGCTTTATTCCGTCCTCCTGCGCGTATACAGTCAGCCACAAAAATGCACGTTCGTTCGATTTCTCTTGGATATTTTATTTATCTCGCTCGGCGAGCCTCGGCCTGCTCATTCCGATTGCTCATAGGAATATTCTGTAACTCGTTGCTACCAGTTGCTACACACTAAACACGACTCTTGTGTTCTTTCTTCCCGCAGGCAGCCACGAGAAAATTCCAGCAGCCGATGCTGCTGTTTGTACAGTCCTCTGTCAACTGGACCGGAACCCTATTTCAACAACATTTCCGAAAGCTGTGCTCGTTATTTGGCCGAGACAAATAGTACTAATTGAACGCTAATGAATCGGTAACGGCTAGCTTTTGTCCCGCATGTAAATAGATTTCGCGGTGCACCTGGTGGCGGGGTGCATCTCGCCGACGACGTGATCGTCTTTGGATTCGTCTTTGCCCGCGTGTCAATCGCAGGCAGATAGAGGCATAATCTGCAAAGTCGATTGTCGATTGTCCACAGGCGCCGTTGAACAACGGCGATTGCCCATCAATCGCAAATCGTCGCAAGCGAGAGCCAAAGGCAAGCGAAGGGATTCCAATTTATCGCCGCGAGCACCGTCTTGCGCGATCAGTGTCAGTTATGCGCGACGCGGCATCAACATATATTACTGAAAGCGCAAGTTAAAATTAAGCTACGATGTACGTTAATCCTCATATTAAGACCGATACTTGCAACATTGTATAATAATCGGCCCAAGTGTGCGTGCGTGTGCTTATCAGCAATTGGCATGTGGACAAACAAATGCACGCGAATCTGTCATCAGCAAGAGGGTTCTCTCTTTTTTCGTTAAACGCCTCTTAAATCATACTTGAATCATTCGCCGGAAAATTGCGTTATTTAATCTAGAAAGGAAATGTACTATTGAGAGGTCGATGTATATTATCAGAAGAACAAAAATAATAAAAATGAGATAATTATTAAGTAATCGCAGATTCCTTTATTCCTTCTACAAGACTTGTCGCTATCTTTCCGCAAGATATTCTTCTACGGCTCCAAGAGAGCGAGAACAATGCGAATTCGGAAACGATACTTTAGCGTTGACTTTATGTATAAACAAGTTTTGATATCGCATAATACTCGCATATATATATATATATGTATATATATATATATATATATATAAAACAATTTGTGACAAAAAGCCATGATAAATCTTTATTATTGATACACGCTCGCGATTGTGTATCTATCTCGTGATGACTTTGGAATCTGAATGTTTTATCTCGCTTTTACGTTTCAAAATATCTAATATACAAAACAAATGTATCGCCATTACATATCGGGGTCTTGAACTGTAGTAGCGGGCAACAGTTACGGATGTATTGGTGTCATTGACTTCGGATATTGTTAACGTCACTTACAGAGAAGCCGAGACAGATAATAGTGGTATTTTAAAATACCACTCATTAGTTCCCCATATTATTTTTTCGCTCTATGATGGCTATATGCATTATCAGCGGATTATTTTCGACAATCTATTTAATTTGTTATTGTAATCCCCGTGTTATTAACAATAGATTAACGGTGTGTGGATTAAGGAACTTGTTCAGATATTTTAACGAATATAGACGCGAGACACCATCGTTGCTTGAAGCTTGCAACAAGCTTGCGTTATGTTGCAAAGGAGAGAAAATATTTTTAAGATGCAGATAAATCTTATCAAAATTTCGCGAAACTCGCGTAGCCGCTTGAGGCGATAATAACGATTTATTTTAATCTGTTTTGAGATTTACTCGCAATTTATCCAACGTGACGTGCTCTCTAAACTCGCTAATGCTATATATAGATATAGAAATAACTAGCTAAAGTCCTTTTATTACAGCGCCCTTTGCGGCAAATGCGCATGCTTCGATTTTATGGAAAACAAAAGGCCCGGGGAAAATGATAAACGCATGCCGATTACGATCTCGCAATAATCATTGCTTATTGTCCTTCAATAGCTTCTTCATTAATAAATTCTTTCGATCTTTATCGCCTTAGCTTACAAATAACATGTACGCTTCGTTAACGAAATGAGAGAACGCTATGATAGCATTAGAGAAAGTATAGCAATAATATCGCGAATATCCATCCTCGTCTAGAAAGAACACGATTTTTTCAATCGAACATTGCAAAGTAGCAATATAACCGTGGTAAGAATAAACTTAGATCTAGGTCATCGGTGTTTCGTGAGTCATAACAAATTCTTGCTATATCTTCGTAAGCTGTAATTGCGGTTCTGTGTTGCGCGGACGATCTACATTATTTTTGACGAGTATCGGCGAATAAAATATTATTTCCCAAACAGTTTATCAAAAGATAAAAAGTAAACAAACCAGATCTTCTTTCTCGTTTTTTTTTTGTTTCTCTCGTATGTGTGTGTGTGTGTGTGTGTGTTTTTTCCATCGTACGTTTAAGATGATATAATAATTAACGTAGCGATAAAGATACTATTTAAGAAATCTTATCTGAAATACAATTTATTATCGTATTGAATGCGCCTTTTCGACGCGTTGTAACGTTGTAACGTTGCAAGCGTGCGAGACGCACGAGACGAGAAGACAATTTATCCTAAATACGATGCACGCATTTCGAGATGTGGCCAATGTGCCACGCATGCGCATGCGCACACGTGCGTCAACGTCGAATATCAATGTTAACGACGATTACGAAGCGCGGCAAGCGCTACAAAATTGAAATAATTATAGATCGTCGTTTTTCTGATTTCCTTCTCTCTGTCTCGTATCCAACTCTTTTACAGTAATCAGCGTCGGATTAAAAAAGGACAAACTCTCGGCTGATAAGAACGGGGGCATCCGGGACCCAATAAGAGGGTCAAAGGTTCCTACTGGAGAAATGAATACAACGTACTTTCTATGAATGGACCATGTCGAACATAATTATATCAATTCACGCGCGTTAACGCGCGCACTTGAGACGCGCGTTTCGCAAAATAGCGCGATTTTCGGAATGACGTGACATCACGACGTCATTAATGACGGGGATGAGGAGAGAAGAAGCGTTGCGGGTCAACGTGCGAGGTATGCGAGAACGTTACACGTTACGTTATATCGATATTTATTTGCAGCGAATCTCGCTCGCGAGAAGAACTCCCCCGCTCTCGCGCGAGGAATCCGTTCTTCGAAAGAACTTTTTCCCCAGATTATCCCCGAATAATGATAAGGACGTTCTAACGCGAGAAGCCTTAGCTTCAGCTGGCGTGAAGAAGTACTCGCTAGCACAGCTATTAAGTAATCAGAGTGCGCGCATTAAGTGCTTTCATATACGTCTCTTCTGCTTATCGAAATGAAAGAAACGACTCGCGCTGATCCTTTATGGCTTCCGTTTCACGCATCTCACGTAGCCGATTAAACATAAATAAATGGAAGAAGATTTATTCGAGGCTTTATTCGAAAACAATGTTGCCGCTCGAGCGGCCTACTCTTGCCGTTAATCATATCGCTCTCTCGTTAAGGTTTAACCTCGCGATATGGCTCCTTTTCTAATGCGTATCCCATTTACTGCATTTACACGGCGCTAGTCATACCGGTCACATTATCATATTAACTGCAACGGTTATGTATCTGGAGATAAGATTTCGCAATGCCGAGTTGTCACGCGGCGTTTATTTTCGACTATTACCGCATTAAAGCGATCTAACGCCGTATTAAAGCGATCGCGCGGCTCGATTAAGCGAGGAAAAAGAGACAGACAGCGAGAAAGTGAGAGTGAGGGGGGAGGGGAGGGGCCGGGAGGGGAGGGGAGGGAGGAAGAAAACGTAAAGTGACACGAACTATGCGCGATTAGATCCGAATGCGTGCGCGGATAGTGCGTCCACCTGCACGCCGTTTTCATTGGACGTATCCGACTACTCGAGTAGCTTCCATTTTCCGGACGATCATGAAAACGCGTAACGCGCAATGCAGCGACGTCAGAGTAAAACGTTACGTTAACGTAACGGGTTTAACGGATTTCAAATATCCGAATTGCACGGACAATTGCACATTATAGGGATTACAACATCTCAGCGTAGAGCCGTGTGAGAGTATCTCGCATTAAATTTATCAAGGATAGTAGCCGCGCGCGGGCGCGGCAACGAAAATAAGTGCAGTCGCAAACGCAAGCAAAAGTTACGTGACTTCGAGCGATTGCGGTTGTTCTCAAGCGGCGCGACGGACGAGCGGACGGTGACAAGCGCGCGTAACGCATAACGCGCGACAAGTAATTATACCGCATCCGCATCGGCGTGTGTTTCGGGCGCGTTGAAAATCGATTGAATTGAAATCACCTAACTCACCTAACATGATCGGATCCATCGAAAAGACGTGCAACCCAGCAGCCGTCGGCTACACGGCGATAGACGCGAAGGTAGCTGCGGAACGGGACGTGCTTTTCGAATTGCACCCGCGGGGATCAGTTTCGTGGACGGCAGCGCCGTCGCGTATCCTCGTGACAGGTGATTCTTTTAATCCGTCGCGCGGAGCGTGGAATTCACAGCGTGCGGATTCATGACTCGCCGGAAAATCCAGACGCGGGAGGGAAGATCGCACATCGATCGCACAAAAGTTGCCCCGTGATCTCGAGGTCTGCGATTGTCTCTTGCTTACGCGTTAACGTACGCGTTAACGGGTAAACGGATACGCGCGGCACACACGATTAATCTCGACGCGGCATAAGAGTGGCCAACAGTAAACACCATTTTACGATATACGCGATGTTTCTAGTTGCCTGTTGCCGCGACAGTCCCGTGCGAGTCCGCGAACGCGCGATTCGTCAACTTAGCGGCGATGCGACGGAAGGGATCCTATGCAAAAACGCGGAATCATCGAGTCGTCGGCATTGATAAACGCGTGCTCGTCTCGCTCACGGCTCGTCACGTTTGCGGCAAAATTAAGAGCGATCGCGAGCGGACAGCGATTCGCGGGAACTTGTGGAAACTCGTGCAGTGGAATCGGGAAATAGACGGTGGTAGCAGCGGCGGGGRGGGGGRGGGKGGGTAAATCTTGAGATTGCCTCTCGCGATACAACGATGCGGAACAACTGCGCTCGCGACTTTTTGCGCAAAAAACGACGCGGCAACAAGGGCGGCGCACAATGCGTAGCGACGGACGCGAGCCGCGAGCATAACGAGAGGATCGGATTTGCAAACTATCGCATACCGCACCGCGTCCGGCCTCGCGCGTACAACGCGGCGGATCATACACGCGCGCGGGACAGTCGCGATAGCCCAGAGCGAACGAAAAAAGAAGCGCGCGCGCGCGCGGACACGGTCAATGGTGCGCAGCTCGCCCTTCGCTGCCTCACTGACTGGAGCGACAGATTTACCAGAGCAGAAATAAGAAATCCCTCTACGGCTCTTAGAGCGCACGACGGCCGCGACGCTCGTGTAGCGTTCCGACGCGCACACATGCACGCGCGCGCGCGCGCCACTCGAGCGGGCGAGTACGCGCGAGCGCGAGCGAACGCGCGCGCCCGCGCGCGCACGCTCTCAGTTTGAAGTGGTTATGCGCGCTCGTTTAAATGAATTGACCGGATATTTAAGGAGCACTTTGATGCGCGTGCACCCGATTCGTCGCATGACGCGTCTGACGTGTACTCGCGCGTGCGAGATGTCCGAAATCAGGAAATTTTTCACGAAGAAAAGAAGGAAAAAGGAGGAAAGAGAGAGGGGAAGAGAGAGAGAGAGAGAGAGAGAGAGAGAGAGAGAGAGAGAGCGAAAGAGAGGGAAAGAGAGCGAGAGCGAGAGGAAGAGAGAGGGAGAGAGGGAGAGAGAATGAACGTAGCATAAGAAGGCCACAAGTGGTTGAACAGATGATTGGCGAACGATCGCACGAAATATATAATTGGCCTAGAGCAGCTCCTATGCGTGTGCATGGACGTGTACGTGTGCGGTTCGTGCGTGCATCGTGTATTATATGGTAACACATTACTTATAGGTGCACGCGCACGCACGCATAAATGCTCGTGCGCACGCTCGACTGAGCGCAACCGAACGATCACAGTAAAGTCGTAGGATTGGGGAAGGAGGCTGGCCACGCTTAAGAGGCGGAGTCACATTCGCATGGGCCATTGGCGACAGCACTGCACCGTGAGCAACCATGGTTTACGCCTCTCTTCACTGCGCGCCTACCTGATCCTCTTACTCTCTCGTTTTCTCTATCTCCTTATCCCTGTCTCCCTTTCTCCTCCTCCTTCTCCCTCTCTCCTTCTCTCTTTCTATCCGAAGCGTTTCACTTGGCGCTAAGTACTCGTAGCTCGTGAAACCAGCGCGCGATAGCACGCGCAGTTGTATAAACTGTTTGGCGCTCGTCGTCTACGACATCAAATGAGACACAGGGCAATAAAAGTGCTGCCAAAGAGAAACAGCGTGATGACGTACCCCCGAAACGTAAATCAGCCGTATCGGCAATGCCACAGCCTGGTGCCTTCGAACTTGTGCATTTGAATAATCGCGGCGGATGCAGGCGTATTGATATATCGAATTCATTTCATCTCGGGTGTTGTGTTGATTAAGTTTAATGATTCGGTATATTTATGTCATAGGTAATATAGAAAAGTATACGGCGTACATGAGAACTGCGAATTTTCGCAGTTTCTATTTTCATTCCAGATTCATATTCGGATTTACAAATTTAGATATTCTAATCGGACTGTATCCGGCAAGATCTAGGGTAATTGTTATATAATCATTAGTGCATTAAAATTTAGTTTACATAAAAAATATATTATATATATATATATATATATAATTTGTAATATGTAATATGCATAACCTAATATATCGAATCTTCGCAATCATTTGTAAAACAAATTGTGAGTTACGCAATATTATCCAATATATCAAATCTTCGCAATTGTCCCTAAAACGAATTGCGTGTCACGTTTAATATATCGTTATGATGATTTTATTCATCCACTGCACCGCAGCTTGCTCAGATTGCGTTACTTTTTTCTTTTCTTCTCCAACGCGCTTTTCGATGCAGTAATTTTTCGGCTATAGTAATCTTTGTTTCGCGCAACTTAATTTTCGACCTTCTTCCCTAGGGAAAATGCCCTGCCCTGCTCCTTCTCTCTTTCCCAACGTTCTGTCAACTCTTTTTCCCTCGCTTCCTATAGACCTCTTCCATGTCCTATTTCGCCCGACGTGCCGAACCGTCACGTTTTTAATGAGAACGTAGAAAGCTGACACTGAACGATTTCCAAAGAAGTAACAAGTTCCCCCATTCTTCGCTGCTCCTTTAACCGATGTAATAAAGTATCGGGGCGGAGCATCTTATCGCTGTTCACTGCCACCGCCGCAGAGTAAAAAGGAAATATTCATATTTCAAAGGAACGGGCCGTCACACCGCAGGAGCTGCCGCTATATTATATCTGTCAGCCTCAAGAAATACACGGAAGGCTTGACGATAAAAATCCACGCTTTGGCAACTTTTACCTTTCATTTATATTTCTATTCAAATAAACGGAATAATTATCATTGTCGGGGACCATAATCTGAAGATCCTAAAATTATCGAAATTAACCATTGCACGATGAGCACGATGATAGTGACATTCGCGGATTTTCATACTTTCAATATCCCTTCGCTCCTCATCTCGCGCCTTTGATATTTCGATTATCGCATCGGGATATCGATCGCCGACAGTCGAAAACCTAAATAACCCGAGGGCCGCTAAATTAGAAGGGACCGCATTTTTGCCCAATTTGCCCAACGCGAGAACCGATCTCGCTCAGATAAAATCGACCGGGATAAAATAGCCGCGCGTGAAAGTAGAAGACGCGGACGCACCTTCCATTCGGGAAGGTACAAAATAGCACACTCGGACCCCGCTGCGTCCCCTCCATCCTCCACCTCTGCCCCTTGGCCCCTCCGTCCTCACCCCATGAGCTTTCTCCCCTTGACTTGTGACCGCGAGCTATCATCGTAGCAGTGTCGCACGCTTTACGCTTCTGCGCGAAGCTGACATCGGCGCAGTCCCGCGCGGTTACTTTTAATCTATTTTCCGTCCCTTACGCGGGGCCAAAGGACAACGTCGGGTTTAAAGACGACGGCGGCAAGTGCCCCCCACTGCAGGGGAATCAACGGGTGGTAAGAGAACAGTCGACGCGCGGCGAAGATGCATTAGTTGTATTTCGGGATTGCATGGCGGAACGCCCCTTTCGCCGTGCGCCGTTCCCTCCTACGTTCGGGCACCATTGTGGAGATAAATGTTGTGGCGAATATGTCACGGCGCTCACTCCACCCCGATGCAAAATTCGAAGTGCAAATTGTCCGATGGAGACCCGGTGCCCTGTCTCGCGCGCTTATTTTCGCTCCCGCGGGCCCTACGATTCCTCTTCGTCGAGGACCGCGCGATTTTATCGCGCAGATATATAAGCTCGATCTATTTGAACGTTTCTATCTTTATTTAATAGCACACCGATACGATGTTTTGGGTTTTTAATCGATTTCTCAGGTCGCAAGTTTGCTGGAGGAAAAGGGAAAAGGGAAACGTTTCCGTTTATAAACGTTTCCGTGAACATTTTCTGTTGGAGACTTTCACTTTCGTTGGAACGTGATCCCTCTCTCGTTGAGTTTGCAAGTGCAGAGCATGTAAAATCACGAGATCCCATCCTTTGTTCATAAATCGTGCAGATCCTTGATTATCGAACGGTTCGATTTTCTTGAAGAGTGTAATTTATCGTGTAACTCATCACGCATACACGTGTGATGAATTACACGCGCGCGCTTGCATGCACAGAGTGTATGAACAACGACGTAGGAATGTTATGGCTAATTTCACTTTAATCGTATATTTTATTTCATTTACATATTTAATCAATACTTATTAATCGTATATTCTATCTAACCTTTAGCATATTTAAAAAATCACAGTCTTAGTTGAAGAATTGACAGCAGAAAACACTATGCATATTGTATATCCACGTAGTAAATATCTATAATATACACAATATTCCTTTTGCACGTATTCACGTAGTGTTTTATACCATTATTCTGTAGTAATGCACTATGTACAATAGTTTTCTTTCTTTTTATTACTTCATTCGTTACCCCATCTTTGACGCATATTGCCGCGTGAACAACATATTCACTCTCTTTCCACCGAAGCGTCCATCGTTGTTCAACTAATACTCCATTCAACAAGTTCCGTTTTGCGACAATGCTGGGAGTACAGTGAAACGCGCAATCACCATAAATCACTATACATCAATCGAGCGACCGTACACTATGCTATTCCTCAGCCCTGTATATCAATCCATTATACAAGTATGCGCGACATAATCATTTATACAAGAAATCATAACGGCATACAAAGTTCTACATGTTTCATCGTCGAGCTTGTTGATCATTTTTGCAATTCACCGGATATACAATCGATGTGTCTCAGACGCAACGTAAAAAGTATACATAATGCGCAGTCATCGAACCGAAATAACGTCAAATCTAAAATCCGCAATGCTATTTGAGAGGCATACTCTGCTATATATTCGGTATCATTTTCACGAAACTTTGCGATCCTCCATTTTTTTGTATTCACTGAAATTCTATTCTGTTATTTATGTATGGATATCGAATAACGTTCATCTGTGGTAACTTTAACATTATAAATATGACTTAAAGGTGATTTAATTTTATGTTAGACTAGCGAATTGTAGTTCAAAAGGAAGACGAATATAACTTTCTTGAGAGAGTGTATATGTACGCGCGCGCGCGTGTGTGTGTATGTGCGTGTCAGAGACAGACAAGTCTTGGTACAAGAAGAGTGTGGTGTGTAAATGTGCATACGAGATGTCCCGTAATTCGCGATCTTTATGACAAATCCTCATGCAAATCTGAGATTGATTCTTTCTTAGTAAAAACCCCGAGATACCAACATCCCTCAAATTACAACGATCAGAAAAGCGCGTCTCTCAGATGCATTAAAGTCACGTTTCTCGGATATCCGCGACAAATAACGAGTCTTCCCGACGTATTTGCTGAGAAAGAGTCAATCTCTAATCGAAAATCGATTCCTGTCGAATTTCCGATTACCATCGAACTCGCGATTCGTGGAATACGTTCTACAGAGCGCTTCTGTTAACTACACCTGCTACGATCTGTGAACTCTTTGGCCAATTATCATCCGGTTTCTTTTCACCGAAAATTTCAAAATGGAAAATGCCATTTTCTTCAAGATAATTTCTCTCTCGCAGATCGCGCGCTTATTAAAATCGAATTTAAATTTTAAATATCATCGCGTTATATCGTATATCGACGCGTATATCGATACGCTACAATTACGTGATTTTGTATCTCAGACACGTACATTTTCGATTGATGATTCGAAAATAAAAATGTAAAATCGCCCGCATCGGTAAATACATTTTCGCATCGAGTAAAAATTGCACGCTGCTGTTATTGAGATTATTCTCAAAAAGTACAACAGAAATGAATATCGTTCGCTGTACAGCTAAAATATACACAAATGAAATGGGACGGCGCTTGGAGCCAGATGTCGCACGCGATTACCAAACAGGCATCCTCAAATTTTAGCAATATTTACTCAATAAAGTATTACCGCCGATAGAGACTTCGCATTTGCGAAAATTCCCCGAGGATTCCTTTATTCATATCGTATTATGGGATACTACAAAATAACACATGTTACTTCCAAGTTAATATGATTGATATGTAGCTACTAACGTATTCTCTTTTGCACGGTATAAGTTACAAAGACGTTAAGAGGACTTCCGGTGCAAATAATATACTTTCAAATTACATTGGGATATTTCAAGGATTCTTCCAATACGGAAGTCGGGCAGAAGTTATATTACTAAGTCGACTGCGTTATATTATATCCTTTTACGATAACGAATATAACATCATTTATACTGGTCGAGTTATACCTATCGCGGAAAATTGAAGCTTTTTCGAGTAAAGATAAAACACTGCCGATTTACGCGGACAATAATCGATGGAAAGTGGCGGCGTATGATGAGCAAAAAATCATTCTCATTCAGTTAATTAATAAAATCTCGTTCGGCAATGATTAAGTAACGTATGCAGAATGTCAGAAATATCATAAATATCTTCCCCACTTCGTAAAAACATTATAAAATAAGCGAGGAGAAATTGCGATTGGAGAAATTAATATTGAACCTCGGGAATATAAAAAGAAGTTAACAAAATTTCGTTTCCTTAATTAATATCACAAAGTCGTAACGTGGACGAGTTTTTAACTTAAAGCTTAAATAAAGTAAAGAGCGAAATTGAAAGTGGGGCTGCATAAACGACCATCTTGAATTTAATTTCCGCTACTCAACTTTTAGTTCGCAACTTTTAGTTCACAAAAAGAAGAGAACTCAAAAGAAAATGTATAAAGTTAAAAATTGCATATCGTACTTCTTATACATTAACCGGATTTTTATCGTACAATCCTTTTTTTTCCCGTTTATGTACATGCTCATGATACGAACGTATCTTCGTTATTTAGCAAAATACTTTTTACAAAGATTAATCGATTGGCAACGATTGGGGTTGCTCGCAACCTTTAACCTTTAAGAAGCAATTAGCTCAATCAGTATACCCTGCACCATACGTGCTTATTTTATCTTGAAAACATGCGCGACATATATATATATATATATATATATATATATATATATATATAATCGCTTATTTACACATTTCATACCATGATATTCTATGATATGGAGGTATCCTCACTTCTCAAAAATTCTGAAGCAGGAAATTAATATAAAGTGCAATACACACACGCACACACACGCGCGCACACACACACACATACACACGCATACTTGGCCAAAAATGTATGATAAAATCTATATTCTCTCACTGAATGCTAATATTTGAGGATAACAGATATCACTATATACAATGATTTGTATATATAACACGATTTATACATGTAGATACTATATAGAAAATATGAAAGAATCAAAAGAATCTCTGTTGGTTCTATAAATAATTTCGTGGACAAAATGAAAAGCAAAATCAATTAGCGGATATGTTAGCAACGATAGCAAACAAGGAATCCATTTGTGCTAAGAATGCAATTCAAATATCCACGCATACCGTGATTATACCGTGAAAATCATTGCACATGTTTTTTTCTTTTCTTCATACACGATGACTCTCAACGAGAACGTACGCTGTACGCGCACCAACATTTTCTTATATCGTGATCTTTTTTCTTTAATTCTCATTATGTACACAGTGCAACGTATACGCGATATACACACGCGTATACATTTCTACCATCCATTGTCTATTAATCGCGAATAACATCATCACAGCGTGACTACTCGAAATCGTTTTACGCTACATAGATCTGTTCATGCTGTAAATTGTACGTGGCACAGGGAAAAGAGATAACTCTACGTTCGTTTATACTTCCAGTCCAGTGCAATCTCCTTTTCTGTCTCCCCCGTATAATTACGCTAACAGATGTCCGACGATACAAACGAGAAAATTTGAAATTGTCTATCTACGCGATCTAACATCAAGAATATATCCGATGGAAAAAGGAACGTTGTAAAGTATAATAAAAATACGATAGCACTCGGCGCGCGTAAGATGCGTAAGACGCACCGGATGCTATCGTTTAATTCTTACTCTTGTATACCGATGCATAAATTTTCATGAAAACTTTTCTTTACCCGATGTGTGTTCTCTTCATATTCGTTTCAGTTTAAAAAAAAAGAAAAAAAAATCAACAGAACGAAACGTTTCTGAGGATTATTGAACATGCATATAATAGCTTAAACGTGTCACAGAAGATATGAAGATGCTATATAATCTTCCTTATAACGTATCTTCTTAACGTTGTAAGTATTCGATGAAGTGTTCTTATCTTATACCTCTCAAAGCAAATGTTAAAAAAAGAAGATATAATACACTGGATGTTACACATACGAGTATAATGTGAAGGATGGCAATTTTAAAATACCGTTTGTATGTATGCAGCGCGTATGTGCAATACTGTGATGAACAGTGTATGTTACACTAGGAATGTAATGTAACGTATAAAAAAACGTTATATTATATGCTGGTCGTCGTCAAACAGTAATACATGAAATCAATTGCTGACAAAGTTGACTGTATTGCAATTGGTCCCCGCTAATTCTACGCATCTTTATCCCCTTCACTTCCCTCTCCTCGGATTCGCATACTCTGAGTTCGATTTGCACACCACCCGGATACTCTAAACTCAATCCGCTGCCCTCCACTTCCTCTCTTGAAAATATGAAGCCTTTCGGCGGCGCTCTCGCGTCTATTATTTGCTTTACGCGGCCTAATATAGCTTCGGAATTTAACCTGCTCGATTCGTCGGACAAAGTCACCTCGACTTCGGTAGGTACCGTATTAAGCGGTCTACCGATACCGCGCGTGATACTAGGTCTCGAAGGATCGCACGGCTCTGAAATGATAAAGCTCGGAAGAGTGTTGTAATGAGGTAATGCGTCTTCGAGTGAATCGGGCGACGGTGACGGGGAAGGCGAGCAACTAATTAACGTTACTTGTCCTCCGAGAACATCTGTCACGGAAATTTGTGGCGGTACCTATAAGCAAATTTTGAAACTTGATATTAATCGCTTCAAGCAAAGCGCGCACCAGATACACCGCAATCTCATGTTTGATGTTGTAGCTGGCAATTAAATACTTCAGATAAAAGATCAAAGTTTCAATGAAGCGAAATCTTTTTTTCGATATACCCATAAGAAGATCTGTGAGATGGATTAATATCTGTAGATTCATAAATTAAAACATGACTTTTAGCGCGCACTCGAACGGGCGTTACATACCCTTGGTATCTCTACAGGATGTTCTTCTTGTATCATGTCCAACGCTGGGCTATTACTGGGTGAATAACTCACTGGGGTAGTAGCAGGTGATCTATGATGCCTAAGTGGACTTAAATCTAAAGGTGTTGCAGGTGGCTGCGCTGGTGTACCGTGCACGATGCTACCCTGTACTGGCGCCGTAGTTAAACCGCTCAGACCTGGAACAGAAAATCAAGAAGATTGATATAAAAAATATAAGAAATGCAATATATATAGGAAACTTATTTATATTTTCGTTTTGTTGAAATACGCGATATTATAGTTTTTAATATTAATTAATAAAACATTTTCTGAATAGAGTTAATACCTTGCGTAATCGCTGCTACACCTCTTTCATGTACAGGAGATCCCGGGATACTTGCCGGACTGTGCGAAGGAGAGGCTAATCTCTGTAACTGCTGGTACTCTTGCTGAAGAGCTTGAATACCCGGTCCAGGAGCTCCCGAGCCTTCCGAAGCTCGGCGAACGGGTGAGTATCTTTCAGTTGCTACATGACTGCTTGGTTCCTTGTACGAGTCTCTATTGCTTACTAAAATTAACGGACATTAAAAATCAGTCTCAGCACGATTTGATAATATGCGTATAGTAAGAGTCCAAAATTAATTTGTTTATATCAAGAATTTTCAATTTAACATGAATTTATTTATATGATTAACTAATAATGAGGAAAGTATTTAGATCTTGTTTCAAGATATCTCTCGATTTTCATGCAATTTCGTGCGAGAAAAATTTACTCTTTTTCTTTGAAATTATAAGAATTGACAGAATTGATGACAAAATATTCTTTTATGTGACATATTACATTGCATATTCCTGTGCATTGATTTTTAATAATTATGTGTACGCGTGTGATATATATAAAAGGCTGTATACCACATACAAGTTCTCTTAGTATCCGTTTTCAGTGATGTACAGTGTATACAGAATCAAAGAAATCATAAATTAGAGCTTGAATTATGTTATAGTTGAAACAATGGTAAACTATACCTTGCGATTGCATAAAACAAGAAAAATCGAATTAACGAAATACGAAGATTACCAGTGCTAGTATGATATAATGAAGATTTCCTGTGATGTGGAAGTGTTGATCCTCTAAGATGAGTTGGTAACAGCCGCGATGGTAGGTAAGCTCTATTCATCCTAGCTTCTACCTCCATTACCAGCTCCGGATTTATAACTACATGCATATTACCAACCAACGAAGTACGGGAGTGCAGTGGACACAAAAAAACATGCAAAATTAAAAAGAAAACTAAATAAAACATTGCGTAAATGCTAAGAAAATAAATAATTTTTTAAATTTTAATATGATTTAAATAGGAATAAAAATATAAAGTTGTAGAAGTTTGCAAAACTTTAATCAAACTTTAAATCTACCTTTGATTATATATTATATATTCTAATGTAACTTTAGTATATTGATAGAACATTTTTTATTTACAAGTTAAAACTCATCATTTTAAAAATTCAATGTTCTACATCGCACAAAGTATTTGTAATATCTAAAATTAAATTGATCAAAAGTACATCTAATCCCAATAAATTTTAATGATTTGATATGAAACTCAAGCAGTTACTCAAGTAAAATCAAGTAAAATCAAGTAACACAAGTTTCTAAATATATCAAAAGATTTTTGTCTATTCATATATGTGATATAAAAGTTTAAATCTTATGTGCATGAGCATGTGCGTGTTTTTTATATTAAATTAATTACAACAATATGTACATAAAAGTATATACATCAAATTTCGATCTACAAATGATTACAGCTTTTCATCAGCCTTCTTTCTATTTAAAAATGAAATTGTCTTCCTAGCTATTTCCTGTATATAAATTTCAAAATTTAGTAAAATTTTTTTTCTCCGCAAACGATAATGAAAACTAAAAAAAACTAAAAATAGAAAATATCATTTTTATCCTCATATAGAAAATAAAAGTGACGAGTGTTAGATGTAAAGTTATACATACAAGCATAGTATTAGTGCATTAATTATGTATTAAAATAAAATAATAGATACTCGCGGCTACTTCTTAGCCGAGTAATTTTAACATGAATTTTAAAAATCTTGGTATTTGACCTAGTAGATTCGTCAATTACTTACTATATGTATATAACAATAAAAACTTGAAAAAAATATCTAAATTTAGCATATACTTACTATTTCTGCTACTTACATCAGAATAATTAATACGATATACAGATATTAAGAAGCACTATAAATCGTGCGATCCTAATCATTAATTGCGAAAAAGAAAAACTTAACATAATATGCAAACTTTGACTACATTATACCTGGCCGCTGCATAACAGTGCTGAGACCACTTCTTCTTCTTCTATCGCTATTTCCACTATTATTACTATTACTATTGTTGTTGTTACTGGTCCCCTCTCCACTTGCAGTACTGACACTTAATGACTGGACACATTGTACTAATCCTGAACTACCACTCTGTAACTGCAAGTATATCCTTTCTTAAAAATTTGAAGAAAGGAAGTGTATATTCGCAACAGAATAATTTAAAATATGCTTAAAAATTAATGAGACAAATCTATTTTCTGTTAAAAATTTTTGAAATTAGTAATTTATATTATACTTACAGGCTGCAATTGTTCCCTACTACCAGGCTGGCTCCAGCCACCATCTTCATCGTTATTAACGTTATTACTTTGTTGTTGATGAAATATGTGAAGATTTGCCCCACCATCTGAAGCTCTTCTACCAAAACCTCCAGCTATAAATATATATAATATGTAATGATGTTATCTATTTCTTTCTTTTTCTATATGTGATGTATAATACTAATTTATATTACAATTATATTACAGAATTAATTGAAAATACATTATATAAAAATGGCTTACTGGCCATTACTGGAGGTGGCTTCAACAAGTGTTGATCTTTTATTTGGAAATTTTGAGGTGGTTGGTGTTGTACTAAGGGAAGATTTAACGGTAAATTCGTATGCGGTAAAACTTGAGGATCCAAGTTACAATGGAGAATGGGAAGAGGCCGTAAAGTCTGGTATCCTGACATATGATTATAAGGATATGCTGTAGGAGGCTGATGTGCTGTATCACCAGGTCCAACCGTATGTCTTCTTGTTGTATGATAAGGCGTTCCAGACGCCAAATAAAGACCGCTTTTCTCTTCGGTTTCTTCAGTTTCGCCAAACTACCAAGAAAGAAAATAACTCTACTACGTGTATACGTAAAACAAGATATCAGGTAAAATTTCTGCTTATAAAGGTAGACACGAATAAATGAAAGATATATTACCTTCTCTAATTGATGTGCACCATCTGGCAAATATTCGCCCGGTATACTTTGAATACTAGGTAAATTAGGCATCGTTGATTCCAATCGGTCAACAAGTAAATTGTATATAGCTGATATATGATCAAAAGTGTTTCCTTTAATAGCCTGTAACAATGTATCCGCGCTGAGTCCGGGCAATCTCAACATACTCTCTATCACTAATTGATTTAATTGTGGTGGTACGTTCATATCAGGGTTACATCTGAAAGTATAAAAAGATAAGATGATAGAAAGAAGAATGGGATGCAAATAGAAAAATGGATCTTATAAAATTTAATAAGAAGTAGATCTTATAAATTCTATATGTGAATAAAGCAATAAAATACTATGTTTCTGAATACAATACATACCCTCCAGGTTCTAGTTCGACTGCTCTGTCTCCATTCATCCATGAATGCGATAAAATTTGTGAAATACTTAAACGTCGCTCTGGTTCCACTACCAGCATGTGTCTGATCAATTTTTCACAATCTAAAGTAATAAAAAAAAGAATTATTTAAATAACACAACTTCATGCATGCATGTTTTTAAATATAATGTACATAAAACAAAAGATTTCATTACTCAGTGATATCATGAACTCAATGATAGAACAGAGTGGCATGCATATATTTACCTGCAGACATAAAAAATGGTATTCTGAATTTCCCTGAGACAACTACAGATCGTAACAATTGCATTGTAGCTCCATCAAATGGTAGAGCACCACAAACTAATACATATAAGACAACACCAAGGCTCTGAAATATCATTTATTATTGTATGCAGTACATACGTCTATGTTTGAACATATATTCTTTTCGCTAATTACAGTAAGATTGAATCTACTATTGTTCTATCGTCCCTATATACAGCGGAAAAATTTAAGATTTATATTTAAAAAACCTAAGAACATACCCATACGTCGGCTCTTGGACCATCGTAAGGCTTTCCTTCAAAAATTTCAGGTGCGGCATATGGCGGTGAGCCACACCATGTATCAAGTGGCACACCAGGTGTGTATTCATTACTAAATCCAAAATCAGCAAGTTTTATGTTATTGTCTGCATCAAGTAATAAATTCTCAGCCTGGAAAAAGAAAAAAACTTAATTGTATAGGTACAGATATGTAATGATAATTCTTGCTTTGCTAATTAATGGTTAAAGTTACTAATATATTAATATTAATTAATATACATTAATATTAAGTTTCGATATGATGCAGTAATTAGACCTTAAGATCTCGATGAACCACCCTTTGTTGATGCAGGTAACGAACAGCAAGTACGATCTGACGGAAAATTCTTCGTGCCTCAGGTTCTAACATTCTACCATTACGAACAAGATGATCAAATATTTCACCGCCAGAAGCGTATTCTGTTACCAAATATATCATTTTTTCTGTTTCCATTACTTCGTACAGTCTTATAATATGTGGATGTCTTATCCTTTTCATTATATGTACTTCACGAAAAATTTTTGCTAAGTTTTCCTCATTCAGTTTAATTTTGTCTATTATCTTTATAGCAACCTATAATAATTTATAAATATGTATCAATATGACGAAGATATCAAAAAGAGTACTATTAATTTTCATTAATATGCAAAATTATATTCGTCTTAATTTTACTAGCACTTCATATATGTATGTGTATATATATATATACATATATATATATATATATATACACATATATATATATATATATATATTTGCTTGAAATTCATACAAATATATATGTATAAATCATTTTTTTATGTAATATATATATGAAATGTTAATGTAAATAAATAGCTGCTGATATCACATACAGTTAAAGCTAAGTACATTAGCACATCAGAGATTAAGACAGTGATGATAACATTAAGCAAATACTTTTCAAAAAAATATAATTGATAAAGGATATATAATATCTATGTAATTTCTCATAGCTTTATAACCGCTTTTCTTCTTTTCTTTTTTTCTTAATGGCATATTTCGATAAAAGAAAAAATTTAGAATAATATCAAATTTACTAATGCTGCAAGTCAACCCAAGATCAAAAGAAAATATCTTTCCTGCTTCAACACTCTACTTGCATACTTGTGTCATTTGGAGTGTTTAATACGCAAATATTAGTAGCAAGAATCAAAAGATTTGTATGAACTACATATTTTAAATAATATAACAGTAGCCTTTCTTTATAATGACAAATTGAAAGGTATTTTTTAGAGATGCCAATTACTCAAGTGTGGCAACAAAGTACAATCGCATCGGGATAATTGTACGTCAATTGTACGTACAATTAAATATCGAGGACATAAAACTGAGGAAAAAGCGTTTGCACATCTATCAAGAAGATATTAACGACAAAATGACGGATTTCGTGTTTGCAACTGAAAGGTTTCCACAGCATCTTCTACCTTGGATTTTGTTACGAGGTGGGTGGCCATTTTAACTACGGCGAAATTTCCTTTGCCGATAGTCTTTTCCAGTTCATAATAACCGACACGTATAAGTTTGTTGACAGAACATTCCTGGGAAACCTCATTGTGCGACGTCGGTGCGGATGCCATTTTTTAATCACTTGTCTCGCTCGTGCTTGACTCGTTGCCAATTGCGATACTGGCTAGTATGATGTTATGCCCGACAGAGGAGTTATGATCGCTTCTTAAAACTGCCATCTAGTGGTAATAAAAAAAATCGAACCTTTCATGTTGGCGTTTTGCCGATGAAGGACGCCATCTAAGTTCTTCTTTTGAAGCAATATAACTTCAGTATTTCTCGATCGGGCGTTTCAAAATAAGATCGCTGATCTGACAGCTCAATAAGTGATAAAGTATAGATAACTTGATATTGTGTAATACTTCTCGAAAGCTCGGCTCAAAAGCTCAAATTCAGAGAATTAAACATCGTTCACGTACTGAATATTACGAAACTGGATGAATCCACTAAAATAGCGACCAATGGAGTTATAGATTTTCTAGTTGTATACGCTTATCTCCATAATTTTCACTATATATGCATACCAACTAACTTTGATGATTATTGGTTCAATTGCAAGCAAGCTTTTATTGATTTAACACTAAATGTACGAATTGTAGGTGGCTCTTACTCGTTGATTTTGTTCAACAATTTATCGTATAGTTGTTAAATGAATTAATTACGCTATTTATCGAATGGTGTGTTGCAAATTCTTAAATGCGTAAGTTAAATTCACAAGAGATATGGGGAGCCGAACGTTGGGAGTCCGAATTGGAAGCTGCTCGCGATGGACTTCGTGGACTTGATCGTAGTATTCGAAAGATTCTTGGAAGAGATCTCCCAGACGGTGAAAGCGGTTCGTTGCAACAACCTAGGTTAGATTTTAAAGACTTCGTGTGATCTTATCAATTTACTGTCTAAATATATTCATATAAAGTTTTTTATCATACTTAAAGAAAAGCTGTGAAATTATAGAAAGTGATATCAAATATTTTATAATATATACAATGTCTTTTTTTATTAATTGTCAGTATTTCTTATATTTTTATATTCATATTATATTAATATTAATATACTAATATCATGTATATTGTTTTTGATATATTTACACACGCACACACAAAAGTTGTGTTATGTGTTTATATGCTAATATTGACATGAATTTACGTATAATTGTTATTTTGTATAATCTTATTTATTTTTTAGGATATCTCAAAAACGACCATTACAAGATGATCGTCGACGGATTGTCACAGATTTTGTGAATAATGAAGTACCTGGAGGCAAAAGACGTTGGCAAGGTTCTAATGTTGAACCAAAGACTGTTTTTAGTCGGTTAAGTGCACGTGTTCCATCTAATGCAGATGATAGTGCTGATGAAGATGATAGTGTTATCAAGGTAATTATTCTGAAAATAAAATCACTTATATATTTGCACGTAATTAATGTTTCTTATTAAAAATAATTTTAGAATAAATTTAATATTTGATTTGCATCTTAATATTTAAGCCTGCTGTCTCATCCAGAGTAATAGCTACTCCTCGAGAAATTCCTTCGCGTCAAGAAGTCATCCGGCGAGAAAGGACAGATGAACGCAGCCGACAGAGAAATAAACGTATGTTTGGTGCACTTTTAGGAACTTTACAAAAGTTCAGACAAGAAGAAACTAAACTCAAAGCAAAAGTAAGCTATATTCAGATATATTTATATCTCGTTAGTTTGTCATCGAATTACACAAAGTTTCATTCATAGGAAGATAAAAAAGCGGAAGTAGAAGCCAGAGTGGAAGAAGCTAGGAGGAGAGAAAAAGAAGAATTAAGAAGAGAAAGACAGCAATTATTTTTATCACGAAAACGACAATTGGCTGAAGTACGAGCGTTAGAGGCAAAACTTGCACGTAGTCGGCAGTTCCAAGATTGGCGTAATGCACAATTACCTCTAGCATCATTTATAAAAACACGTGCACAACCTTCCATTTATTATGCACCTAAACGCAAACATCCTCAAACAGATGTATTATTAGAACAATCTATGAAGGAGCTCTATGGTTGGTATTCATGTTTCATGTGAACATTATTATAATCATTTATATTTATATCCTGTGTAATCATCTATGATGCATATTACAGAGGAAATTGAGAAAAGAGAGAAAGCATTGGTTGAAGAATTGAATCTAATAGAAGTTCAGGTAGGATTGAGCAAGCATGCACAGAACTTTGAAGGATCTGCATCTTTACATGCGGTGGAAGCTCCACGTTCAGTAGAAGAGGGCGAAGAGAATCGAGATCCCAATCCGGAACTCAATATTGAGGCATCGATCAATGACAATGTTGATATTACAATGCAATCAGTGATACATGAAAATTCTGATAATGATCAGGATATAAAAGTCAAGGAAGAGGTACAGCTTGATCAGGTGCAACTAGATGAGAATAATGGCTAGTATTTATTGTAATAAGGAGTTGTACATATTATGTACATCGGATGGTCCAATATTTTATGAAATTTTGCATAGTAAGTTCTAAGTACTGTTTTATGA
This sequence comes from Eciton burchellii, assembly GCA_020341155.1. Taxonomy (NCBI): domain Eukaryota; kingdom Metazoa; phylum Arthropoda; class Insecta; order Hymenoptera; family Formicidae; genus Eciton; species Eciton burchellii. The sequence goes on from JAHMML010000015.1 coordinate 1,552,153, forward strand.
TTGAATTATTAAATGTAGTCACAAACAAAGGATCAAGCGTTTGTAATTTTATCATCGCACAAATGTATAAAGAATCTTAAAAGTTTTAATAACCGAATGCTAGATATCGCATCATGAAGTCAGTGTATTAAAAACGTGAAATGAAATTTTGTAATCTATAGATTGAGGAAGCATAACATATTTTACTAATATCTACTAAATACGAGTGAAGTTCGAGAAGACTAATATGTTTCGATTTATAGTACAAGAAGAAAGTTTGAGTTTCCCGCTTTGACACCATAATTCAATATGGTAGTAACGAACAACCATTCAAAGGTTGGAGGATTCTCGCCGAGGACTAATGGTTTCTGCAGATGAGACCGATGGACATAGCAGTGCTAGGGAATAGCACTACTCATATGTAGCCAATCAATCTGTCGTTTTCTTATGCACAAGAGCTGTAACATATGTACACTATGATTGAAATAATTCATTTTTGCACAAAATTTTCGTTTTAGTATGATATTAGAAGAATTGATATTGTGCGATTGATAAGCTTGGATCTGAATAGATTTTTGTGTGTATATATATATATATATATATATATATATATATATGAAGGGATTGGTATTGAATGATATTTGCAATAGTTCCGCTTAGGGACTTTTTAACGACACTAGGATTCTATGATTGGCATCAGTGACAGTACTCACGTGTATAATAGAGACATGCTATTATTTTGCTGAATGAGTGAAGATGTCATATGTGTCATAAAAGTTGTTATCTGTAATCACAGGAAATTAAATAGCGAAATTTTTAATTTATGATTAATATGCATCCACGCTTGAGTGTTTCGCTCTTAATGACACATATGCACTTTGCTTATTGACAATGATATTGTCAATCAACAAAATCAACAGTTTCTTTCAGCATTAAAGAGATAATGGAAGAGAGCGCGATGTTATGGGTGCTCTCTCTTGTTATGCTCGTTGGCTCCTGCTTGGCCGGATCGTTACCATTAGTCATTAATCTGTCAGAAGTAAGATAATTTTTGTAATGTGGAATTATATGGGCAATATTTTATGGAAATACATTTCGTAAAATATTTATACATATGTGTTCAATATGTTTCACAATCATGCATGATATTTGACCTTTAGGATAAATTACAATTAGTATCAGTACTAGGGGCAGGACTCCTTGTTGGTACTGCATTAGCAGTGATTATACCTGAAGGTATAAGAGCTTTGTTTACTGGTGGGGTCGAAAATGGAAAAGATTCACATAGTATGTAACTCTAATGTCATACTTTATAAAATTATTATTTTTATGATAAATTTTATGCATTTTTATGATTAAATATTTAAATGATATCTTTTTACAGATGATCTACATTCTTTAATCGGTATTAGTTTAGTACTTGGTTTTGTATTTATGCTTCTTATTGATCAATGCTCAGTAAGAAGAAGCGGTGGAAAGCAAAAAAGTGTTACGGCAACTTTGGGTCTTGTGGTACATGCAGCAGTCGATGGAGTTGCATTAGGAGCTGCTGCTACCACGTCCCAAGCCGATGTTGAAGTGATAGTTTTTTTGGCAATAATGTTACACAAAGTAAGATATTAATTTAAGTCTGTTAATTAACAAAATGTTAATGTAAAAATCAGTGTTTTTCTATTCTATGTAAATCTATTATATGTAAATATGTAATTTATCTTGTCATCATACAATATATTGTTTCTTATAGGCACCAGCCGCGTTTGGACTTGTATCATTCCTTCTTCATGAAGGTGTAGACAGAAAGAAAATAAGTAGGCATTTATTAATCTTTTCCCTTGCCGCACCATGTCTTGCACTCGTGACATATTTTGGGATTGGTAAAGTAAGTAACATAAGATACTTATCATAAACATTTGTTATAACAGGTGCTCATGAATCAATCTTTTCAATTAATAATTATACATTTTGTAGGAGGGAAAAGAAACCCTTAGTAATGTCAATGCAACTGGTTTAGCTATGTTATTTAGTGCTGGAACATTCCTTTATGTAGCTACTGTACATGTCTTGCCAGAGTTAATGACAAGAAACAGTAATTATTCGCATTTACCTAGCGTCGAGGGTACAACGTTATCTGCGACGGGGCTTAAGGTTAAAGAAATATTATTTCTAGTAATAGGATCATTTCTACCTGCATTAATTACAACTGGACATCATCATTGACTAATATAACTCATATATGTGAAAAAAGACTTTTAATGCATTTGTAATATTTACAACAGTTATCCTATATCTTAATTTGTAAAATTCCATTTTTTTAATATTTTATAATTATTTTGAGACTGTAAGGAATATTATAAAAATATGTATATCACAGGGAATATGAGAATCGTTAATGGATATATATTATTTAACAAGATTAAAGTATATTTTTTTATGAGATTTTAAATAAGTGCAATATATGGGCATGACAACTCTTATATAAAGAAAGATTTATCGATAAGATGGCCAGACATTCCAGAAATGTCGATTCAACACTATAATTTATGTCAAATTGCATCATATAATTATGATAATAATTACATATAATTATATACAATTATGAACATTGTGATGTTATCATTATGATATATAAATTAGTTATAAGAAAAATTGATACCAAGCGTAAATTCTTCATAGTCCTGAAAGAAATTTATATGATCTTTTTATAGTTATAGTTAACAGACTGCCCTTTTATGAATTTATAATTATTCGTTAGTTAATTATGCAGTGTGCTAAACAAAAGCAGATTAAACCATGTTAAAAAATATATTTCTATTATTGATTCTCTTCTGCCTTTATCTTATCGACAACCTGTTTGTAGTTATTGTGCATATGCGCGCATGATATATTTTTAATTAATAATTTCATGTATATAATTGTAAAAGACATATCATGAGATAATGTATGGATCTAAAACATGCCTAGTATTAAACGAATTTTTAAGAGGGATATGTTTAAAATAATGAACATAAACCAAGGGCCTTGTAATTGAAGTATATAAAGCACGATTCTAAATGAAATAAACAATTTTTATGTACCTTTGTACATCTATGAATTTACTTCGAAAAGAAAAAAATATGCTTGTTGAAATAAAAATTCTCTATTTTTTATAGTTTTCATAAGACTGGTAGCAGAAATAAGATGTGCATCAGTAAAGAGTTTTGTTGCATTCGCTCTTTTGCTCTTTCTCATAGTAAATTCGTCGCGTTTCTGCTAATCGAGTATGACGGTCTCTCGACATTTCCCTCGCTATTTTTTTTTTTTTCTTTTTTCTCTGACCTAACACCTTCTATGATATCCCATCGGATCATTCGACCGTATTTGACATCCCCCAACATTTAATTAAGTGTCAACCGTTCACGAACGAAAACGATATAGCTTATGAGTGCATGAAAATGACACTGGTCCCCATCGTCACTACCACAACATCGTTAACGCGAAATCGCTGCGTGCAACGTAATTACCTCGTATCGCTTCCTATAAAAATAAGTTAATTAAAATAAATCGATGTATAAATTATGAAAACGGATATAAAAAATATCGAGATGCAAGAATATTGCATTAATGTGGGCGTTAATGCGTCACTACAAAAGTGATAAATTTGTAGTGTGTAAATAAGAAATTTTCAATGAGAATTTCACATATGTTGGGATTAATCTGCGAGATTACTTATAGAATAAGTATCTAGAAAAGATCCCATTTATTTTTACAATTTCAGAATGTACATTCTCCAAATGTCTTCTAATCCTGCTTGTGTAGATTTAAGTTTTAGCTAAAACCGTGAAAGTTCCAGTTACATTATTAAAGGGGATGTCGTTTGGCGTTGATGCGCGTGTCGATCACATCCTCATTGCACAATCAACCCTGATATGTTCTGCCAAGGAACAGGGTCACGGCGCGTCTTCAAGGTGGCTTGGCAATTACGTCGATCCACCTCGCAAGAGCACATCTAAGCACGACCGAGCATTATCGGACTAATCGCCGCATGGAACGCGCATTAATTACGCATTCCATGGACGATGTAAATTAGCACGCTATAGATATGACCCAATGATGTCAATTAGGTCTCTCTGATTCCGTCATTATTTTCAATGACTTCCTTTGTTTCTCCCGTCTGCGCGATTATATCGTGATCATGTATTATTAAACGCTACGGAAAAGAGAAAAGAAAGAACAGAGATCAAGATCATATCCGAAGAATCCTCGAGTGATTCTCAATGGCACATATTCGGAAACTGCAAATGATAGTGGAAATGGGATTAATTGCGAAAAAGGATAAATTTAACGATCAAGCGTGATTTAAGTGGGATCCTGCTTTAAGAAAATCAGGATACTTGTGATATATGTCGATTGTGAGATATGTCTTGGAATATCAGACAGAGAAGCAAGTCTCCAGATCCCAATAACATACCGAAACACTTGCGTTGACGTCCAACGTTAACTTATCGACAATAGCTTCCTTTACTTCAAGGTCTTTGAAAGCGCAAATTCAATTGCCTTATATTTATGGCAAATTAAAAGAATTTAATAGATTATTTACAGTCAAGAGTACACGACCTTTACAAAAGCTCTGCTAGAAGTGTGATAAAACTGATTAAATCTTATCGACAAAAATATTTCTTTCTTCTAAGAGTAATTATTTAACAATTATGTATCTAATGCGAAGAAACAAAGTTTGAATTTCTCAAGTAATTTCCCCAATCTAGGGAATTCATTATTAGCCTCAGAAATGAAACATAACAAAAACAAGCAGGCGACGGCAAGGGTGGCATGAGAGAATCCTTCATCATTGTTACGTAACAGATTCGTTAGGGAGCGCCGCTGGTTGTTATTGGTGTTGGCGTTGTTGACTCGGCATCCAGCATGCTGAGAATTAATGCTGCATAAGATGACATGAACATAATATATGTATAAACATAATAAAATTTACGATAATGCGCACGAAAGAAATTTTGATTTAGATGATTTAATTTTGATTCGATTTCTTTAGAGAGTTTGGTATTATCTAGTGAGCTTTTTAACTGTGGTAAACGTTACGCGCGTCATTTATATACTGCTTCATCTATATTCATGTCATGATATATGATGCATTTTAAATTGACCAATCAACAAGAGGTATCTGTTATTTTGAATAAGTGTTGAAGAAGGCTGCAAAATTTAGTTATTTCTTCCACTTCGATATCTATGTTTCGTTGGAAATAATTAAGGGGAACTACAATCTCCATCATGAATGCAGTATTTTATATAGAACTGTAGATTTATGTAAGAAACACAATATTGTGTTATTAATTGCCCACAATTTTTTACGCGTCTATATGAACTCGATAAATCGTCATTTGCCAATTTCAAGATTGCCAGTGCGGTGACGCAAGTGTAACTACATGCGTGCATTCCTCAAATTGTAGCAACTTATAGAATCTTTTCAAGCGTTCGAGTGCCACATTGAAAGCATTGTTATCCGGCTTATTTATTTCATATGACGCAAGAAGAATAAAGAGCATTTATTGATTTATTCAAAATGGGCAAGACAAAATACAATCCAGAATTCAAATTGAAATCTCGGAAGAACTCTAAACCACGAAGTGCGCATCCGCGAATGCAGACTGCGAGCACAGTAGGATGAGTGTGGCGACAATAGGGCGAGGGTCGACTTTGGAGGGAGCGTAAGGACCAGGAGTTTGCGCGAACAGATCAATACGGCTACCCTCTGTGCATGTGGATACATCTTTCTCTCATTCTCCGTTCCGTTCTCTTCCTTTCTCTTTCTCTCTTTCTATTTTTGTTTCATGCCATACTTTCCTCTCTTTTGCGTAGATTCTTACATCTTATCTTCTTTTCGGTTTTTCTTCATCAGTGCATTTAATGCGAGATTAAGGTCTTAACTTTCTTCAGTTTTACATTCCTTTTATAGAAAGATTATTATAAATTATCTTATATATATATATATATATATATATATATATATAACTCGGTTATGTAAAATATTTATATATTATTTTTGTGGACTTTCCATATTTTCTTCATGATACAAACTTCTGGTAATTATCTTCCTTTTCTTTCATTAAAAAGATTTTTTACATTTCAAGATTAAATAGAATAGATTTTATTTTCATTTTATTATCTATCTATTTATTTCTTCTTTCTCTTCGGATTTTTTATTTCCTCTCGCGACTCGATTTATATCCCTTTTATCAAGCTTATATCCCTCATGCCTCGTATTAGTATTCTTGATTGAATCTCCCGGAGCCTCCCGCCTCACTATGAGCGAATGTATCTAGTTTGCTCTGAATTGAGATATCCTTAAATTTATGCGTGCAATATTTCCCGTCTCATTTTTGCCACTGAACACAAAATTTTGAGTTTTCAAGAATTCATCTATGGGCTAGCACTTTGTCGTCTTGTATCATTGACATTATATTACGAAGAAACATTGACCCGTTCCGCGTGACTGTCTTTCTTTAAATTTGCCAATTTTCTTGCCGTCATCTTTCATTTTTTTTCTACGTCTTTCCTTCCGGGTCGTAGATCCTATTTCGCTCCGATGCAAGCTTTATGCTTCCATCTCGCTCGATCCCTCTCTCTTATCAACTTGTCCCTAGTTGGATCAGTCTTTTCTCTCCTTCGCTCTCTCGCTCTTTATTCGTATATAAGGTGTCCGCGAATTATTCTTACTTAAATAAATTCTTTATTTATTCCTTTCTATTAGATATTCCTACAATTAGTTCTTAAATTAAGATAAAGAGCAGATAAAAATACAACATTGGAAATAACAGCATCGGAAATAATTCCATATGACAATGTTTATCGAAGAATAAAGAATCCAATTTTAGAAAACAGTATCAAGCAATTGAAATCAATCTATACAGAATGTCAGAATAATATTAAAAACTTTTTAGAAACAGGCGATCGTATTTAATTCACTCGACAATGATTAAAGAAATGCATTTAGCCATGTCGTTTAACGTTTATGTAAACGAAGGAGAAAAGATATCAATAAAATTTAATATATCAATTTTCAGATTCGATCTGCTCAGACATAAAGCTCGGCATGAAGAAGAGTTGCTTCCGATTTTCAACATGCAAATTTTCTTCTCTGCAAAATCATCCATCCCCAGTCGTATCGCCGATAATGGACCACCATGTATATCGGTATCTTGCGCGCGCGCGTGCTACCCCCAACGAGGTGGTGGCGGTCCAGCGTGTCAGCCGTGCGGGATGCTGAGGTCGCAGGATAGATTCAGTCGTATTGCCTGGCTCCTCTCTATCGCGCGGCTGACGTGTCCGATCGGCGAGCGTGCAGGTTGTAGTCGCGTGCTGCGGAACGAGGCGTTGATTTCCTCCCTCGGCGAGCACCTCCGTCACGGTGTGCGGCCGCGGAGAGGAAACAAGAACGGCAGAGACGCGAGAGATGGATACATCCGCGTGAGAGGCGTGCGCCGTATGATCTCGCTAGGGTAGCCGGTAAGTAGTGCGATTCCAAATTTCGATCTCCCTCTCTGCCGCTTGCTTCTGTCCTCTCTCCTTCCCCGCTCTTGTGCTTATTTGATATTCTTGTTGTCCTTTTATCACTTCGATCTAACTTTTTCAGGAAAACTCGTCCGCGCGTAGAGAGCGTATAATGAATTAATCCCTTGTTCCTTTTTCTACCTCTCTATTGTGAGCGCGAATTGAAAATATTGAAAAGGGTTCCACAGAAAGTCGATAAAGACTCGAAAACTTGTTCTCTTTTTTTAAATATATTCTCTCTCTCTCTTTCTTTCTCTGTCTCTCTCTCCTCCCCTTTTCTCTCTCTATTCTTTTACTCGTTTACGAAACCCTTCTATCAGAATACTATCTCGTTGCTTGCTCGCTTGTTAATTTCTGCCTTTATAAATTTCTTTGTTAGAAATAATTCCGATTTGGAGATGTTACGAACACGGCGTATATCATTTTATTTCAGGCCGCTAATCGTTCAATAAATTTTTTCACCAGATGAACGATAAGATCAATCTTGGATGTCTGTCTAATGGAAAATATTCGATTGTTCACTTAAAATTTGAATTTCTCAGTTTGTAATCTCCAAATCGTGATATTGATTTATCAGATCTCTTGCATCGCTGTTCTTCATATCACTAATGAATACTAATTAGGCACGTGATGAATTTCGCGTTGAAATGTCAAGATTAAGATTTCAAATTCCGACGCGCACATCGATCATGCCAAGAGCATAATACGTGATGTTTCTTACTTTTTTTAAGAAATAGAATTGAAAACGGTCGTGTACTGCTATTTACGAGAGAAAGATGTTGAAACTGGCTTGAAAAGTTGGCAGCAAACTGATTGAACGGTACAGTCCTCATTTTATTCTGTGTCACACTGGGACAGACTCGGATATTCCCGGATAATCTCGTCCATATGCAAAATGGCCTAGTATGGCCCAATATGGTCAAGTATAGCCAGGTATGGTCCAGTCGGGCACAATATATCCAGAAAAAGATAAACCAAGTGCGCTGATTTTACTCTCACGGGAGCGAGCCAAGTTATTCTCTGATGACTTGTCTCTCGCCGCTTCTCGTCATTTCAAGATTCATGGAATTTTGCCAGCGACTTTTGGCTGCTCGGTTTCTCGAACTGGTACAATATGTTTTGTAGTACTAACGCAGCTTCCTCCTGAGTTCAGAGCTCGTCTGCTTTACATTCTACGTGCGATAATACCGAAATTCTGCACTTTGCGTTTAATGTTTATATATATCTTCGCGTTAATATAATTCTCGTGGTGAAGAATTCGAGTATTCTCACAATGTGGACACCGCTAATCCAAAATACGAATCAACGTAAAATGCACCAGAATTCTGAATTCTCATGCTTGCAAGAGCATGATAATTGTCGAATGTGTCATTCATTGTCTTGTAGTATAAAAGGGAAAAGACTGAAAGATTGTTTGTGGCGGCACGCGTCAAGGGCCTGTAAGTCGGCTAAATGTTGTGTGTGTGTGTGTGTGTATTTGTGTGGATGCATCGCGTCGAGAGCAAAGGACAGTCGCTCGAGAATTCGCAAGACGGTGATTCATTCGGATTAGATAGAAATATACAACAATTGGCCGATTCGGGTATATTGAGCACTGTTTCAATCACGTAAAACGTGTTAAAGTTAAGCACGTCATGCGCGTGGCGGCTTGAAAAGGGGCGAAGGGCGCGTTAGTCGCACCAAGACGAGAGAGTTGAGAACTGCGAGCTGAGAGCCTAGAGTTGAGAACTGCGAGCTGCGAGCTGCGAGCTGAAAGCTGAGAGCTGAGAGCTGCGAGTTAAGGCGAGCGAGCTGAGAACTGCGAGTTGTGAGCTGAGAGCCGAGAGTTGAGAACTGCGAGCTGCGAGCTAATAGCTGAGAGTTGAGAGTTGCGACCTGCGAGTTGTGAATTGCGAGACTCGTCCTAGGGCAACTAGTCTTGCGAGAGACACTATATCTTAACGGAGAAAAATAAATTGTTCTTGTTTTGTTTTGTTTTCCAATCGAGAATCCATCGTCCTTATAACATCATACATTCTTGATGTTTAATCGCATTTGAATCGATGCTAACTCTCCTTGTCTCTTGTCGTTTCGCATTGTGCGCAGAAATTAAAAAAAAACTATTCTGTTTAGATTCCCATCCGGTTTTACATCTCTTATATCCTTGTCAAGAGGCTCTTCTCCCACGGCATGGTAACTATAATCCGGCTCTCCCTAGCTTTTCTCTTCCCCTCAGAGCCGAGACCCTTAGCGGTGATATTCGTAATTGGAAATATCCTGTTGAAACATTCTTCTGTTCAATTGATGAGCCTTGAAGGATGGAGAAGGATGTTTTTGCGTAAAATTATCGTCAGTCACGTTCCTTGCACTTCGCTTAGTCTCACCCTTTGAGGGCTGCTTACCCTTCATTATGATCAAGCGCATATTAGCTTGTTTTTCTATTTTTGCATCGGTGAGACAATGAGATTATAGGCATGAACACATTACCGGCAAAAAAAGAGATCACTTCCTATCTCGAGGAAGCAAATCTACATGTTTGAGAAAACTACATTAAACCCAGCGTTAATTATGCTCCTTTTATCGAAATTTCAGTGGAATGCCATCTTTCTCGTTACTTTTTCCGTGCTCCTTTGTGTTGCAAGCTTTTGTGGTTGAAGTTTGCCTGAAAGTACTAAAGAGATCTCAAATTAAAAGCATATTATTGTTCACGATTTATTTCTTACTCTGTAAAGATCGATTCGCAGGAAGCTTTGTAGCTCTTGCGAAGCGATTGCGAAAATTTTTCATAGCGCAACCTTTTAGCCGAGTTAATATAAATTAATTCCGAGTTACTGAAAAACACATATCTTCCAGCGTGCGTCTTTTCTTCCTTGACGACTTCTTCGCGTATCCGTACAGTTCGTCGCTGCAATCGGGCGTGTTTATTGATTATTGAAGTTTAAGTATATAACCGCGCGTATATGTATTTCCGTGTACGTATTTCTGTGTTAAATAGATCACCAATGTATGTAAAACGCGCGGTTGCTCTCCAAAACTGTTGTTGCCACGCGTGTGGGTGTAAAAGCGCTGACGTGTCAAAAGAGACGCACCAATAGTCCTCCAACTTTGAACGGCGGGAAACAAATGGTCTCATATACGCGCTCGTAGGATAGATAATTTAATGCCATTCAAGAGCCGCATTTCTCGTGCATTTCTGATCGGCAAAAACATCTCGCAGGAGTTCAGTTCGCGATCACTGAAGATAAGGATCTCTCGACGACCTAATTTGAGTAATTCAAGTTCACCATTTCGCAGCCGCGCAAGGGATAGTTTCAGCAAGTATCTCGCCAGTATCATGTTTTCTGCAGTCAATTCCGTGCACGTACGTGTACGTGGCGAGCTCTTCTACGCAGATGTCGATTCGTATGTCAAATACGTCGAATCTCTCGATTAGGATGGCGCGGTCTCTTGCATGGTCTCTCGCGCGGATTAATAATGCAATTCGTTTTAGAATTCAGAACTTAGTTCGGCATAGAACTCAGCGCCAAATTTAAGCGCCGCTTCTCGGGTCATGACCCTACAACCCGTCATGTCCGATATCTGGGGCACACTTGAATTTTAAACCGCGTTACAATTGCCATTGCGCTCGATTAGCTTCCCCGCATAGTCCACCTCGAAGCGAAACGTTCACGACAGTAAATGTCACTGGTATATGTCATCGGTCACCGAGCTAAACACTGAGCTTTCGACTTTGGAAAAAAGCAGTGTCCTCAATGCGAATTTTCTGCAAGGAACCGAAAAGAATTTTATCTGCTCATCCGTTCGTGTCGATTATCTGTAGCATGAATTCATTATTGAATCTGTCCTTTTTTTTTATTTATCGTGTGCTATAGATATTAACAGAGAAAAAAGAGAGAAGAGAAAGAGAGAGGTGTCTTTAATATTTTTTGGTTATTTTTAATCGTTATTAAAAAATTTGTTTTTATAAATCAATCCTGAATGCATCAGGAATTTCTCAGCAATTGAGGATGGATTTAAAACTTGTATTAATATTATAAATAATATATTGTATATAAACTAACACACACATATATATATATGTATGTATATATATATATTTGATAATATATATATATATATTTATCATTTTAAAAATTTATTACAAGCTGTCATTAACGTGACATTTACATATGTTATAAAGTTAGATGTTATAAAATCTTGAAAAGTATATGCTCATTGATACATAACGCTTATAGTATTACATCGGTCAGGCGTTGAGGTCTTGTGGAAGTCTTCTTTTTAATCTGCGTGGAGTACAAAGCTTCTCCTGAGATTTTTCGTGAGTATGTTAGGATGCTCCTCTATCCTTTCAGCATATCTCTGATTGGAGTTGGAATCTTCTTATCTCATCTCTTACATACAGCACGTTAAAATCATGATGCAGAGTGTCATTAGTAACGTACCAAAGTGCATCAATTATAATTCTAAGGAATTTGTTTTGGAACCTTTGTAATATTTCTATATCCGAATTAGAGGACCTCACAATTGAATATTGTAAGTCCAAGTAAATTTGAGGATTATCTTATACGATAACAACTTGTTTTCAGTCGATAGTTGTGATTTGCTGTCGAATAGCCAGTACATTTTCCCCAATTGAAGTCCAAATTGTTTTCGCTTGGTAGATATATATTTTCTTGGTAGATATATATTTTCTTCAGTTTAGTCTGCGATCCAAGTGTAACCTTAAATATTTGGCATTTTCTATAGAGATTTTCTGACCAGAGTTACTGATGAGCATGTATTTCTAGTGAATGTCACCTGCACAGATTTTGTTCCGTTAGCTTTGATTCTCTATTTTTTTAGCTATTTCTGAATGTGATAGAGGCTTTCCTCGCAAGGATGTTTCTATGTGATTGTTATGAACTACAGCTGTGTTGTTTGAATAGATTGCTGTTGTGGAGCCCAGAGTGACCGGAAGATTAACGATGTATAACAGATAGAGTATTGATCCTAATACGCTATCTTGAGGCACTCCAGAGTTAATCTCTTTTAGTGGAGTGACTACTTCTCCATATTTAATTCTAAAAGTTCTGTGTGATAGATAAAATCTTATGATAGCATAGAGATCAATTGAAAAGCTGTTTTTAATTTTATTTAAAGTAGTCCTTGATGCGAGACCTTGTCGAAAACTTGCGAGACATTGAGGAAAACCGCTGTACCTACTTCTATATTGTTGTTTAGTCTTTTAACAATTCTATATATTTGCTCTATAGTTGCGCGTTTATTTTGAAAACCAAATTGATGATCGGGAATCAGCCTATAGCTCTCCGTTATTATGGAGATTCTTGGGAGTAGAAGTTTCTTGAATAGTTTCGATAGGCTAATCGATCTATACGATTCTACAAGTTCTATAGATTTGCCAGGCTTCTGAATCACAATAATTTGTGTTACTTTCCATTGAGGTGGAAAGAAGCCGCGTCTAAAGACTGCATTATATAATTGGGTGATGTTATTCCCATTTCTGGCAGTTTCTGTAGTATTTGGTTATGAGGTCATAACTCGGCACTTTGGATTTAGGTTTTTTATTACGGCTCTCACTTCTTTGATACTAAAGAGCCTTGTAGGCGTATCCAGGCGGGGTGGCGGAAGTAATATCGTCAGAGAGCAACTTATTTTCTTCCTCTAGTAATCTCGTGCGAGTTAGGCTTAAAAATCTCAGAGAGATGCGTAGCGAATATTTCGACTTTTTCTTCTTCACTTCTGGGCTAGCTCCTGCCCTGTTTCCTGATAGGTAGGTATGCGATCGTTTCAGTCTCTTGGTGGCTTTCCATAAAGACTAGTTAGTTTCAGAAGTAGCGCTTAACTTACTTAGATATTCCTGTATCCCCTGATTTCTTTCCAAATCCAGCAGGTTTTTAAGTTTTGATAGCTCGATTTAATTTATTTTTCATAACTCTATTAGTTTGCCATAGCTTGCGGAGCTTCCTTTTTTCTACTAGTTTTTGTTTTATTGCAGATGAATATTCAATATTGATATCTGGATTGCTGCTGGTCGGCGTTGCATTCTAGGCGGCCTGTACAGCATAGTTAAAGCTTTCAACTGCGCGAGTAATGTCATCGTCGGTTTTTAATGATATGGAGTTGTCGAGTATAGTAATTCCTAAAAATAGGGCCATTTTGTTTTGGCATTGCAAAGAGTGCCAAAGGTTTGCCTTTAATTTTATTATTTATTTTATAAATAATTTATTTTATAAATTATTTTATTATTTATTGTAAAAATTACAGGAGAATAATCTGAGAACAATTCGAGATAGAACTCGGTGCGGCAGTCTTTAGGAATATCTCTGATAATACCAAAGTTCAGTAGATCCAGGAATTTTTTTATTGCCAGTAGATGGGTTCTCCTGTTGATAAGATTGCCAGGTTCATATCTTCAATCGTTTTGAATAGTTCATACCCTTTGGGTAGGATCAATCTCAATCTCTAGTATGTGTGTTTGGCATTATAATCTCCTGTGACGGTGAAGCGATTACCAAGAGTTTTAAAGAAGGTTATATAATGTTCCCCTTATCGCATGCTTATATAGTAGACAATGAGTATACAGCTGAAATAGTAATACAACCATTCCAGTACCAAATGCTAGTAGTCTACAAGAATTCTTTTTGGTACTTATCGATTTCATATTTAATATCGCTTCTTATGATAAGAGCAGTTCCTCCGTGAGCTTTATCGTCAAGGTGCATTGTGTGATACTTTAGGAATACGGCGATAACTCTTATTATTCTGAAATGTCTTTCAGAAACAAGTAAAATGTCTATGTTTTGATTGAAAATAAAAGTTTTAATATCTTGCGAATGTTTAACCAGCCTGTTGGCATTCCAAATTACTATTTTAAGTGGCTTGATCATTATGTTATTTTAGTGACAAGTTGCTAGGCTGTTAAACATTGTGTCCATTTTTTCCATATACCTTTTCATCAGATGTTGTAACTCCTGTATAGCGCTTACTACAAGTTGATCCGAACTTCAAGGTATGATTTTTTTCTACATTTCCTGATTATTTTGGTTGTTCGTAATTGATTGTCTACTTTCAGTTTTTGCGATTGAAGTATAGGATCTTCCTAGTTGAACTAATCTAGTTTGTATGCTTGCAGATTCGGTTCGTGATTGTGATTTGGATGCTACCATTTTTCTCTGTAATGTGGGGAAAAAATTCTTTTGTAGATCCAACCTTTGTAATTAGTTGGGTACCTTCACATTGCACGCATTTTACGTCCTTGGATTCCTCTTTATATGGGCAGTTAATGGTTGGGTCTGCGTATTTGACGCATCTCACTTTAGGAAAGCAAAAACTTTTTATATGGCCATATCGCTGGCAATTAATGCATTGAGGAATATTACATTTTGGATGAGGTGTTTCAAATTATTCTGCATTTGAGAAGTGAACCAACATCGTAAATGTCCTTATTGTTGTTTTTCGGTTTTAGCTTGAGATAGAATATATGAAGGGCACTATTTTTAGTACCTTGCTTCTTGATGTTCCATATATTAGTAACTGTGTGTTCTAGATCTTCAATTTCTTTTTTGATGTCATCTAAATTCGCTGTAGCGAATTGGATGTGTTTGAGGACTCTCCTATTCCTCTTTTGCTTCGATTTGTATGCGTGGAATTCCGTGTTTGCTTTTAAGCTCTTTCACAATGTTTACGTGTGCGATGGAGCTCTTTGGCTGGATCTTAATTTGCTCATTTATGATCTTTATTTCGTATTCGCCAGCGGCGACTTTCTTTAAAAAGTTGTAGATTTTATACAGAACGATGAAAAATTATCTACTCTAACAACAAAAATGGATGAGGGTTTAGCTATCTTTCCCACCCTAACGTTGGTGCTCACATCGTCAGGTTCCTCCTCAAGTCCCTCGAAGCTTCGAATTAGTAGTAGGCACGGGTTTGTTGGTATTTGTTCATTTTTAGTTGTTTACAAGGCATTTCGGGGCTGTTCCGGTTCTTTTTTTACCGCTAACTTCTTTCCACGAGGTATCCATGTTTGTCTTTTGTGTATTGTGTGTAATTTGTTTTAGGGTGCCAGTATTTCTTGCACTGTTCGCAAGACTTCGTTCAGTAGTCGATTCGCCCAGTGAAAGCAATCTTTTTCTGATATAAGTATATCTTTGAAGCAGGATTTGTTGTATCATAGGCTTCTTAGGAGCTCTCTTGTTAAACTGTTCTTCTTATCCATGTATGTGTTTGTATTTTATTATGGATAATAGTATCCAATTGTGTATTAATTATATAGTCAGATCCCAGTGTGCCCGTTTCACGTCCCGTGATTATGGAATTCCTGTCTTCCCATGATGTTTTATTTCTGCCTGCCTTCATGCGTTCCATAGGAATCTTTCATTCAGTGTTCTGGGTTCAAATTTATATAATAATGAGATAGCAAGGCCTCATTTCTCAGCTTGGCATTCTGCTGAGAACATTGGACGATCAACATTGTTGATTATCGAGAGTAGCTCGCTCGCACGCCCCTCTCCTCGACTGAGTGTTCGGTCTCCTGGACCGTATTTTCCTCCTTGTTGTACTCCATCTAACACGACTGGAGGATATTAACAGCTCGTTCACACACGCATAGTCCCAAGCTCAACGCTGACGCTAAATGCAAACGCAAGGGAGACGCTCAGATCCGCCTGACCTTAGAGGTTAGCCACGTGCGACGCGTTTTCACATCGCCACAGCCCGGCCTCCAATCTGGTCGATGTGATAGATATCACAACGAGTTCCCGAGGTTTAACATCTTCCACTCCGTTGGTCTAAGTATTCAGTAAATATATCACAAAACCCGAAAATAATACAACAAACTGCATGATGCGCGCACACGTAGAGCCACCCACGTTCTTTTTGGCGCTGCCCACTTTTTCTGTCTTTTTTCCGATAATATTAGTAACTTACTTTTTTATTTTACCGCCTTTCCATCACGAGAGACTGTAATATGCGGATATCGATTTCTAAATATACTTAAAAGCTGAGAGTTTTTTGTATCGACTAATGAGTGGAGATGTATATACCTATGCTTATTTGCACGGAGATGTTAATCAAGTAGACGGAATAATTAATGCAGTATTGATCGCGAAGAGCACAGCTTCACATCTGATTAATCCGTGCCTCCCCATTGTCTATCTTCATATGCGATAACTATTATCACTTGTAGTACATGGGCGCATTATGCTCGTTAAACATCATGAGAGTAGTCAATCGCAAAAGTATTCGTTTGCGGATGTTCTCCATTGAAAAGAATGAAGTTGAAGTGACAAATTTTAATGGAATTGACACAAACGTGGATCATGTTATCGTCCCGATTAGTATTCCATGAACGTAATTAATCATTCCTGAGCTAAAACAAAAATCAAACATTTCTTAATTAGCATAGCGCCTGCGTTATTCGATAAAAATCTCATTGTGTCTTTCCTGAAAAGATATTAATATTTATGAATGGGGACGATGAAAGAAGACAAGGGCACTTTTGTAATTCACTGTAAGTGATGACTGTATCACGGTATTATCTTTCTGCTGTTTCCACTACCAATCATTCAGTTACAGGGTCCACATCCGGAAGCGGACGGGAACGCGTGCAAGCACGAAGGAGAAGAGAATGGGGGTGTATATAACGGGTATAATTGGCGTGATTGTGTTTTACGTTGCGATGCTGGGCGTCGGCGTGTGGGCTGCCGCATTCAAGAAGAAAAAGGCTGCACGTGGACAGGATGATATGATGCTCGCAAATCGAAGCCTCGGGCCTCTGCTCGGAGTCTTCACGCTCATCGGTAAAACAACAGCGGTCTATTTTTTCAGCGAGTTATTACCGTAACATAATGATTGCAAGTGAATCATATGATTATTTTTAGCGAATAAAATTGAGTATTGAATACCTGCTATTTAACAATCGACGAGATTTATTATGGGCAGACATTTTGAAATATATTCCGAGTTCCAATCAGCTTTAAAGCTGTCTTCATCAATGTGACATCCATTACTCTCAGTTTTAAATCTATAGCGAGATTAACGAGGAAGTTAAAGTTTGCAGAAAAGCGAAAAGATGGAATTTAAAGCTCTTCGACATATCCTGATTTCGGGAATTAGGAATTTATAACTTGAAAAATTAACTGCGATGCAATCAAGCGCTGGCCTCTACGAGCGTTGAACTCGCTACGGAACTAATTTGTACGGAAATAATTTATCGCGTGTAAATTATTTCTCTTTCTCAATTTGTTAAATCTTCCGTTAAATTTTATGAAATTACTCCTGGTGTACGCGTGTTCTGAGTTTATTCTTGTCTCGATATCGACAAGCGCATTGTATCGCAAAAGATAACCTCGTTAGAAACGACGCCATTTTTGTCAGCTGTTTCATTAAAAATTTATTTGTTTTGCCATTTTTAGTTTTATTATCCCGATATTATATGGAAAAAGAGTTCCCGAGTTCGCAAAATAGATTTCTATTGCTTCCATTGCATGGACTTATTTTTCATAGACTTTTAATCTTATGTTCTCATTTTCGTTCCGTTCGATTTTCGATTTTCGAAACATCTGCTTTCTTTAGTCATCTATAATTATCGAACGTCTCTTCGCAACTTTCGCATTTTTCGTTACTGTAATGAACGAGTTACGCGATCACATGGAGACCTGTCATCAGAAATGATCTCTCTCTCTTTCTCTCTCTCTCTCTCTCTCTCTCTCTCTCTCTCTCTCTCTCTCTCTCTCTCTTCTATTTCTCTGTCATCTTTTACGATATAAAGGAACAACGAGATAAAAATTATAATTCAGATATTCATTTTGCCATTTATATATAGGCGACCCATATGGAAAAAATATATCTCGGTATCATTTATATAATATACATTATGCTATTACAATAAATCTTAATAGTAGGATAATAGTAGGATAATTGAAAAAGAAAATACGTCAAGAATATTGATTCGATTTGAATGTAATTTCAAATCTCTATTATTATCTCTCTATAAAAATAGATCGATCCCTCTTCCGTTTTCTTAAAAAATATTCATTTAAAGCTTGAAGTTGATAAACACTTTTGTGATTCATATATGCGTATTATGTATGTCAAGTTCTTATTTGTGAAATATATGTACGTTACAGCGACATGGGTAGGAGGAGCCTTCGTCAATGGCACCGCCGAAGCCATGTTCACCAAGGGTCTGGCCTGGTGTCAAGTACCTATCGGTTACAGTCTCAGTTTGCTTTTCGGTATGTAAGTTGCATTGTATGAGCAGTATTTCACAACTAACAACCATGTTTCGTTCATAAGAATGAAAATTTAATCTTTATAAAGCTAATCTATTTCAGACATCAAGCAACCATATATTTTCATGCAAAAAATCTATAAATACACGATATCTTCTTTCACGAGGAAGTACTTTTACTCTTAATTGTATAAAATTAAAGAGTACATGAAAATGTCCCGATCGCTTAAATTTGGATTTTTCAATCTAATATATAATCTGATATTACGTTTGTTTCTTATCGCAATTAACGAAATGAATGCTGTGTACAGGCGCCATGCTCTTCGTGCGTCCGATGAGGAAAGCCGAGTACGTGACAATGCTGGATCCCTTCCAGGAACGATACGGTGCAGGAGTTGGAGGCTTGCTTTTTCTTCCGGCGTTGTGCGGCGATCTATTCTGGTGTGGCGCTGTTCTAAGGGCATTGGGAAGCTCTCTAGCTGTTGTAGCCGGCGTCGACCCTAACATTAGCGTTTGCGCATCGGCGCTTTTAGCGGCCATGTAAGAATAACATTAAAAAGGATCAAGTTCAATACTCATAGATACTCGTACTACATTCATATCCCGGAACATTGAAATGAGAATTCTCGCAGCTGAAAGTAGTATATCTGAATTTCGAGACAATGTATCTATGATCAGGATTGCAAATTAGAATGCATTACTTTCAGATATACAGTCTTCGGTGGATTATATTCCGTAGCGTGTACCGATGTGCTGCAGCTTCTGTGCATCCTGTTGGGTTTAGTGATAGCCGCGCCGTTCTCTATGTTGCATCCTGCGGTTTCGTTTGAGAATAATCTAGTTCTTAAAGACTGGTTGGGACAGATAAGAAATGAGGACTTGGGCGAATGGGTGGACGTCATGCTGTTGTCAGTGTTTGGCGGTATACCTTGGCAGGTAATTTCAAGGAGACTTTATCGAAAACAACATTCAAGTTCAAGTCAGATATCAGAGAAGTATTTCAGAAAGTACAGAAAGAAATAAGAGAAAATAAATTTAAATCTATCTATATGATACCTGTTTTAGACTACATTCTTCGAGAATATATGATACATAATGCGGTACGTAATCTTTTTCGTCTTTAGGGTTATTTTCAACGAATTTTAAGTATTAAAAGTACCTCCGTGGCAACGACTCTGTCAATAGCTTCGATGTTCGGTTGCTTGATACTCGCGGTACCATCGGCCGTAATTGGTGTAGTTGCTCGTGCTACCGATTGGTCTCTAGTTCCTGGATATAACAGAACGTTTACCATAGATGACGGAAATGCCGCGTTGCCGATGGTCTTGCGGTATCTCACGCCTCAATGGGTATCTTTCGTTGGTGGGTTTACAATTTATTATAAGAAGAAATAAGTAAATCAGACAGATTAGACAGATTTCTATAATTCTTGTCTCTAATTGCTTGTCTTTAGGTCTTGGCGCGATCTCAGCTGCAGTCATGTCGTCGGCAGATTCCAGTATACTCGCCAGCAGTTCTATGTTTACTAGAAACGTTTATAAGCTCACAATACGGCCGAAAGTAAGTGCCTCTGTTTAAACAATAGCGCCAACGAACATCATCGAAACCACTTCTGTGTTATAGGCATCCGAGCGCGAATTAAATTGGGTCTTGAGAATCTCAGTAATTGCAGTTTCCGTTTTATCCACTTTGGTTGCACTCACAGTCAGCAGTGTTTACTACCTCTCGTAAGTAAATTGATTCTTCACTCTATTTGTTTCTGATAATCCGTTGATTCTGAGAATATCAGATAACAGTGTAATTTTCTAACGTTAAAATATATTAAAATATATCGTATCTCTCTGTTCTAAGATATCTGTGCTCCGATCTCGTCTACGTTATTCTGTTTCCGCAATTATTAGCTGTAGTCCATTGGCCATCTATGGTGGATACTTATGGTTGTCTGGCAGGATACTTCATCGCCATCATTCTGCGTCTCTCCGGTGATAATTATGATGACTTTTTGATTTCTGTGTCCTGATTTCTTTTATTATAATATTATAATTTATTATAATTTATTATATTTATTATATTTATTATAATTATTTCTAATGTTATTTACATCTTTTCAAGTTAGAAAGAATTCAGAATCTTTATATGATTTACTATTTTAGATATTTAAAATAATTTTTTTCCCACTCACGTATCTGATAGAAGTCTTTTTATTAACTTAATTTTTCTGATATTATTGCTAATGCAAATATTTTTAGGAGGCGAAAGAGGACTTGGCATACTTCCATTGATCGAATATCCGTTCTACGATGTGAAGACACGTACCCAAAAGTTTCCATTTCGCACTTTCATCATGATAATCGCTCTCTTCACTCAACTCTTCACCAGCTTTCTTACTAGAACTCTGCTCGGCAAGGGTTACTTCCCAGAATGTTGTGACGTATTGAGTATCTACTCGCCCGGGAAATCCAAGGACCCATCGGGCGTGGTACAAAGTAGTTCTGGTGCCGCTCTCATGGATTCATCTTCGGTAATGTTCACGAACATCAGTTGCGAATATTTTTGCGAAATAAACAAAAATGCTTATCTTATATTTTGCACGTTTGAGTCTCAAAGCATTTATTCAGCATTGTTGTTTCCAGTCTCGCTAATAATCTAATAGTGTCTAAAATATTGACTTTGTTCCAGAAATCAACCTCGGGCATGGATTCGTGCGACGGTGTTGGTACGTGTGCTTACGATGATGATGAACCGAGTCACGAGGAGACAGCTGATTGCGGCGATGGCGATGCGACGATCGCCGGCGCTCCCGTCGATATAAAAACTCCATCAAAGATGAAAAACATCGGCGCGTCATTCGCGCAACGAACAATCCAATATCCACAAAATCTACCGAATCTGCGGAGCGCGATGCAAACGCCGGCACGTCATACCCCTGCACATTTGCCTAGTCAATATGCGCCGATTCCGAGCGACATGTGCAGAGGTCAGATCCTTGGAGTGAGAAATTTACGTGGCCAGGTACTTTCACCTACCCGGTCGATCGGCGTTCCAGCAACGCCGACGATAACTCCATGCGCTCCATGTTATGCCAAAGTGGGCTGCGAACTTGGACCGAGCAATGACAAATCGCGAGATAGCGACAGGTATTACTGACTTGACAATTAAATTCGTTTTGTTATGAAAGAAAGACAATCTGCTTTCATCATTAAAATTCATCATTAAATGAATCAATTAAATGAAATGAAAAACATAATTTTGTTTGTGTCTTTTCTTTTATCAATACTTGATATGATGTTTAATCCATTCACAGAATCAGCATTATCGACAAGAGTAATATGGAATATAATCTAAATGCTCAGGAAAATACACCTGCCACTGGCATAGCTTCAAAGAAAAGCGTAAAAGGAGTGAAGCTAGTTGGCATGGAAGGTGGCACGTTGCGGAGGCCCTCATTGCAGGTGAGGGACGACTACGATGAGACATCGCCTTTGTGAACTCTGCGGTGTGATCTGGATACATTCTTCATTTGTATAATTTATATAATTTTATGTGCGCATTTTGTTTTGTATTTTTCAGTTATCTATATATGTATATGGAGATAATTTAACATTAAATTTTATGCATTTGTTTTATTATGTATGTGTTGTACATTTGGTTATTTATTAGCGACATACGATTTACTCGTCGATAAAGGCGATGTTCCGCGGTGACCGAAGAGTCCTCGAAGAATCCTGTGAGATCTCGAATTACATGAAGCCTTAGCATGTGCATCATCCTAAATAGATCTTCTGTTCTATTTCTCTATATATATTTTTTTTATTTCTTTAAATAGAAATATGTATATTTCTTTCTGTGTATTTCCTTGAGAAGTAGATTTTCCGTATTCTTCCTGTACGCTTACCATATGAATAAATCCTACAAGACGGCGCTTTATGTCACGTGTCCTCAGGGCACATTCTCGCCAACACCATCGGTGGAATTAGTTCATATACTGGACAGGAGACAGAGCAGCGGTTCATACGGTCCGGGTTCTCTGTCTCCTGTACCGTCGATGGGAGTAGAGGCATGCAAGACTCATGGAACAGCAAGCGAAGGACAAAGTGGGAACGAGCATTGCAAGATAAAAAGGGGCATCGTACGACATCACAGGTATCTATAGACATGATTTTGTTCCATAATCGAACATTGCGGAAATAGGAAACTACTATCACATTTATGATTGCAAGGAAAATACTCAGAATTCTTAATAAAGATTGATACTGCATCTGTTATGGAAGGTTCGATCTTCGAACACTCTCTCCGATTATGCTTTCAAACGTTTGCGCAGTTTCAATGACACGGGAGACCGAGCACTGACGACGCTTGCCAGACAGCCGAATTATCCGTCGATGCCGCTCAGGCCGGAGGATTGCCGTATGACACTAGCGAGGAAGGATAGAAGACTGTCCATGATCGTCAGACATTCGTCGATAACGAATGAGACAGAACTCGGGAACACGAGTGGCCCAACCGTCTGCAGTCCTACTTACGGCATGTATAACTCGGTTGCGAAGAGCTCCAATTACTTCGTCACCGATGACGAAGCTGTTAGTAGGTTCTAAAGATGGAAACGTAGCTAAAAGAAACATCATCATATAACATGATTATTCGATCTCTATTCCGAGTTTAAAACTGCTTTTAAGAATTTTCGTTTACTATATTTATAACACATACAGCATTGCTTGTCACTTATCAGCAATCTGAGATATAGTATTATTTTAGGATTGATCGTTAGTTTAAGTCAATCAAGACGCGTTTATAGAAGAGTTATACTTTGCTGTTTTATTGTCGTTATATTTCTGTTTCAACGCGCAATGTATTCGGATAATATGAGACAACAAGGACAATCATAAAACCCGCCCTGTCACCTTTCGGCGTGCTCAATTATCATATGATTTTTGTTGTTCATCGAACTAATCTTTGGACTGACAATTGTACGTAGATAGTTGTACTCAATAGTTTATAAACGAATCGATTTTTGTATGAATCGCAGACGATCTCCTATACTCGTAACATTCCACTCGAGTAGATAAAGATAAGACCAGAATAGAGTGATCTCGTTTTAACGCAGGACTAAAAAATTCAAATAGTCTTATTAGAACGTAAGGTAATATTCAACGTTTTTGTACAATATCTGCGCGCAAGCGCCTTCCAATATACACGTATGTACACATGTATAACACATACGCACATCATACACGTACCATATATATATATATGGAAATGAGCTAGAATTCAGCATACATTGACTATTTTAGAATTTTTGATAAGTCTTAGTCAACAATTAGGAATATGATAATGAGATGAGTGACGCACACGCTTATACCATTTCCTAGTCTAATTAGATAAAGGAGAGGAAAAATACGATGATAAAGGCAATCGCGGGAAGAACGATTATATAGTTATAAGCTCCATTCCTGTCGAACGGATTCGATGAAACAGATTCGGGGGGAGTAGAGCTTAAATCGTTGCTGAAAAACGGAACGTCCAAAGAATGCCACGTGCAAATTTACGATATGTCAACAAGAAAGTACGATATTTTTCCACTAACGCGATATCTCATTAGCTCCGTAGTATTATTGTACAACTGGTTACGAACTTAACAAATGCGTGATTAATTGGTGTTACACTAGCGGAAAATGATCTTTCACATTTTCCTCGAGCTCAATATCGTATCTAGAGAGAATGAAAATACGAATGATATTTAAAGATGATTATCTCTTGCGCGAATATAATAAAATACCATTAAATTGAAAAAAAATTTCCATAAGCAGCAAAAACACTATTTCTAGTATTAATACTAGAATGTAGCAATAATACTTTCGCTGCAGAGTCAATACAATACTTTGTCCGCTATGAATTTCTATTTATTAATATATCAGGCTTATTAATTTTGTAAATAACAGTTGATCAGATTGAATTAAATGAAAATAATAATCGCCAAATAATTAATGGAACTTTCAACGGTTTTGGAATTTTTAGAGAGATAATATTTAGCGATCAAATTATTCGTTCTCTTCAGTCTTGCAGAATGACCGAATATTAAAGAAAGACGGAACATTAAACCGCAAAAGTGAAATCAAGAAATGCAAAGAGAGAGATTGCGCGATTGATCACCGTTTGTAAATATCATTCCTATGTGGCCATTAATTTATAATTCCCGTTGTAAATGAACACTAGACATTACAGACTTAATGTAAGACGATCGTAGTACTTAAAATGAGTGAGACCCTCATACTCGATGAATCGCTCTTTAGATTTCTCTCCGTACCTTTATAAGATGAACGCAATGTAAAATAGGAAGTAAGAGGTGAACATCGAATACCTGCATCAGTATTATTAATCATAAGGACGAGCATTCGAGACTTAATCGACTCGTGAAGGATCTCAATCTTTCATAATGGTACTTAATCCTTTAAAGTAGACTAATCAATCAGTTCGATGATCGCATGACGTGTCTCCTCCTTTCTCCTCTCTCCTAGATACCTGCACTTTAGGAAACTTGATTCCAACTTAGTTTTAGCATTCCTGCACGTTGTACTATTATTCGCAATAACATTATCAACGACATAATAATAAACGAAATTGACTTCTATTTTTTATATTAATGCAAAGTTAGTGTTCCCCTTTCTCTTTTTTAATCAACGTCGTAACTTTACATTCCCTTAAAACAATGTCATCATCTCCCTTAGGAACGTATGCGACCATTGCGGGAAACTTTTGTAAGAAATATTTATTGTAATGTACATGTTAATATTCCTATGTATTATCTATTATGCGATGTATAATTAATATGTAGTCCGACAAGTATTCGTTTTCGGATAAAGACGCAATCGACATTATGCAATGTGAATCATGTGCCAAAGCGTAAGATAAAGAGAGTGCCATTGGCATGACCGTGCTGATTTTTATTACGCTGAGGGAAAACCAATCCACAAATTTCAATCGATCTAATTTTAATGCACTCGAATTTCAATATTATGAATCTTTGTTCTCTATTTTAGTTTAGTCATTATAACATAACAAAAATAATACATCAAATCATACATGTAAACAAATCATGCAAATTTTATTTAATCTTAGTCGTTAATTCTTAGCGAGACTAAAAAATTGAAATTTTTCGAACGAAATCACCGAAAATTTATAACAATTTTCATAGTTTGACTCATATAAATCTCACATGCAATCTGAAAAAGAAAAACAGACAAATTCATTGATAATTGTATGATCTCCTGAATCTTTTCAGCGATTACGGTCAGTCAATGTATAAGTTAGCCATGTAAGCCTGCCTTAATGTAAGAATTATTCATTATTACGATATAAGATCAATAGAACAAGACGTTGATGCTACTTTACGACATTTGCAATAAAGTTCCGGAAAGAGGGACAATTCTTTTTTCGATCTTCTGTTTCAATCTTCATGAAATTTGAGATGTCCCCGAATAAATGTATTTGGAAATATTTTTGATAGAGTACTTCCTAAATGTAAATGTAAATGTTTTGTGTAAACATTTATTCAATTTACAAAAATCTTTTCGCGAATGATGCCTGTTTACACGAATGATTTTTAATTCGGTACACGTTCGTTTCATCAAGTTTCATGAATATCGAAAAACGAATCATTCGGAGACCTGATATTTGCTCTGGACATTCTTGTCATTGTAAAATCACCCGTAATAATAGTCTCTATATTGTTTATATTATTGACAATAATAGTACATTGTCAATAACTGTCACGATTACGATGACTAAAGTAACAATAGAAACGCTGTAAAGAACGACGTCGCTCAAAGTGCCGAATAAAGAAGACAAGTGCAAGTCGCAAGAATAATATTTATCTTTTAGTATTCATCAGAAGTATCTTTTACAATTGTATCCTATAACTTGTTATACATGCTTAACTTGTTATACTCATAACTTACATTAAGCTACATAATTTTTTTCATATATCTGTCTTAGAACATTACATAACGAGAACAGAATGTTACAGAATTAAAAATTCTCTATACATATTCTTGGATGTAATACTTTAATTCGTATTTGTTCTTCAAAGAACTGTCATAATCAAGATGTCAATATCAACAACAAGCAATTCGTTCACAGCAAACACGCGCGTGTACACTCAACACTCAAGCCACACACACACACACACACACACACACACACACACACACACACACACACAGAGAGAGAGAGAGAGAGAGAGAGAGAGAGAGAGAGAGAGAGAGAGAGAGAGAGAGAGAGAGAGAGAGAGAGAGAGAGAGAGAGAGACAGACACGCGCGCGCGCGCACCACACACCACACACATATATATATATATATATATATACATACATATCTTATATTTTATGTGCTTCTATTTATGCATGATGTCATAAAAATAGCATTATATAACATTACATAATATATATGTACAGCAAGTCATGAAGGTATCCTCATCCTCTGCCCTCCTGTCAACTATCAAAGAGATACCAAAACTCTTAAACTCTGTTATATATTAAATTCATTATTAATATTAAATCGAAATCAAGAGTAATCGAAAATGCGTAAACACACTTTTATGACTCGCTCTTTTGCTATTAAAACATTCGTTCGGTCATTATTTTTGATAACTTGCAATTGTGTTTCCATTGTAGATATAAAATCAATGTAAGTTGTATTACAATAGAATCGTATGAAAAATATGCAATATTGATAATCACGTATCACATACGAGTTATAATTTAAAAAAAATGATGATTAGTTTTATGCTTAACATTATTTATACTTAACATTATTTACGATAATATGCATTATGGTTGCAAGTTTTCTCAAATATCAAATCAGACAAGCTAGTCGTACAACTACTTCTTCATTTTTTAGGTATTTTTCATTTTGTTCGCTTCATAAGATCGTAATGAAGAATTATAAGCCTAAAGAAGATTATGCAGCAATGTGAATTATAATAAAATTAATTATCAGTTTATGGATTTCGTAATAATCATTTATGCGATATGATTGCAAAATGAAAACTTTATTGTTAGAAGAGGATCGTACATGGAAAAAATAATAATCAAATTAAATTGCTAAATAAAAAATGAAATTTTAATGATAAACGAATTTTGAAATCTATTTCTTTTTTTTTATAAATTAATAAGATTATACGATGCAATCTTATTTCAACGAACAAAATTGAAAATTTTGACAATTAAAAATCAAAAGATGAAACACATTTAAATAAGACATTTAAATAGGTGTGTTTGTTTATTAATTATTAAAAATCGATTATTTTTATATGAATTATTTCTTGAATCTCATATAATTATTTTGCTGAAATGAGACATTTCAGATCTAAGAATGTATTATTGAAATAACATTCGTGTAAAAAATTGTGTACTTGTCACATTTAATAAATAATCATTTAAAATTAGAAATAGCATAAAAAATTTTGAAAGCATTTTCTTTGAAGATCCAATAAAATCATTTTTTTTAAATGTTATGTTAAAATATAAATCTATATTCAGATTTTATTTAAATATTGTTAATAATAAGTTGCATAATATTGCAAACAGCAAAAGAACTAAAACGTATTTGTATTGCAATTATAGTAAATAATTTTATATCTTATAAACTAATTCTGTTTTTCCGGTCCACCAGATCTAAATCGTTAATCATTTCGATAATTTAATAATATTACGATATGGATTCATATAGCAGTCATTAATTTATTAGTATTTATAAAAACTGATATTTATCATTAAATTAAACAGAATTTATAATCAATTACATATGTTAATCATGTTATGTAACTGTTATGTAGTTTTTAAATAATGTCAATAGATAAATTTTGTATATCTTTTTCTATGAATATTTAAAAAGTAATTATTATGGTTATTTTCCATACTCTTTAATAATTCAGGATATGCACATAAATGTAAGGATATATATACCAATATATATACATATCTTCAGTGACATTACAATAATGCGTCGATAATGTTCCTTATAATTAATCGAATCGAATTAGTTATGATTAATGAAATTATTGAAAATTGAGTCATTTTAAAGACGGATCAAAATATTTGTTGCCAGTTCATACGTTTCTGCTCAAAACTACTTTCATTTAAAATCACATTCAAGGTACCTGTCTCAATGTTGATAGAATCTCTCATCTCTACTTCAATAGAAAAAAGATCAAGTAAAAATATCTTTTCTATAAATAGAAACGATCACTTAAAAAAATCTACGAATGAGATCTCTATAAATCCTTCTGTCGAAAGGATTTGTCAAAAATATATTTATAGGACAATCGTATCATCTTCGATTTTTTATTTCATTGACACAGGACAAGTATCTTCGTCAGAGGAAGTAATTCTATGAGTTGTTACTAACAATAATATTTCATGAAAACAACTGCTTATGTAAATTAACAATAGCTGGTTCATGCATTCATCAGAGATTCTGTTCGTTTTGTGGAATGCAAATATAAATTATGGTCTATCGGGGCGCATAAGATGTACCATTGTAATGACTACGAGCTTCATGCTTCGCTGAACGTTCATGTACTGTAAATTGTTGTATTGAATTACATTCGAAACCTGGACAACATACGCAAATATAGCGCTCCGGCTTCTGCGATATTTGCTGCATCGTCGTGTTTATAGCGAGAGGTGTGTTATTCACCGAGTTCGTTGGTATTACATTATCCGTCGCTGATTGGTAAGGCACACATTCTTTTGATAATGCGTAATTAAGCAGAAATTTATGGCCATCTATCGGTTGTTGCTGCTGCTGATGCTGCAAATATATTGATAATGGCATTATAGTTGCCCGATACATGTTGCTTTGCAGCGGTGTGACAGTTATTGAATTTATACTCTGCTGCTGTTGCACCTGCTGCAGCTGCAATTGTTGTTGTGATTGCATTAGTGGTTGTTGCACCTGCTGCTGCTGCACCTGCTGCTTTTGCTGTTGCTGTGTTAACTGTTGCTTTTTCAGCTGCTGCTGCTGCTGCTGCTGTTGCAAATGCTGAGGTTGCAAATGCTGAGGTTGCAAATGCTGAGGCTGCTGTTGTAATGGCTGGATCTGTTGCTGCTGTGCTTGTAATTTCTGAGTTTGTTGTTGCTGTTTTAATTGCTGCATCTGTTGTAATGTAGTTGTTACAAGTAAGGGAGGTTGTTGCTGATAAACGGATTGGACCTTTTTGTGTGATTGTGTAACAGTTGATAAAGATGATAAAGTCTGTGGGTAAGGTAATATTTGCTGTGGCATCTGTTGAAGTTGATATATTTGTTGTGATTGTAAATGTGGTTGCACAGATTGTGGTTGCATAGAATTATTCAATGATGGAAGCCATGTTACTATGTGATCTTTATTGACCACTTGAGGCTTCTCTTTCACTTTTATTACCCTATTCTCTGTTTTATTGCTATAATTGTTTACTTGCTTCATGTCAATCACTTGGTATTGTTTAGAGTTCGTTGTATCGATTACTTGATTAGATGGACATAAAGTAGATACAGTTGCTGGCAATTGAGATTGATTCTGAATTGCTGTGGATTTGTGCATCGACGGGTTGAATTGCGGCTTTGACTTTTGCGAATTGTTGGCGGAAGATGTCTGATTACTCTGTGTGAATATCATAATATCATGTATTAATGTATCCGTTAATCTGTATAAGTTATTAAATAATAAACCACATACCTTGTATTGATGTTGCTTCGCAGAAACATCCATCAATTCTGCCAAAGATTTCACGCGCAGGAAAGATTTGGACACTGAACTCATAATATTCTTTGGTAACGATTTTTTGGGACTCACTATTGTATTAACGCTTGAATTTGTTAAATTATTTGTGTTGCTCTTCTCGTTCGCACATTTGGTTTCTGTCGTTGTCGTTGTCGTGTTTTTCGATATATTTGTAGCATTCTCCACGATATATATGTCATCATTATCATTCGAACAAGATTTAGATTGCGTCGTCTTGGTATCCAATTCAATTATGGATTCTCTAGATATTATATTGGTCTTGGCCTTTGAACTTGGATTTGCATCGTTAGAAGTTTTCGTAGAGATACTGAACGGGATGTTATTGAGACATCGTTCTTCATCAGCAACTATAGCAGAATCTGGTATTGTAACACTTTTTTGTACATTATCGATTTTTTGACTAATCTTATTTGACAATGAACTTTTTTCATTTTCTGATATTTCTATTATCAAATTACCTTCTTCTTCCGATTCTTCAATATTCTTTTCAATACTCTCACTTGTCTTATTCTTCAGATTTGTTGTGTAAATTATGTTATCATCTGTGAGCGCTTGTTCTGATTGTGCTGTTGTCATGATCGAAAAACTTTCCTCTGGAACATTAATCACATCTTTCTTCACATTTTGTGTATTTTTATTTGCTAATAAATCTGGCGATATGATTTTCGTGAGTTGCTGACTATCAGCTGTTGAAGATACTTTCAAATCATTGTGCGATTTATTATTTGTATGTTCTTCCTCTCTTTCCTCCAAATGCAGATTTGTATGAGGTAGACCATCTCTGACGGCATGTTCCTGAGAATTACTTCTTGTTTCAGAACGTTGATCAGAAATATCTCGATAAATCACTTCGCACGACAACGGTCCTTGTTGTTTCTCGTCGGAATTTCTATGTATGATCACATGTTGCTTGAAGAGATCGAAAGTATTATAATGATTCTGACAATGAGAGCATACATAATCTTCCTGCAACATACCGTGAGTCAACCAGTGCTCTTCAAATTTCTTCAGAGTCTGGCACACAATTGTGCAGATCCTGCAAATATATATTTTTGTGACAGGAGTAACAAATACGCACATATAGTGCGGATGCAAATACCGCTTTTCTTTATGTTCCAATGAATGTAACTCAAAGGATGCTTTATTGTAAAACGTCTTATTGCAAAAACCACATATAAGCAAAATTTGCATCTTTTCGGATGTGGATGATGAGGATATGGATTTTCCAGATGTTGCACTGTGTAAGGATTCAACGTCATCTACACTCGTGCTTAATCTAACAGGAGCAGCATTGTTTTGGCAATTTTTATCATGCAATTTTAGTGCCTCTTCCGTTGTAAAGACTTGTTTACATTTTCGGCATAAGTAATCAGCTACTTGCATGTAAACATCCAGCAAATTTTCATTGTTTATGGTCGGCATTTTGATAAGTGTTGAACCAATATAAGAAACATGTGGAAATGACGAACGGCTAACCAGAAAAAATGGATTCTTTATGTGCTGATAAAAATGATGTCTGAACATATGTCCAGATCCATAGAAAATTACTTTACATATATTGCAGCGAAAGCCTCCTATATTTTTCTTATTTGACCGGATATGCGTTTTTAGATGACATGATATATCTTCAACATTGTCAACCATTTCAAAACATTTAGTACATAACAATTTGATCAATCTGCCGCGTTTTCGGTTTTTGATACAGGTAGAATCCTTCGTATAATGTTGGAAATGAGCTTCAAAGCACTCGAAACGACGATACAATGTATGACAAATATTGCACAACAGTACTATCTCGATAAATATGCCATCTTCATCGTCTATTTTGACGTTATGGCATTTACAGATAGTATAAGTACATTTCGATAACTGAGGTTTCACAGATACGTCCGGATTTTCAGCAAAGGCTACAGTATCAAGCACATTATTTTTTTCCTTACATTGGATCGTTTTGTTATTTTCTACAGATTGTACTTCTGTAGATTCCGACTCGAAAAAATTCTGCATATTATTTCGTTTCTCAATATCGCTTTCTGATATTTCTAGCTCAGAAATTGGATAGTCCTCGGCATTCGTATTCTCTAGTGGTGCTTTTGCCTGTTCAATGATACTATTCTCGATTACACTGATGCTTTTTTTTGTATTTCTTTCTACCTTTGTAGAATTTTTAATTGCATCTTTCGAAACTTGATCATTATTATTACTAATCTTCTTGCAATTAGGCATATATATGTTCCGAAATTCTTCCATTGTATGACAAAGAACATGTTTGCATAATTGTGGGTGAGATTCAAAGGTCTGTGAGCAAATCTTGCATATTATTTTATTAGCATGATTCGGCTGTATAAGGTTCTCGAAAAACTTGGCTTTAAAAGTGTTCTCTTGTTTTTGAGAATCAAAATCTACTGATAAACGTGATTTTGTCAATGACTTGGACTTGCTTTTCGACTGTGGTGACCAAAACCTTCTACGTAATGTCTCAGTATTTGTTATCGACGAGGACAGGAAAGATAATTCAGAAGGATCACTGAGAAATTTCTGCAAATAGCCTTTTTTGTTAACTGAATGTTCTTGCGATGCCGACAATTTTGGATTCTGTAGATTCTGAGCTTTATTTGCAAAGCTTATCTGTAAATTAGTTGCTTTCTTTATTTGCGACGAAATCACACGTTCTGGTGTACTGCTAGATATAGTATCCGTGAATGTACAGGAATTCCTTACTTTACATGAATTATTCGCCAGGTGTACCTGCAACAATTGACGGTTTTCAAATGGCATAGTACATATAATGCATTTGTACAAGATCTGTGCTTTTTTGCATGGTAACTGATTGCACATTTCTGAAACCTTTGGTTTTACAGGGGTCTTATCATTGTCCGATGACTTAAGGTTGTTCTTCTCAGGTGTTTTCGATGGTGATAGTGACGCTTCGCGCTCTACATAAAATCCAAATTTTTGTGATTTTCGAGTTTTCTCATTGGATAAATTTAAGGAGGAATTCGAAATAGCAATTGTGCCTGCTTTATCTTTAGACGAACTTTTAGAAATAACACTATCACTGGATTGTGAGACTATATTTTTAGAGACAAGTTTTTCAACGTTCGTATTAGCTGAAAGATTTGCATAATCAGAAATATTTTTGGATGTCTCGCTGCACTTTGTAGATATCACTTTCGTTTTTGGGAATTTTTCCGTTGTAGTATGAATAACTGGCATTTCTTTATTTTTGGAAGACGTGGAAGCAAAAGAACTAAAGATATTCTTATGTGTTGTTGACTTCTTTGATGGACTTTGCGAGACTGGTGATATTTTTGATTGTATAGCACTCGATTGCTTGACAGTTGTCTTTTGCGGTTTTTCTAGTTTTCTACAAAAAGCATGTTGCCATACTTGTAATAACGTTTGTTGTTGTAAACTTTTGTTTTTCAATGTTTCTAATGATTTATCTTGAGACATAAATGCATGTTTTTTACGGCGTATTTTAAATGGAACGTTTTCATCGCTGTTATTTTCTGTGATTTCAGCGTCTGTAACAAAAATATTTGTAAAAATATATAATATAAAAATATAAATACGAAAATCAAATATTATATTACTTTAATAATATTAATGTCATATTAATATTATAAAAAATATTATAAGAAAATATTATAAATAGTTGTATTGTAATTTGATGTACATATATCATCATAAATGTTCTTAAAAGTACCTTTTAAATTTTCTTCTGTGGCCAACTGTTCATAACTTCTTTCTGTATCGCTGGATGTATTAAAATTTAGATTTTCTGCTTGAACAATAGGTAAACAAGTGGATTTTATCACATTATTTATGTATTTTTTTGTTAAATGGTTAATCTCGGCTGCTGAATATTTATCATCTCTAGAGTACTTTAAATATTCCAATTTTATCAATAGAACTTTAGGTTTCTTGAATAATTTGTATTTCTTCTGTAATTTCTTGTCCAACAAATTATGCAATTTGTTAGATGGAAGTAATTTTTGAGCATATTTAGTGCTAGGTGCCACTAATAATCCCGATGAATTTTTGCAAGCATTTCTTGTTTCTTTGTTATTGTTTTCTGAAGAAAATAATTCGTTCCATTGTACTTCTTCCAATATCAACTGATTTTGCTGAAGACTATTTATGAAAGAACGACGTTTAGTAGTTATTTGATCTTTGAAATACTTTTTAACATGTGAATTCTTCTCATACGTTGCTACTTCTTCATTACTACAGATCATAGTTTCCTGCTTATCTGATTGTTTCGTTTCCATTTCCAGTATAGATTCTTGTGAAGTATTTTGCTTTCTATTTTTTCGCCATTTAATAACATCTGCATCATTTATTTCTTCCAATTTCGTTAAATTAACTTGCAACTCACGAATAAATTGCATATTTGGTAATACTTTTCGATCCCTATCTTCACGGAATGAATGCAATTTAATCGAATTATCGTTTCTTTCCATATTATTTTTAATTGTAAATATACTATTATTACTGCTACTCGATGATATTCTTCGACGTTTTGTCTCTCTTTTCTGCAATTTACTGCTGTATGCAGAGATTTTCCTTTTTAACATTAATTGCTTTTGTAAGCAATAATTTTCTATATCCAACGATTGGGAATCTTTAGCAATTTTTATTTCTTGTGTTTCAGTCGGGGATTGATTATGTTCAGACTTATCATTGCATGTATCTTGCTCTGTAGCTTCATTATTTGAGAAAGATGAAATACCAGAATGCATTACTTCATCTATTGTATTAGAAACCTGCTTCCTTCTTTTATAAAACTTGTAAGGTAAAACATGTGCATAGCTAGTAGTTTTATCATCATACAAATTTTCTTGTTTATCCTGCATTTCATGTGTTGATAAGGTAAAACTGCTATTATCATTTTGTATACCTTGTGTATTCTCTGCAGTACAATTATGCAATTGCTTTACTGCATCGGATATCTCTTCATGCAAATGTACATCGTCACTTACTATATTTTTTAGAGATTCCAATGTAAGTTCAGCAGTAGGTACTGTCTTCTTGAGTTCTTCCCGAAATTGTGAATTTTTATTTTTCTTTTTTCTTCTGGAACAATTCCCATTTCTCCATTTACGAATTCGATTACGACATTTCTTATTTTTAAGTTGTATTACATCTTCTTTTCTTTTTGTCTTTATTCTAGCTAAACGTGTAAGTTTTATTGATATATTTTTAGGTGAAGACAAATCAGAAGATGCATCTTTTTCCGTTTTAAATGTATCCTGTATCGATGTGTTTTTCTCTACTATCCATTCCGAACTTGTGTTTGATGTTTGAGTACTTGACATCGCCTCAAATAATTCCTCCTCTGAATTATCCATCTATAATATATACATATAAAGTTATATATATTTATTTGCATAAATCATATAACGTAAATCTGTTCCTCTTGATCATGCAAAAATGTTGAAGTTTCGATAAAAAAAAAAAACGTTAGTATACGATAAAGAAAAATGAAGAAAAAAGCAAGAAAAAGAAGAGATATATATAAATATATAAAAAGCATGGATAAAAGACAAATCAATTAGAGAAAAAGAAAAAAAAAGAACAGATGGCTTATTCACACTATTCAGAATATAGGTTAGGTTATAATTATAATTAATCTATAGTATAACAGGGGGAACGACTATGATATTAATACTTACATTATTTTACAATAATAATATTTAATATTCTTACATCGATTAGTCTCAGCTAATCCAAATAACCCTTTGAAATGTTAGCGCTGGCTATATAAGGCTTCTTCTATGAACAATCACCTAGTAACACGATGTAACACGATGATGTCAATTTATTTGTACTACAAAGCGCTTTATATACGGGTGACTTTTCGTCGGAAATACGATTTTCACAGATACGAAAACAATTTCACCAATTTCAAGAGGGCTTCATATGACTCGGGTGATTCACATTAAAATGCACTGTAACGTTCTTATCGTTTAGATTAATCTGATCGTTAAAATGATTTTTTAGATTACGATTGACTTCAATGTACACCACTAAAAATTATAATCTTATTTTCTTCTTTGTATTCGATAAACCGGCTATCTTCAGCTATGCTTAAGCAGCGACTCTGTTAACTATTGTTTCATGGATAGATACAAAACTACCAATCACAGACAAGCAGATGCTTTTTGCGAATATACATTTATATTCTAATGATTCTAATATATTCTAATGATTTATGAAATGATTAAATCATTTCATACAATCTGCTTGTGAAGCAGAAAATAATTATTAAACAATTAATAAACGACATGCAGGTAGTAAGACATGCAGAAGAACAAATAACTGGACGTACCATATTAAACGCCAGAATGCGCTATATTTGATGTAAAAAGATTATTAATGCTGAATGTTGAATCGTTGACGGATAATAATACGCGGAATATCAACATGTTATGCTATGTTATGCTAAGAATGCTATGTCACATTAAAAAA
This sequence comes from Eciton burchellii, assembly GCA_020341155.1. NCBI lineage: Eukaryota > Metazoa > Arthropoda > Insecta > Hymenoptera > Formicidae > Eciton > Eciton burchellii. The sequence continues at coordinate 1,589,138 of JAHMML010000015.1, forward strand.
GCCTTGATATTCTGCGAACGTTTTAAATTGATTTTCAGCATCACGTCCGGTATTGCTTACAAATTTATTTCAATTTGTCTTTTAGTTTTCGAAATATCCATCGCGGATCATGACGGGTCAATTTCTTGTGCGAAAGTAAATTGATATCTCAATGTCAGTTTGGATGTGGTTTTATCTTTATATGGTAATGCTTAACACATCGTATACGGGATACGATGATAATATGTCGATACATATAATATACGTATCATTGGTTGGATTTCGGTTATTTCCCTGCGGAATAAACTTTCGGAAATAAATACTCCTATTGAGTTTGAATGTCATCGCATCTTATGTAAACATCCATTGTGCACTAGTTATTGGAGCGATTTCTAGGAACCTTCCTTTCCGGCACAATTAATCATCAAAAATAGCTCGCTCTAGAAACATAGAAACACGCCAAATGCCCGCATAACCGCATATAACGCGTTAATATAATATATAAAATAAGAAACTCATACGCATATAATACGTTGTCAAAAAGTACTAGACGATTGAATAAATTTATTGATCATGAATCTAGGTTTAAATAAATCTTTATTCTCAATCACTGGGGCGCGAGTCGGATAAATCTTTGTTGATGTATAGATTATACATCGCATGGATGACACGGATTAGACGGATTCTGGATGTCGACGGTGTCAGAAAATTTCTTTTTATTTTTAATGGCGCATAAAAAGATTTATATTTACATTTGTTTACGATATATATATATATATATATATATATATATATATATATATATATAATTTATAATACTAGACACTTCAGTCGACGACATTTTGATTTAAATGGCTTATTTTTTATTCTCTGTCGCTTTCTAGAAATATTCGTAATCGTTATACAATATCATGCTTTCGCATTTTGCTAAAACTAGATAACAGGCAGCGTCGTAAATGATTCCTCGACCAAGCCAAGGCGAGAAAAATATCGCTTCGAGTGGTACAAGACTTTGCTAGCGCTCGAATTGTATAATTTTATCCGCTGGATGCCGTTGTGTTCGATAACTTAACAATACTCGCGGATGAGCGTTCCGAGAACGATAACGATGAGCAGGACGCAGCAGGACCATTCGCGTCGCCGTGACGTCGATAGCGGCAGTAAACGCTAAGCAGTAATATCACAGTGTGGGTTTCTCGTCTGCCGGCTCCTCCTTTATGGTATGACTGCATTCCATTAGCGCAGGATTCGCTACGGCGATTATGTTGTCTCCGCGCGAGGCTATTACCTACATAAACATAAATTCATTCGTCATTAATAGCCGTAGTAAATATCGTTCTGACATCTATCGCTGTTTTTCTATTACTCTGAATGAGCATATCGCTGATTGGGTGTTTCGTTTTTAGCCGGAATCATGCATTATTCAAGATTAACAAGGAGAAAAGATAGCGCGGCGGATAAAAGAAGAAAAGAAAAAAGAAGAGGAAAGAAAAGAGGAAAAGGAGAGGAAGAAACCTGCTGCTCGCGCCGCGAGCATCTTCACTCTGTCTGTTTCTCTTTTCTCTCCCCCTAACCCCTAACCACACCCCTCCATCTCCATCCCCCCCGCCAAGGCAGCGACAAAATCTTCTAATGGTAGAATACGGAAGATAAGAATACAACGAGGAGACCTTGGAGCGTTCGGCTCGCGGCTCACCTTTAGATTAAAGTCACCTTCCTTGTCGGTGTTCTCGGCCTCCGCCTCGTTTGTGTCCTGGAACACGAACACAACGCGTCGCCGTGCATTTGTTTTCAGGAGTATTATGCGTTCGCATAAATAAATTGTCTCATTCGGTACTACTGCGCTTACGTGCATGGATGAGGATTCCTCCTCGTTGGAGAACGAGAACTGGCTATCCGAATCGCTGATCTCCTCCACGCTGGCGCTGAACATGCCGTTGTTACTCTTCTTCCTCCAGACTGGACTGAAACATGATACGTATCTGAACATCAATAGATATTTAATTAACGTACATGCGACGATGGCAAATGCGTCGGCGATGCAGACGAGCCGATTACTTGGATCATAATCGATGGTCACGATAATCACCTCGACGATCTGTGTCTTCTCGCGATGGAATTATTGATGTCTGTCCCGGTACAACGGAGATCCAACTCCTCCTGAAACAGTGAACTGCTACAGACAGTAGAAGCCGCGAATTGGGACATGTTGGGAAAGCGAAGAGCGAAAGAGTAGAAAGAATACAGATCGGAAATCAGCAAGCGACACGCAAATCAAACGAGATGGACACGGCTTGGGATACCAGGCGCAAAGCGTAGAATCCGTGCAAGTCGTGTCGAAGCGGATGATCGAATCCTAGAACCCGCGCGCGGTCGACTGACCGTTCCTAAGCGGATTTTTCCAGCAGAAATGCTATGCCAAAAGTACTAATCTAATCTATTTCTATTCCTTACATACATTCCTTATAACATGCGAAACATTGAAGACTCATAAGGGGAGGTATACACAAGCGAGAGGACCACACCGTGATCGGCAATTCAGGCTGCAGCTGGGCGCTTGCGAGATTGCTCGATAACTGAAATGCAAAATTGGCAACGGCAAACTTGCACACAGCACTACAATCGAACGCGCCTTTATTTGACTCCTGTACGTCTTTTCTTCTTCTTCTTCTTCTTCTTCTTCTTCTTCTTCTTCTTCTTCTTCTTCTTCTTCTTCTTCTTCTTGTTTCTTTYCYSYCYCCCCCYCCCTCCCCCCTCCCCCCSCCGTGAAATTTCTCAGATCGCAAGATCATGGTCCTTTCTAATTGACACCACATCGAATCGAACATCGCGGATCGCGATGCCAATTCAAATCGTCCGAAGCACAACAAGCCATGCGCATGCATTCGCAGCGACTATACTTGACCTTTTTCTGCGTCCATTCTGTCTCGCGCATACAAGTAAGTGCGGGATGATTAGTGCGTGGCGGTCTCTACGTGGTGGGCGTACGGTTAGTGATTTAACGACCATGCGAGCAGGTCATTGCATAGTGAACGATCTACTTCTGTGGCCGGGAAGATCTAACCTGCGTCGCGTCCTCACCCTCACCCTCCAGTTCTAGCTTCCGGCGTTTTGAGCGTTCGCTGTCGGTCTCTTCGCCGTTTTCGCGTGACCTGCTGATCGACAAGCTGCAAGCGAAGACGGAGAAGACATTACGCGCTTTCAGAGATACATGTAGCACATGTGCGATAAGAGATATACCGCGACCGAGATGATCTTTGTCCTCGGAAAATATTCTGTCAGAGTCCCACTCATCCGGATTAATCTCTGGATTAACTCTGGATCGACCGTTCTTAATTTTTCATTAATCTCTGGATTAATTTTAGCGCCGCGAGGTCGTTTCGTTACACGAGACACGCTTGAGAAAGGGTGATCATCGCGTTACTTACTATTGATTCTTGGAGTAATGATAGCCGGAATCCCGGACGACGCGACGCGCCAGGGGGAACAATTCATCCCTCCTCGTGAGAAGGGCCGGCACGAATCTACAAATTTGCGCCGCCGCTTCGTTCACGGATACCTCGTGCAACGTGAGAGGTTTCTCTGGTTTCCGCTTGCAATCGAACCTGCCGTAAATCGCCGCGTACTTCCGGATCTCGTCCATCTTGCGCGGATCACTGTCGGACATCGTCATTACCATCTGTAAGGCGTTCGAAGCGCAAAACCGTTGCTTTAGAATATTGCGTTGCTCAAACGCGATTAATATTCTTCACGCGATTAGTATCGATACTGAAGGAAGATGGAAGAGCCCCGAAGTGGCTCCCGCTTCAATCAGATCTGCGCTCGAGCGCGCCGCCGCTAAAAATCGACGACTCACCTCCAGGTTCTTGCAGAGTTTTTTCTTCACATTATGGGGCTTGGGGTCGAGGGGCCTTATGGTAGCGACGAGCCTCTCCGCGGCCTCGGCGAGCCGTTGCACCTGCGACTGCAGGAGAGTCGGCGTAGGCTGCGTCGGGCTTGCAGGTGCACCGCTACCACCGCCGCTCGGACTCGGCGTCGTGCCGCTGCCGCACGAGGACTCGCACGTCCCTACCTTTTGGTACGATGGTACCAAATGAGAGAAATAAATACCGTGTCACTGATGCAAAGCAATCATCGTGATTGATTCAATCCGATCCACCGTGATCGGAGCCCTTTCCCTCAATCTCTTCGCGACGAATCGCAAGAACGACTTTTACCTGCAACACACTGGGACTGTGCGTGGTCGCGTAAGGTAGCGACGTGTTCGGACTGGGACTCTGGCGGAAGGTCGTGGAGGATGCCGATGCGGACACGCTGGTGGCCGGCACAACCGGGCTGACGCTCCGGCAAGGCAGCGGCGTCAATGGTACGTGAGGTGCTGTCGAGATATACGGCGCTGGTGTCAGGGTAGGCTGCGAAGCCGCGGTGAAACCGGTCGGTAGGCTCTGCATCTGCGGCCGCGGGCTCGCGCAGGCAAAACTCACGGCGGAGCTGCTTTTGGCAGCGGTGGCGTTCGCCGGGACGACCGGCGTTTGGAACAATGCTGCGCAAGTTAACAGAAGAGGTGAGCAGCTTAGCTGATAAAATCGCCAGCTCTCATGACACACGGGTGATACTTTACAGGGATTGGTCAGCCATTCCTGCAGAGCTTTCTGAAGTCTCCTCACGTGTAGCGGCTTGCTCGCCATGCCGACCAACGCCATGATTTCCAGAAACTCCTCCTCACCTGCGTCGCACAGCTGCTGCACGTCGTCACCTCCTGCAATGTGCCAAGTGTTAACGGAATCGTGAAAGAGAGCGTCCTCGGCGAGGATGTGTGACAATGACGGATATGTTACAGCAGATACGTTGTCACCAGAGAAAGGAGAAATTACCCATCTCGAGAAGCGTGTCGTAGTATCCTAATAGCGAGGCGCGCTGCATCACCCTATACAGCTGTAGCTCAGCCTCGTTCTGGGGCACGGACGTCTGGACCACTGCGAATCAGTAATCGTATTGAGAAAGTTCATTAGAAAAAGCTCACGGGCGCGTTAAGGGACCAGGAACGATCCCAGGACTGGGATTTCGGATTCGGAGAAATAATTCTAGCATCGTGACGAGCGAGCTTTAAGGAAGATCCCGGTTCCTTCGGAAATATCTCATGGAGGATCTGGTAACATCTTCTCGTGGATCTCAGCAAAACAAGTAAAACGAACTTGTCCCTCTGACTCTCGTCTAAGAAATATCATAGAGCGAGGTCGTCGTGGTCATCGTCATCGTGATCGCACGCGCTCGCGCTCGACGAGACGTTAGGCTCTGGACGAGACGCCGGATTGTCCGACTAGTTTCTTGCAAATTTCGAGGAACTGCGAGAAAAAGCGGCGTGCACACACGTACCGCGTATAAATTAATACCGCTCTGCCGCGCCATTGAAGAGGAGGGTAGAAGAGCGGAGGCTAACACGTCGAAGAAAGAGATCAGAGAGAGAGAGAGAGAGAGAGAGAGAGGAATTGAAAAAAAACTGGCTGGCGGGTCTTATTACGAGCCCGGGTCCCGGTCTCACGCTTGTGCGCGCGGCTTCTTGGGCCCGCGAATAAGTCCCCGTCGACGGCGACGATGGCCGTTCTCGTTCCGCGAGATTTTTCTAGCGCGAGTCGCGGCCTGCGCGAAAAAACGTAAGAAGGCAGTGCGCCTCGCGGAGTCGCGCGACTAAAATATCCCGTCACGGCACGCGTGTCTCGATTATTACATAATTATAACGATATAAGTGATTTCCCAATAATAGGGATTTCCCAATTATTGGGAAGAGAGAAAGCGCGCGAAATCTTACGTCACGCCATCGTCCGTGACTGATGCATCGTTTATGCTATCCGATATGCGAATCTTTCGCATTTCCGCGAGAATTTCACGCGAGTGAAGTTACCTTCACGGTTGCCACAATTGTTGACGATCCGCTTTGCGGAATATGCTCGCGAAATATCATTACTGTCGCCTGCTGTTGTCTCCCTATTTATTTATATCCCCATCGCTGACATCTTATTCTCGTTTTCATGACTTTATTAATACCGCGCGTATGTGATATACACGTTGTTGATCATCTAGCCGAGGCTGTCATCCGCGCAACAACACTTCGATCGAGCTTTCGTTAAAAAATAAAACCACGCGCAATTGTCCGCGCGCTCGTCGGCTACACGCCGCATTAACCGACGATTTATTAATAATTTATCTCGCATTCGATTACGCAACCTAATCTGAGAATCGATTACGAGCCAGGCACGAAAATACCCGCGAGAGAGCAAAGAGCACATAAAAACCTTCGCCTTGCACGGGAGCGACGCTCGTTTATCATATTATTATCAAGCAATTTAAAGATCGCGACTCTAGAAAAACGTGATAATTAAATTTAATTTCGCATATTATAAGATATGCTATATCGACCGACACGGATCGTGCTCTCCCATATTGCGCTCTGTCAAGATGCAGCCCCTCAGTCCCAATTCGCAACGGCGAACTCGTTCGGCGAGTCTCCGCAAAATTGGGTTACGGATCTCACGATTATTCGGTCGCTTTTTCCCTCCTCCCCCATCCCTCTCCCGAGCTTTCACGGTCACCGTCGGGTCTGCCGGACTGGAAACCGTCCGCGGGGTGATCGGGTTGCCGGCAGCTTCACCCCGCATACCTGTGACTGGCGGCGGAACGCAGCCGTGGCGTGGCCTAGGCCGGGCATTCGCGGCGCATTTACATAACGACTTTTTCGGCGCGGGGTGGCCCGTTTTTGTCGGCCGTGAACGCGAATGCGGTCCGGAGGCGGAGGGGCGACGAGGGGCGTCGCGACGATGAGAAAAACCTGATCCCACCGCGAAACTCCCAGAGCCTCACCCGGATCGCCGTCGTCGCCGTTGTCGCCGTTGTCGCCGTTGTCGCCGTTGTCGCCGTCGTCGCCGTAAAGCCGCGTCCTGTATGGGTGACGGCGCTTCTCGAGGGCGCTAGGGAAAAAAGCGACGGACAGGGTTCAGGGAGGTTCGAGATGGGAGAACCGGATGAATTTCTGCTAGCACGTTATTCCAATGAATCTGGCCGCTGTTCGCGCTGACATCCAGCGGATGACGTGTAGTAATCTCTGATTGCGCCGTGTCGCAATTATATCGTGAACCATGATTCGCCGCGATGACGTTGAATATCGTAGAGATATCGACGGCTATCAAAAAACTTTCTCTCTCTCTCTCTCTCTCGCGCGCGCGCGCAAATATTTAAACTTGTTCGTCATGATGAAAAGAAAAAAAAAAGAAGAAAAAAAAAAGAAAAAGAAAAGAGAAGGCAAAAAAAAGACAAAGAATTCCGAAGTCACCGTTGGAAGATTGAAAAAATTATCACGAGCTCGGCACGCGGGATCAGCGTGTCGACAATCGCGAGGAGATTTACTATTATTTTCTATCCTTGAATATGTTTTACAGTTATCGTCCCGAGAATTAATCCACCGCTGTGCCTATAAATTGAGAAAAACGAATGGAAAAACGCGCGCGCGTATCCACGAAGAGAAGCAGATTAGATGCGGCCATCGGGCGAAAGAAAAGGACGGAACGTTGCGCTAATTCAAGGACGAAGTCGAATTATGCTACGCGATGCAACAGCGAGGCGAGTGGAAAAACTGTTCGTTCGTTGTGTTCCGCCGCACGGAATTATTGCTCGGGACTCGGGCAAGTTGTCGCAGATTGATAGGCGAAGAGAGAAACCATCGGCTCGGGCACGAGCGGATTATCCCATTTTTGCCCGAATTCTGCTCGCGACTGCTCGCGAGGSGSGGGGGGGGGSGRGGGGRGGGGGKGGCGGCAAGGGAAATGGTGGGGGGAGGCGATTTCCAAGGTAATCGACGTGACGATCACCCGCGGTGAAAAAAAAAAAGGCTCAAATCGCCGCTACGGGAGGCTAGCGAATGAGCGAAATGTCGTGGCGATCGCTGCAGAGGAGTTCGGATCAGAGTTCCGAGCGACTCCCGGGTGACATTCGTGTGACCTCAAGCGGAAAGCGAAACGGAGGAAGGAGGTGGGGAAAGCGGTGATTTCTGATAGTCGAAAACTCGATGGTCGGGACTCGCGGGACTTTCGAAGAGACTCGAGCTACGAATTGTTCGAGCATGATCTCAAAATTGAAACGACGTTTGTTTCAGCGGTCCGAACAGCACACGCTGACCAATCTTGGATTGGTCTCCTTCTAGCTGGATGGATCCCTCTCTCGAGGTCTCGATAGCTCGATGACGACGAGCGATTATGAGACGAGAGAGAAGTCGGTCGTCCGACCGGACCATGTCGATTTCGTCACGAACGCAGGCCTGTCATTTTTATCATCCGTTTCGAACGGAAGAAGACATTGATGTCCGCGGTGCATCGCTACCAGAGATGCGCGGTATAATCGTGCACTTTTTGTGCCGCGTTGTAACGCGGAAAGTTATCGATGAGCGAGGAGGAGAACGAGGGCTAATGATCTCCCCACGGGATTAACTCCAATTAATGACAACCGAGATAGCTTGTCGCGCATCGGGCTACGTTTGACGACATAATGACGATTAATGCAGATAACGAGCAACGTGTACGCGTGCGCGTGCGAGTGCGCGCGCGTGTGCGTGTGCAGGTAACAAACGACGACACGTGACGCGAATAACGAACGATACGGATGCCGGCGAACGGCGCGAATAATGAGCAATGCGAGCAACGAATGCGACGAGATCTTGCCCGAATAACGAGAGTGGGGACGAAAGTTTTCTCTCTCTCTCTCTCTCTCTCTCTCTCTCTCTCTCTCTCTCTCTCTCTCTCTCTCTCGAGGGTAACGCGCGGGATACCGTGCTAAGAAATGTGGATGTACAAGGATGGACAAGGAGGACGAGGATAATGAGACGGAACGGCGGGGAGGGAAAGACGCGTGATGAGGGAAGAAATGGGCGAGGAAGAGGGGTCGGAAAGGTCAGGCTAGACCTAAAGACATAGGGTAAACGGGGGTAGGTTAGGGGTGCTCCCGGAACATGGACGGACGATGGACTAAGAAGGTTCGTCGTCATGCCAGGCGACGGGGGGGGACGGGGCATGGCGGGGACGGGGGATACGGAGAGGGGGTGGCGGAGGGGGAGGGAGGTAGGCGGGGAGTGGGAGGGAGAGAGGCGAAGAAACGGGGAGTTGGTGGTGCACGTTCTTTGTCCGATACTTCACGGAGAGCGGACGCTCTCCTGCGCTGCTTCTGACCGTGCAAAAACGAGTCTAGTTTCTTAGGAGCGCTCGCGCTCCGTTCTCCGTCTCTTTCTCTCTCTCTCTCTCTCTCTCTCCCTCTTCTCTTGCTCTCCTCTCCTCTCTTCTCCTTGGCGCGATGCGGCGCGGCGCGACGGCGGTTAGTATTTCGCTTTTTGCCGGCATTGTAATCAAGGAAGGGTTAGGTGAGTTTTTGTCGCCTCGCGCGCTGCCCCTTCCCCCTCTGCCCCACCGCCCCGCACGCCCCTCGCTGCCTCACCGTCCCGCTCGCCCTCCCCCTCCCCCTCCCGACCGCCAACCGACAAAACACCAGGCAGATGGACTGACTCGCCGTTCGAATCTTTCCCTCTGTCCCCGTCTGTCTTCTCCTCTCCTCATCGCGCGCGCGGGATCTCACTCCTCGAGTCTCCTCGTTCCTTATCCTCCGCGTCCTTTTACCCCCGCTTCGCTCTCTGCAGCCCTCTCGCGTGCGCCGCACCGACCCTCTTTTTGTATCCTGTGCCACTTTGCACCACCGCTCGTGTGCGTCTGTCGTTCCTTGCCCTGCTGTCCTTATCCTCTCCCTTCTGCTTCCCTCTTCTATCTCGGTCTCCCTTTATCTCTCGCGCCATGTATCTTTTGTTTTGGTCCCTCCTGCTCCCTCTCCCTCCTCTCTCTCTCTCTCTCTCTCTCTCTCTCTCTCTCTCTCTCTCTCTCTCTCTCTCTCTCTCTCTCTCCGCTGCCTCGCTTCCGTAAGTCGCGCCAAAACTCCCCTCAGAACGATCGACGAGCGACTCGCTTCTCGAGAATGGTTCGGGGAAAAAGTGGGTTTTCGCTCGATCAGCGAGAAACCGAGGATACCGAAATGATAAAGGAAGCGCGAGGGCGCGGAGGGTGTCATTATGGGAGATCCGTGAATTATTGCTCGGAACGGAATTCGATGACGGTATTTTGAATTGAAAAGAATTTGCGAATTCCGCGAGAATTCAAAATTACGAATTCGCAATCTTAATTAGAGGCAAATCGAATAGAGCGAATAAACGTTAGAAACGAATTAGATTCCATTCTTCAATATTTATCACACACACACGCACACACACACACACACACATCGTTCTTTTTCTCTATGGAAAGATTACTGTGCTCGTTGAGAATACTAAACGGGCCTTTAATGGAAGTCGTTTGAAATCGTCATTGGCCGAACGAGCCATCTTAAGTCCCCGAGGGTGCGGCCCATGTTCCAACCCCCTCGGTAAAAGGTAAACCCCACTTTATGTCGTAGTTCTCTGCTCGAGCGATCGGTCGAATTTTTCGCAGCCATTTTAACGACACCATCACGAGACATTTACAGTAAATTAATAAAATTATTAAATGCATTTTTTGACTAATATAGACAAAACTGTAAATTTGAAATTCTCGTCAATTCTCGCATGTTTTCTCGCAATTGTCTTACGACTTCCATTAGAGGAATTCGTTTAAACGAGTCTAAACGAGCAAGGTAATTTTTCCATGAAAAAAAAAAGAAAAGAAAAGAAAAAGAGAAAAAAAAGCTATGAGCGCGCGCGCGCATGTATGATAAATAATGAATAAAATCTAAATCGTTTTTAATTTATTCACGCATTTTCTTCTCATTTAAATTATTGCTCTCTCTCTCTCTCTCCCTCTCTCCCTCTCTCTCTCTCTCTCTCTCTCTCTCTATTTCTCTCTATCTCTCTCTATCTCTCTTTCATATAATTTTATATAATTAGTTCTCTCTCTCTCTCTCTCTCCCTCTTTCTCGTTTTTCAGGTTAAACTCGTTGCTTCCACTAATACTATAACACTAAAATAATAGTATATTTACGTTACGTTTTTTATCAATTCTGTCATATATAGATAGGTAAAGTGGATGAAAGCAAAATGAAAGAACGCAGGAATTTGGAGGTCGAGTTAAAAATATCGGATACTTTGCAAAAGGTTATGCGACAGGTTCGTTACAATGCAAATGAGTTTTAATATATTCGATATTAGTTATGAATATTATTCTATGATCGAATCTATCATACGCGCGACGATTATGCAATTTGTTAAATATTATCGCTCAACAGCAAAATTGGACTTACCGATCATGTTTCTTTCGCTTTCGCTAGATAAGGAAGCGAAGAAGTTTTTATCTAAATGAAAATGTTATTGAGAGACTGTAAAAAACTACTTTCCCACAGACCTCCTTTGAATAATGCTTTTTTTTGGCTTTTACGGAGGACCCTTCCTCGGCTGTAGGAGCAAAAGGGTTAGTCGCGGAACTGAGGGTTCCTTTTTTTCAGTGAACGAGCCCATCACCTGCGGGAACTAATCGACGTGTCCATTGTCAATCGTTAATCTGTATCTTACACCTGCTGCCCATCAACTGGATGATGAATTTCTAGCGTTGGAATTTCTCGCGTTTGCCTCAAATGCAGGATGAAAGCAGGATTGGCTATTGGAATAGAAAGACGAAAGCATACGCTTGCGCGTATTCATAAATTTTGTAATACTATCAAATATAAATATAAATCTCCAGTTCCGTGAGTGCTACATACACGCACGTAACGTGAGCAAAGTCCCTCGTCGAGGTAAATGGTACGCGTACCTGAAGAACGCGATCGCGGTCTCATCGGTCTCGATGAGCGAAACGTGATGTTTTCGCGTGCTGTGACTCATGCAGATTGAACCGCCGCGTAGATAGAACGGCGTAAAAAGCCATCGCCGTCGCGGGGGTCCCCCTTCCCCCCCCCCACCCGGCCGCGGTCGCAAAAAAGTCAAAAGAACGTCCTCCGCGGGGGCAAAAAAGCCGCCGGGAAAGGAAGGATGAGGAGACAGCGCTAGACCGGAATTCCTCCCGTGACCTCCGCTTTTTCCCCTCCTTTCAACCGGTTCTCCCGTTTTTTTCACCCCTTTTTTCCGCGTTTCGTTCCTCGTCTTCGTGCGTCAAGCAAACGATATGCATATGCCCGCGGAACGACGAGGAGGGACGGCGGGGCGAAGAGAGAAGGATCATCGGCGCGGGTCATCGAAGGCACATCGCCGGACCCCGAAGAGCGGGCACGACCCCGCGCGCGGGCGCATCCGAGCATCGCCCCGCTGGATTATCGCTTAGAACAAAAAAGAACGCCGACGAGCGGGGAAGATCCTTTTGTCCGCCGATAGGGTGCGGAGGAACCGAAGAAGGCCCTCCTGCCGCAAGCCTTTTAATTTATTCGCGCACCTCGACGCCCTCCTGTGGGAACAGCGGTGGCGACGACGACGGCGCGCGGATTCGAGAAAAGGAAACGAAAACTACCGATGGGAATAAAGGACGATCGTTACCGGTCGTTTGCATGTCCAGGACGGTGAACGCTCGCTCGTTATTGCGTCAATCGCGCATGCGCGTATGGACGATGAGAGACGTTGACAGACGAATATCTCTACGATGATATTCCTTTAATGACAACAACAGCAACATTAATCCTCGTCCGCTCGCAAATCGATCGATGTTTAGATCTACGAGCACGACGAAATGGCGAAATGGCGAATGAAGAAATGCGCGAGCACGTTACCTCCGTTGGGGGACTCGTTACTTCTTCAGCGTTCTGGAAGAAACGCGCGACGGATAAGTTAGTATAATACTCCGCGAGGGAAGGCGATTTTTGCGGCTGACGCTCGTGTGGAAATCGCTTCCAGACAGCCCGGATTCGTTAGCCCGGCAGATAAAGCCTCGCCGCTGAAAGGGGTACTTCATGGGCTGACGCAACGGTCGGTCAAGGTGTGTGTACAAACGGAGGCGTATCGTTGGCGTCTTTGTACCGCATCGCGAGTCCATTCACGTTTGTTGGCCGAATTAGGCACTCATTCGAGTGCAGCCACCCACCTTCCGACCCTTCTCCAACCTCGGCGATCATATTCAGATTAGGTTCCTGCGGAGGATTCTTTGATTGGGGTCGCGCGAGCGACCGTCCACCGGGCGTGAACGTATACAAAACCCAGAAGGATTCGATCGCGCAGCCGGAAAATAATGAGCCCGCCGGGAGCAGCTGCGTTCCAATCGCGCCAAGCTAAACACGACCATGCTCTTATCGCTTCTTGTCAGAATTCAGAACTCTTCTTCGTTCGCGAATCCCTCAATCGACTTTGTCAATGATTTCTCGCGTCCTCGGGCGCGAGGGAAATTATCTCAAGATTGTCTTTCTCTCTTCTCCTCTTTCCCAAAATTATGCAATCATCTATCGCATGCGCGACTACGAAACATCTCTCGATGCTTTTTTCAAACGATTTTGCACAATAAAAAAGAACACTAGAGAGAGAGAGAGCGAGAGAGAGCAAGAAGAGCGAACACAAAGTCGTCGCTGCGCTATTAAGGCGAAACAGTCATTTCCGCGAACAAAAATGGCTGTAAAACGGCAAACGATATAAGGTGAAAATATTAATGCTCGCCGAGCGGACGACCGTAACGAGTGCAATAATGCCCGGCGACTTCGCTAAGCGCGGTCAGCAAGAGGCTCTCGAATCGCGCGTTGTTGCACGTGGAACGCAACGCGCGCGAAGCACGCGGGACGACAAAGCGCATTCCCATTCGAAGACGAATTTCTGCGTTTCTGCCAGAGAGGCGATCGGGACGCGACGAGAAATCCCCCGGGGGAATCCCGGGGGAATCCCCGGTGAGATCTCACTTCGAACAACTTTTTTCTTTTTTTTCTTTTTCTTTTTTCTTTTTTTTTTTTTGATAGGGATCCACCGGCGGCGCAAATTTTCCGCGACGCGTTATCGCAATGTATACAACGAGCGAGGGGGAGGGGGAGGGGGGAGGGGAGGGAGAGGAACGTGCCAGGCGAACATGCCGGAGTGACCTCTCTCTTTCTTTCTCCCAACCCCCCCTCCCACCCATCCCTCCCCTTTACCCCTCCCGCTCACGCGTTCGACGTAAAAAAGCTACGCTCGCCAAGTTTTCTTAAGCGAGGGCGCGAGCACACGGCAAACTTGCCGCAAAAAAGCGAGAGCTTTTTCGCCGTGCATCAACGGCAGCGCCGGCGTCGATAGAGCCTCTTTTTATCGCGCTGTAAAATGTATAATGTCGCCTATCAGGCCGCCGTGTAGTAATAACGCGCGCGTGATTACCGGTAACTTTAGCCTCCCTTAGTAACCTAGTAGATTACACCGAGAGAGGCATTTTCGCCTAAAACACGAACAGCGATGGGATAACGATGGTAATCCCAATCAGCAGCGATCGAGCAGTAGCGTGAAATATTCATCGCTGCGGTTCGTTTTGTCGCTTTGTTTACTCGAATTCCCYCCCMCCCCCCMCCCCCCSCCAGCGGCGGCTTTAGGTCCGAATCCGCCCGGCTTCAAGCTCCGGCTTCCGCCAAATTCTCGTCCACGCGATTTCACGCGTGCTTGATCTTGTCAAAAGTATTCCGCGCGAGATCCAGCACGCGAGACGGATCGATCGATCGCACTGTCGCATCGATCAGCGTTGATCTCGATTCCTGCTAATGCTTCCAGTATTTCCCTTCCCTGCATATAAATATCCTACGGTTTACGCGCGTTTCCCACATTTCCCGCAAGAAAAAAGCCGCACAGCAGACAGAGACGGAGAGATGATGGTAATATAATTACGGCAATAAAAAAAACACACACACAGTGAAGTAAAAACGGTTAATACGCGCCACGTAACGAGATTAGGGCAATTTATGACGATTTGTTTCGAAGGAATATAAGAGGCAAAGAGAAAGAGAGGAGCAACGAGAACCCTAATCCCCCCCCTCTCTCTCTCTCTCGTTCGCTCGCTCGCTCCTCCCGGCGCAATTTCATCTTACGAAGAAACATCGCGGAGTAAAACCGCGTGCTTTTTGCCGCGTACATCATCGCCGCCGTCGATGACGATCAACGTGCTCGCATGACCGTTGCAACCCCCCTCCTCCTGCCACCCCGCCGCCCCGGCGTCCCGCCCCACCGCTCCGCCGACCGGCAGCGGCACGGCCGTAAGAAGCCGGCAAAAACGCAGCGCGCAATAGTTGCACGCCGGCCACGCCGGCGGAAGAAACGGCGTGGTTTTGCGCCGTTTCTTCTAGGCCCCGTGAGTCATGCCGCATCGCGAACAACGGACAAAGCAGGACTCCGAGAATACATCGGAAATGCACGCGCGCAATTTTGCGGCGTCGATACGACGCACGACGAGCGAATAAAATTCCACGGCGAACCGCGGAAACGCGTACATGTGCGTACATGTGCCGTGCATCTGGCGAAATAGCGAATACCCGAACAAATCGATGCCCACTACTAAAAATATTCAGCGCCAGGCTCGGGCGTACGTATGCTCTACGTGTGCATGTGATCAATGATATCAATAAAGGTTCGATAAAAATACGTCCCGCGCAAATAAAGCGTCACAATACCGCGTTATTGTAGCGCGCCGCGTTACCAGCGCGGAGGTGATAAAAATATATATATGAAGACAGAGAGAGAGAGAGAGAGCGAGAGAGAGAGAGAGGGAGGGAGGGAGGGAGGGAGGGAGAGGAGAAAAGGAAAGAAAGAAAGAAAGACAGAAAGAAGGGGGAGGGCGGGAGGGAAGAAAAGAAAGAGGAAAAGATATGTACACTGATAAAAATATTGTCCTTTTAATGAGTGCCTTTTTGTGCTGTTTACTACTAATTATTTGCCTCGTTTGCCGCCGCTTTGTCCACGTTAATGCTGTTGGTAGAAACAGTTGGTAAACATTCGTCGCAAAAAGCACGTCAGGGGCGTTACACGGTGTGCACCGTAAGCCGCGATATGCTACCTTTAATCATAGCCCCATGGTGAAATCACGTAGCTTTCATTTTAACGGGACGCCCTCCGGGAGCGAAGGGCCGACGTTTCGCTCTCGGGAGCTTCCCGCGAAGCGCGCCAGCGACGACGAGAGTCCCGAAGAGAAGCCGAGAGAGAGAGAGAGACAGAGAGGGGGGAGGGGAGGACGAGGAGGGAAGAGAATTACGAAAGAACGGGGCGAGGAGCGATGCCGTGAGAGAAGCCGCGCTTCCGAGAATTTTCGATACAAGCGACACATCGGGAACTCGGTCGGGCGCCTTCTTCTGATGCACCGCGATGCTGCGCGCTCGTAAAAACCGCGCTCGACGCGGACCAAGACGAGCTCGGCCGCAGTTTCGTCGTTGATGGGGGAAGAAAAATCCTGTTTTTCTCCCGCGGACTGCGGGCTTCTTGTCGCCGGCATGACTCATCCAGTTTCTCGATGAGAGAAAGAGAGAGAGAGAGGACGCACAGGAGCGCGATGGCCCGTGGTAGCGCCTCGGTCGAAACTTCTTCGCCTCGCTAGGAGGTAACTGCTGGCGATTACGTTTCTTGCGTAAACTCGCCGAGCGGCTGGCGAGTGAGCAGCGCTCGCGATCGAAACTGGCGAGTCGCGCGCGCGCGCGCGCGCGCGGTTTAGAAACGAGCCCCGCCGGAGATATGTGCCGAGTACAATAGTGGCCGTCGTAAGGTGGCCGCAAGAAAGCGACGCGCGCAAAGAAACCGTTGTATCAAAATCCACGAGTGAGCCGCGCTTCTCTGCGCGAATAACGGATCGATGGATGCCTGTCCGCAGTTCGAGTTCATCCGTTCGTCACATCCGCGACTCCCGGGGATGTGACCGAATGACCTCGCAGAGGGCTAGGGATCCGAACTGCGAGGGAAACTGGTTGCACCGCTTAAAACTTATAAAATCGTATGTACCTTGTGTACGTTGACCGCGTCCCTTGGCAGAGTTGGCTTCGGAGAATCAAAGCGCGGAATCGCGTTAAACGAGGAATTCGCGAAACATGCCAACGATTCGATTCCACCCCCGGATTTGGATGCGAGAGTTCCCGATCTCCAATGATCAAGCAATGAAACTTGAGAGACTTACGGGTGCCGTTGACGTTCCTGCTGAGTATCCTAGCAGCGACCGGCACGCCGGCCGGTGTTTGATGATTGCCGGAGGAGCTCGCCACGACGACGACAGAGTTCTGCGGGGTGCAGGACGCGGGTGACGCGACGACGGCTCCAGCGCTGCCGCTGCCGGCACCACCGCCGCTGCCACCGCCGTTGGCGGTGGTCGCGACGATGCCCGGCACCGAGGGCACCGGCGAAGGCGTCGCGATGCCTCGCGTCGCCGTCACCGTCGTCGTCGCCGCCACCGCCGCCGCCGCCACCGCTGACGTTTCTTCCGCAACCGGCGCACCGACGACCACGCGCGCGTCCATCGCGCCCACCGGCGCTACCTGGAGCGGAAGCTCTCGCTGCTCACGGTACCGCGGCGAGCACGAGCTTCCAGATCAACCGTCCGCGCCGCCGGCAGCATCCAACGGGATGCATTCGATCGCCGCGCTCAACGTTCAGCCGGAGGGAGGACGAGAGAGCGTTTCCGGCAGCGTTTCCGACGACGAGGGCTTCGCGCGATCGACGAGCGCGCGAACGAACGATCGATCGGGCGGATTCGTGAGTGACCACGTGACCACGCGAGCCGAAGGATTCGAGAAACCGCGGCAGTCGCGCATCACGTTACCGCGCCACGTGGATCGTCATCTCGACGACGACGACGACGACGACGACGACGATGATGATGATGATTCTTTGGCCGCAACGAAGGGG
This sequence comes from Eciton burchellii, assembly GCA_020341155.1. NCBI lineage: Eukaryota > Metazoa > Arthropoda > Insecta > Hymenoptera > Formicidae > Eciton > Eciton burchellii. The sequence continues at coordinate 1,606,908 of JAHMML010000015.1, forward strand.
ACAGGGGAGTAAACTCATAAATGTGACTCAAGAATGACTCGACGAGGGGAGAGGCAGACCGCGCGCGCGAGTCTGCTAATTTCTCGCGGCGAGAAACGTGACGAACGTGCGACGCTTGAAGCAGACGGTCGATTCACGGGAGGATACGCGAAACGAAAGCGCAAGGAGAAAATATACGTCGCGCTGACAGACGGCGAGCAATCGTCGCAGCGTACGAGAGAGCGACACCGACGCGTTTCGAACGCTGGCGCGGTGTACATTGCGCGCCGCGCGCTGAATACGTGGCGGGTCTTTCGCGTCTGCCCCTCCACTCGATATCCTCTCTCTCTCTCTCTTTCTCTCTGTTACTTTTTCTTCCTCTCTCCGAAACCGCCGAGGCGGCGCGCGGCGATTCCTCCGTTGAGCGGTTGAGAACGATCACGGGGATGTTCAACCCTCGACTCGTCAACTCCTCGATAATCGCCGCAAAAGTTGCGACCAATATAAAGGACGTACCTACGTAATCTGTTCGTAAAGAGATTAAGGAAAAAGAAAGGGATCGGTAACGTCCGCGGTATGAACGTTTCATCGGACGAGTTATCGGGAGGCTCACGTGGACACACGTTCGAGAAATCTTTTTAACGATCGTCTGTGTCGGGGGAGAAAAGAAAAGAAAAAAAAAAAACAAAGAGAAAAGAAAGGAAGAAAAAGAGGAGAGAGACATTGTATATGCGCTGATATCAGAAAAGAACGTGCTAAGGAGCAAGCTGTGAAAGTGGGACATCCCGTGTATCATGGACGACGCACAGTAAACAAGAGTAATTGCGTCAATGCACGTGAAATGGATGCGAGCAACGGACGCGCTGCCCTTTTTTCCAGCCTTTTGTACGTTGCGTGTAATTTTAGAGCGTTAACGATTTGAAAACGTGGGAAAACGGCTAGCTCCCTTTCAATTTAACGCGAAGTGCCGCGAATAAGCTCACGTTGCGTTGATCAACGCTAATCATCATCAATAGCCAATTACGCTATTGCATCGATAACGCGCCAACTCGTTACGTTCGTGGTCGTTGCTCGATTTCGGTGCCTTGCCTCGCCTCGCGAATATCGGGATGCCTCTCCGTGAGAGAGTTGAGAAAATTCAGAAAATTCGTCGTTCGAGTACACGGGGGCTGAAATCCAATTCAACGATCGTGCGACCATCGGGATCGGGAGAGGCGTGGCCTCGCGAATCGGCCGGGGGTCGCATTATGTCCGCGGCCTCCGGCAACGGGGGCCCAAGGGAGTAACGCGAAAATCGTGATGGTCCCCCTTCTCCCTCGCGTGCCCCTCCGCTCGTTTTACCGGTGTGTCGTCGCGGTGTACACAGGCTCCTCCCTGGTCCTCATCGTGGCCGCCGTAAAAACGTGCCCCTGCGTCACGCCGCCCCTGCCGGCGAGGAACGACCGCCGAGGGAGCAGGGGAGGGACGAGAGGACGATGGGAAGGGCGCGCCGTAAAAACCCATCTTCCCTCGTGCCCCTTTCCTTCCCTCTGCCTCCTTCCTTCCTCTTTTCCCGTTTCCCCTTGGCCACGCTGCACCGTGCAACCCCTGCGGATATCCATGCGCCTCTCCCGCACCCCGCTGCCCGCTGACCGGGGAACCGACATTTTTGCAGGATGATACCCCGGAATCCTCGGCACGCCGTATAAAATTCACGTTCTCCACCCAGAGGGAAACCCTATGCCCCTATTCTGCCCCTGCGCGCACACGTGCCACCGTATTCGCACGTGAATGGGCACGGGGGATGGCAGCAACAGGGACGGTAAATGTTTACTTGAACGTCGCATCTTCGGGCTAGAGAAGGGTGAGGAGGGTGAGAGGGGAAAGGGGAAACGAGCGGCTTAAAAATTGCACGAGCGTTATCTTTGCGTGCGTGAATCCGTGCGTTTCATTAATGCGTACGCTGAAGAGTCGAGACTGATGAACGCTGATGACCTTTGCTCCGTTCTATTCCCTGCGTTCGCGGTTCAAGGACCGTGGAAGGCGAGGAATCTGTGATTCCTCGTAAGGGAAAGTCGCGCTCGAAGCTCGAGCGCGAGGGTAGTTTCGCGCGATCTTTCGATAACCTAATTTCTCGATCGTCGTAAAACAGCCGCGGTTTAATCAACCCCGCCTCATATGTCCCATCGTGCAAACGATCAAGCGCGTAAGTAATTTAATCGAACGTCGATTTAATCTACGTCCCGGAATTGAAATACGTTTAAGTAAATTTCCGTCGAAATCCCGCGTTGCGGAATCTCAGTTTCTTTCCGAAGCTTTCCCTCTCTTTCTTCTCTCGGCTCCTTTTCGCCATCCCTTCGTCGCTTCTCGCTACCGCGGACTGCTCTTTTTCCTCCTTCGCCGACATCGCCGACGATTCTTTTTGCCACCCGCCGCCTCGTCCCCCTGCCAGCACAGACCGCCGCTATCCCGTGCTCCTGTCTCTCTTATTTTTGCCCCCGCCCCCTCCCCTCCGCACCCTCCCCGTTCCTCTCCTCTTCCATCCATTCCTCCCGTTCATCCTGACTGCGCTTTCTCCCCTCTGCCCTCCCGATCCTCCCCAACCACCTCCTCCTCCCCTCTGCCCTCCCGCCGATCCGCTCCCACTCCTGTGGCCTTTCTCCGGACCGGTAGGAAAAGCGCGAGAGACTTTTATTTTCGCACGTAGAAAAAGCAAGGTGGAAAGGGAGGTTTTGCCGGCAGACCGTTACTGCGAGAGGCGGGCGTTTTTTGCGATATCTCCGTAATCCGTGAAAGGGTGAGAGAGCGCCGGGAGAAACCAAAGAGGCGCCGCGGCGCTCGCTCGCGCTCGCTTGCTCGCACGCTCGCAGCGCGCTCGCTCGCTCGCATAGAGCGATTTGCATAGAGCGAGAGCGATCCGGAACGCATCGCCACTCCTGTGAGAGCGGCGATGATTGCGCGCTGCATCGCGTGCGATCGTTGCGTACTCGCACGAAACGTGCGCACTGATTTACGAAGTTAATCGCCTGATAATTGGATTCTCGTACGCTCTGTTATCCGCGATACGATTACGATACGGGGAGGGATAATTTTTGCACAGTTGCATCGAAAATGCAGCGTAATGCAGCATTTTTTTCGGGACTCTTTTCTCCTCTTGAGAAGGACTTGAAGCTGGAAGGTCGGCTTTTTTAAATTACTATCCTCCCCGTTGTATCGAGGCATAGCGGACGATCTTGCATGAGAGCGTTGTTTCGTATTTCTTCAGGTACATCGCGCAGCGCGGGATCTCACAATACGCTTCAATCGCGATTCGTAACGTGTATCTAAAAGAAATTAAAAAATATCAATCGTTTGAAGCGTTAATTGTATCTTTACATCCCGCTGCGCGATTCTATCGTGAAAAAGAGCACTCGTGCGTGCGGCCTGTTACGCGTAACGTCGAATGCTCGATATAGACATGCACGTCTCGCATTGCATCACGCAAGAAGAAATTAAAACAAAATATATCGGACGTGCTTAATGAGCGTGACTTCTTAGTTAAAAATGTATGCAAATCAGGCGAGAGCCTGAGAGACACAAGGGGAAAGGGTCACGCAATGTATAATTTTTTGGCCACTGCGCACAGCGCATCAGCAGCAGAAAAACTCACAGAAAAACGAAGGAGAGGCGACCGGTGAACATTACTATGCGTGAGATTCTCAGCCGAGACGACGGAGCGTCGCAGCTGCCTTATTTCTCGCGGATGTCACGCAGGATCGTGTCTCGACAGCGTCGCCTTTCAGAAATTTCCGAATTTTTCTTCTTCCTTTGCATAAACGCGCGTGAGAAAAAGTATATGTCGCAGATATTTTTTGCGAGATAGCGCCCGATTAGCATGAAACGCTCTTATGCTCTTCGTCATCTTTTTCTTTATCGAAAAAGCGTCGACCAAAACTGGCTGATGAGCTCTTGCAAAAACGCGGGATAAAATTGGGATAAAATTGATCTTGAACTATCGTATCGCTTGATCGTTCACGCGATTGATAGCGGTGGCGTTTTGATCACCAGAAGCGTGGATACGTACGAACATCTGCAAATTGGATAACTTCAATTTTAGATACGACATCAGTAGATGACGCCAAACTCGCAGCATACATGTATACGTAATTAAAACATATCTTGAAATAATTCTTTTCGTATTATTGTCTTTTCATCCACGTCGCGTCTAAATCCATGCAATAGACTAGGTCGTGAATAATGCTAATTAAGGAAAATTTAAGTACAACTCATCAGTTAAAATCAGTTAAAAATATCCCAAAGGGCATTATCGCATTCACGTTATAATGCCGCTTAAGAATTAACAGTGACGAGATCTTCGACTTAGATCTTTAACTTGATGAAACTAGCGATGCAGACTTTATCAACGTTCTTCGTAATATCAACAGATATTCCCAGACAAAAAAGATATTTGCATTTTCTTCCTTTTTTTTTTTAATTTTATATATGTACTTATATTATTTCGAGTTACTTTTCCGTTACAATTGTTTGTAAATATTCAAATCTTTTGGTAGAGGGAAAGGGTTTAATTTATTGTGGAGTAAAAATGGATTGGAAGGAAAACGAGAGATGAATCCTCTTAAAATCTTCTATTAACATATGACAACGGAATTGTACAATTATTATTACAAATTATATCATCACACTATATATCGTATATAACTTCTTAGATATTTAACATCGTCGAAAGACATATTAGAAGACAATACTTTGAAATGGCAAGAACATGATGATCAATCGTTTAATACTTCGGTTAATAAGTACTCGTTTGTGTGATAAAATTTTTCAGATGTTAAAGACGTATACGTTATCTGCATTAAACGCTTATATCTAGTACACGCAATTATAAAAATACATTATCAAAATGTAAAAAATAATCTAGTAGTTTACAATGTAATAAAAGTCGTGCGACAAAGAGGTAATCAGTGTAATCAGTGTTTGTAAAAGCGAATGTACGTTTGTGCTATTATTCTCGGCACGAATTCTCGCTTATTGTCCTACTTTGGAAACAACGCTCATATTCTTGATCATAACATAAGCAGAAGAATCCTGTCTATTTCTCAAGGATATTTTAAGTAGCTGTGTACAATAACAGAAAGCTGCGATGAGCGTCTAGCACATAGGAATAGAACCAGTCGAATATTGAATAAAGTCAAGCACATTATTGTCGATGGTTATAATTTCACTGCTTCGTATCTTTAAGAATTCTCAAACATCATTCAGAAATCATGCGTACCTGAAATCACGTGTCTTTAACGAGTTGTATTTCTCTCCTAACCTTCTCCGTATAGACTATAAAATTAATTATAAAAATCTTGATAAAAAAAACAAAAGAAAAAAAACGACACATGAGATAAAAAGAACACAAAGGGCACAAAAATTCTCATGTCGCGCACACTGGTAAACACATCTTCGATTTGCCTTAGCATAAACAATTCTTTTTCTTTTCTCTTTTCCTTCTTCTTTTTTCTTAGGAACTCGTAAGCGCTCTATTCTTAATTCTACTTTGTAATTTTGGCAATGTCGTGCGTCCGATTAGAGCAATTTACTAGAGCTAGAAAAGATAAATCTTTAGTATGCGTAATACTTTCCGATAATTCTCGCAGTTCTTTTGCATTCTTGCGTTGCGTTAAAAGTCATTGTAAAATACGCGCTAAATATGCGCAACTAATGAATTCACAAGGAAACGTATGTGTCAGAATGCCTCCGCTATCCTTTTTTATCTTACGTAAACTAGTGGAAGCATCGAGGATAGTACCTGGAAATTCATACACAACCATACTCGTACCATATCGGACTCCCAGTCTTTGGCTCTTTCTCAGCGGGAGGTTCTGCGATCGTTTCGTTTTGCGCCGCGTCTTTCATCGGGCTATTACCGATATTTTTGGATTCATTTATAACCGCCGAGACTTTATTATAGATTAGAAAGGGACGCGATTCGACTTGTGCTTCCGGTTTTAAATCCGATTCCATCTGCGCGGTATGCGCGTTGTCTCCTTGCTCCTGGAACGGTTCGGCCAGTAATCTCTCCGTCTGCATTTTAAAATATAGCAATATTCAGAAAAAGTATCACTCTCTCTAAGTACGCAGTCTCTATGCAGATTGTTGTCATAATTGATGATCTTACGGGTAAAGAAGCAGAGGATGGTGGAGAATCATCGTTATAGTATACCGTCCGTCTGGTTCCAGCATGTCCGAGCGCATCTGATCCGAAAACCCTACTGGGTCCTGGAAAAAATTACGTACAAACGGATTTTATTATTGATACTGATAAATTAAATATATGAAGAAGATGGATAAAGGACCGAAACATTCCATGTTTACCAGGCAAACGATAATCGTCGGTACTAGCGTCTGAATCGTTTCCGCCCGTGTCGGACTCGTACGTTTTGCTGTCCGATTGCTTGGAATCTTCGGCCCACGAACGTCGATTCTTATTAAGAAGTTCTGATCCAGCCTTTCTGACTCTGCGAACCAGGCTGGCTCCGAAACCTTTCTTTTTGGTAGTGCAGCTGTCCAATTTTCTATAATGTTCCATAATCTTATCTTCCAATTTTTCTTTTTGTCTATGCAGATGATTAACTTTATCCGCGAATAATTTTTCTTCCATATGATAATGCTCTTTATCTTGAAGCGAATGCGTCAAGAGTTCGTGGTACTGCGTAAACAGTAAACTTATGTGTTCCATTAAGGATCGCCTATCATTATCTAATCCAGAGTTCATTTCTAATAGCATATCACATCGTTCATTAAGGCTATTGACTTCCAACTTCAAATCCGAGCATTGTTCATCCTTGATGCCGACTATGCCCTGCAGTTCGGTTTGCTTTAAGCTCAAACGGTTCAGTTCGAGTTTGTTCTTTCTATAATCCTCTTGCAGATTCCTGTATTCCAGTTTCAGTCTCTCGCTCGCAGTGTACAGATTTCTGAAGTCGTCCTTTAACTTCGAATGCTCCCCTCGCAAATTGTTCAAGCTTTTCGTATTGTTGATCGAAGCTTCCCGTTCGAATTGCAATGTCTCGTTTTTCGCCTCCAATCGTTCGCAATTCTCGCGTAATGTTCTATTTTCGTTCTTCGCGTCTCTCAAATTCGATTTGAGCATGTCTCGTTCGCGACGTAGATTTTCGTATTCGTTATTTAGTTGCTCGTGCAACGATTGCAAAGTGTTTTGATCGTGAAGCAGCGCGGAATATATATGCTGTTGCGCGCTTCGTTCTTTCAGAAGCTCCTCTTTCTCCGCGACTAGTTGTGAATTTGCCAATTGCAACGCGGTATGCTGCGCGGTTAATGAATTGCTTTGCGATTGCAGTGTTGTTATATGAACCTGAAGTTTTGCATTTTCTGACAGCAGATGCTCCATTGCCGTTTGCGACATAGACAGTTTCATTTGCAGCTGCTCCAACTCTTGCTTCAAAGGTTCCATTATAATTTCTAAAGACTTATTATTGATATCGTCGTTTTCCTTAATGTTTGCAGATTCGGTGGTTTCGTCATTGCTCTCTGATAAAAATGATTTCTTAATCAGATTTATCACTTCCGGTATTTGGGCAATTTTTTCTAATATAGTCTCCAGAGGTTGAGACAATAATATATTATCATTAAGGCCGAGCTTGTCTAAAACTGTATACAATTGTTGATTGCTTAGCTTTTCTGCGACGAGATTAGTTTGAAGGATTTCTAAAGTTTCTCTATCAATGGCCGCTCGTGAATCAAGCTCTTTACTGGATCGCTCGATTTCTTGCAACCTTGATATTTGTGCAACGCAATCTTGTAACTCCTGCTCAAGTTGCGATACCTTTCTCTCCAATACTTCAATCGTATTTGTCGCTTTATCTAAAGCTACATCCTTTTCCTCAATTGCCTCCCTGTATTTGTGAATGTCGCGTTGCGCGGTATCTTTCTCTTTCTCCGCCGCTGTCAGTCTTGTTTCAAGTTCCAGACATTTGGAGTTAATATTATTGACATTGTTTTCGATCAACTTAAGGTCCTCGACCTTCTGATTTGCCATTTCCAAAGAGCGTTCCAAATCATCAGCACGTCGTTGCACGCTCTCTAGTAACAACTGGACACGTTGCTTCTCCTTCACTGCGGTATCATGATTTTTTTCCAATTCTATCATTTTTGCATGATGAGTTTGGATTTCCTGTTGCTGTTTTTCAAAGGAAGCTCGTTGATTTTTAAGTGTGTTTTGAAGTTTCTTATTTTCTTCCAATGCTTGCTTGCATACCAATTCCAAATCGGTATTTTGTTGAGTAAGTCTCTCTTTATTGTCATTCAATGACTCAATTTTCAATGAAAGCTTCTTCTTTTCCTTTTCTAATTCCAAAACGCGAGACGAATTTTCATGAAATGAACTCTCCTTCATTGAATCAATTAACGTGTTTAGACGACGATTCTCCAACTCCAATTTTAATGCTCGGGTTTGCGCATTGCTCGTTAGTTGTTCCGATAACCTGTTATCATTGTGCACTGGCTCTTCAGAATCGCTAGATCCCGCTAAAGCAGCCTCACTGGCAGCAGCCTTTGTCAATTGATGCAGTTGGGTATTTTCTTCGACGAGTTCTTGATATTTTTCTTTATCAGCAGCGCGTTCCAATGCCACATCGTTAAGTAATTGTTTATACTTGATGATTTCGGATTCAAGCTCCAATACTTTGTCCGCTCTGCTTCTTGACGAACTTAATTGTTCCTCGAGCATCTCTCTGGTTTCCATTAAGACTCTATTATCCTCGCGTAATTCTTCTATCCGAGTTTTGTAAAATTCAATGTCCGTGAGTTTTTCCCTATACCGTGCTACTTCTATTTCTAAACGATCCGCTCTATCCGCTCTCTCAATAACGGCATCTAATTCATCCCTATATGATTTAGCGGTACGAGCTTCATGCATCAATTCTTGATTCTTTTGTTTTAATTTTACAACTAATGTTTTATTATGCTCCAATTCTTCCTTACATTCGAGCAGAGCTTCTGTTTTCTCCTCTAATTCTTGACGCTGCTTCCGAACTTTCGATTTCCAATCGGCTAATTCAACTGCGTAATGATGACTGTCTTCTCTTTCCGCTTTAGTGACGGGATGAGATTGTTGCACTTTGCTTATTTCCTCAGATTCTGCACTGATGGAGGAATCGTTTCGTTCGATGCTATCGTCTAATGTTGCGTCTCTCCATTTCTGTTTATGAAAAATGAGACAACGTAGAGGTATTTTTAAAAATATGGAAAACCAATTATCTATTAGAAACAATTACAAAATGAATACAATAATTAATACCTCTCGATATAGATCCAACTCTTGCATCCATTTTTTTATTTGGGCAAAGAGATAACCCATGTTTGCATTTTCCATGGCATCCTGCGTAATGACTATATCTCGGTGATCTGTGACCTAGAAGCATCGGAACCCGATTTACGTACATGTATATTTCTATCAAAATTTTATTAATTATTTTATTTCGGATAATGTATGTTCGTGCATATGTATATACGTATATACAAACCTGTCTAATGCACTCTACTATCGCAAGTTGCGTATCCACATGTAGCTCTTTTATGTTTGTAATAAATTTTTCCTTATTTGGACACTGGACAGCGCATCCAAGAAGTAACAACAGCAACAATTTCATATCAGCTATATACAATTCTGGCTCCTTTCCTAAATTTGTAATGTCAGGTAATTTCAAGATCAAGTTATCCAATTCTTCTTCGTAAAATTGTTTCATATTTTGTACTACAGTCCTCAGGTTCTTCATGCGAGTGACAGGATTGCCATTGGAAGGTACTACTTCGTCGTGCAATGGTTCTGGATTGCTGCAAATGCAAAAAACAGATTCCGTCTCTTAGAGCCACATTATTTTAACTCTGCAGTGTAGCTCGATGAACTATAACAAATCATGGATCCAATCATGTCGCTATATACTCAAGAAACTTACATTTGTAGGAAGACACTGTGCAACAAGACACCATCTACCAAATCCTCATAGTTTGCCAATATGTTGGGATCTTCCAGGCAACTGGCAAACTATTAGACGACAAAAGAATTATGAGCAACGAAAATAAAGTAAATCGAATCACGAATGACAGAATCGAATCGAAACGAAGGGCCTTACCCAAGTGACCAGTGGCCCAGCCAAGAAATCGTCGATCTCCGTGGAAGCCATCTTCATATCTCACCGTGGGACGATCCCACGGTTATCATCTGTACACTGACGTTTTTTCCTGGCGACGGGGCACCGCGGGAAATCGGCTCGCCGATTTGCGCGTCGTCGCGAGGCCGCTCGCGCGCACCGCACGCCGCTCCTCGCCACTCTGCGTATTTGTCGCGTTTCCGAATCCAGAAGCGAATCGATCGCGCTGTCCACCGTGCGTCCGCAAGATCCGTACTTTCACGGATACATCGCCGCGCGTTTCAGCAAATTTAAATTGCTGCACGGTCACGGCGATTGCGTACGGCTCAGCCGCAGACGCACGTATTACAGCTCGACGTTCCGCATCATTTGTTTGTTGTTCGCGCGAGCAGAACGCGTACTACGCTCTCGCGATCTGCCGACGTTCGCTCCGTCGGCGAACGAATGGTACCAATCGCTGCTGACAGATAAGCGTTCTCACAAGAGAATTAGTAAGACTATAAACAAATACGGCAAGTATCGCGCAAACTCCGTTGATCGAACGCGATTGAGTAAAGGCTCATTCAGACGGAATCGCATAATCGCGCGATACGCATGCGATGGGATGCGCGCGCACCCTGCAATTAATTGATTGTAAGTTCGAACATACTATTGGCCAGTTTCCTGTGCCTGTCAAAGGACTGTCGTTGGTTGGTGACAGAAATCGTATTTTGTGAACGCAGTCCAACCGTTGGATGAATGAAAGTAATGTCGATTTAAATTTTCAACTTTGTTTTTAACGATATGAATGTGATGTTATTGGATATTAGTTAAGCCATATAGATTTTGCGAGACAGTAAAATTCGAACAATATGTCTATTGATAACATGGAAATAATGTAAGTCGATTTTAAGATATTTTAAGATAAGCCGATTGAAATAATAATGGATTGCATCGAAATATTACGATATATATGTATAGTATACTTTTATACTTACAATCCGGTTTTTTGAATAGTCTGTAATTTGTAACAGGGATACAAGTATTATAAAGTTTTAACAAACTTTCAGAGATGCTAATAAAACATGATATTGTGTGGGTTAGGTTATCTCATTTCTAAAATTTTTTCCCCAGGGAGATTATCTCTTCCTTTTGGAAAGCAGGCAGAATAAAAACATACGAGAATTGGCCTTTTAAATCATCTGACAAATGCAATGTTGAACATATGGCTGCTGCTGGGTTTTACGTTGTCGGAGACGATGAGCCAGATTTGGTGGAGTGCTTTATTTGTGGTAAACAATTGAATGGTTGGGAGTCACATGACGATCCATGGTAGGTAGCATATAATAAAACAATTTACATATATCTATTATTTTTATAACACGTCAAATTTTTATAACGTATCGAAATTCTGTACTTTACAGGAGTGAACATATAAAGCATCAGTCGGATTGCCCATATGTGAAACTGAACAAACAGGATGAAAAAGAATGGACAATAGAGGAAATGTATGATTTGTATAAAAAATATAAAATAAGAGAATATGTAAGTATGTTTGTATACATTTTGGAATTGATATTATGAATTGATGATTCTAATCTTATCGATCTGCTTGATTTAGCATTTGTTTGGTAATGATAATAATAATGTTCAAATCTATGTTGCAGATGCATGACCTAGATGAAAGCCTTACTACCATAAGAGATGAAGCCGCACAGATAAAGAATAAACTGCAAATTAGACATAAACTATCGCGAAAGAGTAAAAAGAGTACTGGTTGATCAATTGTATTATATTGTTACACATTGTCATATTTATTGTTCTTGTGTAACGTGAAATGAAATTATGTTATTTTATTTAAGGATCTTTTTGATATTTCTATGTATTTAATGTTTTGTAAAGCATATCTCCTCTTTAAAGATTATGTAGAAAAAAATTTGTCATTTTAAACTAATCTTGTGTATTTACTTTTTCAATTTGAAAATCCATTCGCGTCTGCATCGGTATCACTTGATAATAACTATATAAGTCATAATGTATAAAATAAATTATAGTAATAAAAAATTAAAATTGCGCTATATAAAATTATTACAATTATCTGCAATTGCACAAATTGCAGTTGTGTCAACTACAGGATTATTAACAGCGCGCGCACGCGCGCACACACACGCATAGTGTCTCTGAGTACTTTTTTTCCCACAAACACGAAATAATACGAAATATATGTTCTCGGTCACGTGACCGAATATCATCTATGTAGTATTCAACAAGTTTGAGGACACGGGATACATAACGTATACGCAATGCCAATCGATCAAAAACGCATTAACGGGCCGGAATCCTCCGTTCCGTATGATATTTATGTACATTCCGAAGTGAAGGAGAATGAGATACAGCTTAATAGCTCGAAAAGGCACGACGGTCGTTCAAACAATGAACTCAGAGATATATGTAAGATTATGACTATGTAAGGTTATACGCTCGATTTAAAGATCAATCTCTTTCATGTCATGAGAGAAGAATATGTTTAAAGCACGGTATTTCGTTAATAGTTTTGAAGATAGGCGTGATCAGCAAAGCGAAAGGCTCCGCGTACATTGAAATGGGTAAGACCAAAGTCATCTGTTCGGTATTTGATCCCAGAGAAGTACCCAATAAGAACAGTTGTTCCGTACAGGGAGAGCTTTACTGCGAGTTCAAGTTTGCACCTTTTTCCTGTCGCAAAAGGAAAATGCATCAGCAAGATGCCGAGGAAAAAGAGTATAGTTCAATATTGCGAAGATCATTGGAACCAGCAGTGTGTCTGGTACATGGCTTTTAACCGTTGCGTTTTGGCTATTTAGAGGTCACGTAGCAAGATAAACAATGCCTATAACGATATTTCCATTCCAGGAAGAGTTTCCCAATTTCCAAATGGACGTTTACGCGACAGTTTTAGACAATGGAGGATCTGCCTTAGCCGCGGCAATAACGGCAGCTAGTTTAGCTTTAGCGAATGCTGGCGTGTCAATGTTTGGTTTGGTCACCGCATCTACCATTGTAAATTATTTGACATATGCAAAAATTTAAGTAATTAACGATAAGTCCAATTAAAATCCATTCTTTATTACTTTACAGGGTATTTACAATCGTATATGCTTGTTGGATCTGACCGATGCGGAAGAAACATTTTGTTCCACGATATCTGCCCCAGGTACATCTCATGATCATGGAATTATTGTGCAAGCCATGCTTCCGCAGCATGGTCAAACTACCGAAATCTTTATGACTGGAAACATAGATGTGGATACCGTTGTACATTCAATGGACCTTTTAAATGAAGCTCATAAGGATATATGTCTCTTGTTGGAGCAGTGTCTCGTAAGAAACGTGTTCAAAGCATCCCGTCGGAGTATCCAAAAAAGTGATAAGGAATGAAGTTATCTTTTCATAAAGTTATTTCATTTGACATTAATTGTATATTATTTCTTATATCATTTGTACCATATCCGCATGGTGGATATCGTGCTTTCACTTCTCCATCATTTTGAGTCTATGATTCATTGATTAAATTTGTATACAAAATATATATTGTGTATAATATATATATACATACATATATATATATATGTAATATGTATAATTTTTTTCCCGTATACTTTATACCAAATAAATATATAGATCGTTTTCTAAAAGAAATGTACCTTTGCTATAATAGCACTTTCTACGCTTCAGACGACAATTATATGCTGATATCTAGAAAAAATTGAATATATCGAGAAAGATATCGTTAAGGTTATCTTATAACCCACGGCGAAATTCCGACATAGCGTCTTGCGAAATTCGGATATGCTTTCGACTGTCCGATGAAATCGATGAAAATGAATCGATTCCTCACAAACGCATTATTATTCGTATCTATAAAAGATATATGTCTCGGCATTTGATAATTCGAAAAGAAATTTTTCTCATATATCGATTTATCTCGTAAAATCAATTATCTCAGGCGGGGTGAAGTTATCTCCGAATGATATAATAAAATGGCGGTATTATAAAAATTTCAATATGAATTCACATTCACAACTAATGAAGTGAAACATAAATAACAAGAGAAAAACAGCGAATTTAGAAATTCGTTATTATCGCATCCAAACTGTTGGAAACTTAATATTTCCAGTATAAAACATAATGCGACAGATCGCTCACTTGTGCAATCTGAATCAACGGTACGCGTAATGAGTAGTTATGCGGCATCAGACTAGCGATGCACAATTTCTTCTCATCGTGCATCCCTCGAAACTTGATGTAAACTTGTTTACATCATTTTAATCTCGAGTCAATGGTTCGACTGATCCCGCGGGCTTGATGTTCTTAATTCAGAAAAAAAGGGAAGAAAAAGGAAGCAGCAAAAGGACCTTGACGCTTTTTCGCGGCGGCGCATGCGATGGAGCTGCGAGTCGGTGGCGGACAATGCAACGCGCCGCGGCGGCCGATACACTTTTATTTCGGATCGACGCATAATTACACCAGACACAGGTCTCTCGCGCGCGTTTCGTTCTCGCTCTCGCTTTCGCGCGTCGCTCGACATCGCGCCATCGGTTATCGGCCATTTTGCCAGTCAGAGAAACTATGGCCATCTGACATCGCACGCGAAATTCCCGCAACGCGTCCAACACGGCGAGAACAACAACGCAGTTTTCATCGACGTGCGACATCACGTATAGGGGTGTTTATGTTTAAATCGCAAAGCGCGACGACGACGACGACGACGGCGACGACGACGGCGACGAGGGCGACGAGGGCGACGACGACGGGCGACGTTACCGCGAGCATCTCGCTCGCCAGTCATGCACCGCACGACGTCACCGTGAGTGCACTTGTGTAACTGTGACGCGTGTGACGTCTAACCTATGACTCGATTTTGAAGGGAGTGCACGGGCGCGGATCACGGGGTCGGAGATCGCGCTCTGCTTCGGCCAGTTTCGCGCGGGAGGAGAGATGCAATCGCCGATGAGCACGATGCGCGTCGACAGCGAGTGAACAGCGGATTTATTAACCGCGGCGGTCGCGCGAGATCACGCCGGCGGCGCGGTCCACGAGGACTGTATGTACACACGGTCGATCTCCGCATTTTCGAGTGACACCAGTGAAATTCGGTGACGCGCGAGCGTCGGCGATGCGCGACGGCTCGGCATTCGAGGTCACACGAGAAGACTCCCACGTCCACATCGAGTAATCGACGACGAGCGAGTGATAAGCGACGTTGTTTCCGTTGTTTGGTCATTGAGGGTGGCTGTCGCTTTCCGGGCTCGATAACGAGACACGTTCGCGTCGCATGAGATTTCGTCAGATGCTGCTCGGGAAGAAGCAGGCTGCCTTGTAATCATGCGACTCATGCTTTGACAATTCAACCAGCACTCGTTTGAGTTTAAGCAATAATAAGAGAGACTATCGTCTGTAAGAATACTCCATTATCGTTGCAGCGAATACATAGCAATGGATAACTGAAATATTTTTCTAACATTGTAAAAGCCTACGCAGGAGAGCACTGGACCAGCAGATTACGATGTTTTATACGTAATAGCATTACGTTTGAAGTCACATGGATGAGTCCAGATAGCATTGTGGCGTACGAGAATTTTAGATTTTATATGTAAATAAGGTGCCAGTTGACCTCGCGCAAGGAGTCGTATGCTGTACCGAGTGCCACATACATGGGAAGGGTGTCAGGAACAATCAGTTCAGTGCCATGTACAGAAATCTCAGAAATATCTCTGTCCAACGAAATTAGTATTTGTCGTATCTACGATATGAGATATAATCGACGATAAAGTCTGATCGGAGGGATCTTTGAACATTTTGGTAGTCTCTGTTTGTAGAAAATATGGATGAGAGAAGAGTAGCAGATTATTTTGTTATCGCCGGTTTACCTGGTCAGGACGACGAGCTTGGCCAGGAGAATGAGAGCAACGAGAAGTTGGAAGACTGGTGTCAGGAGGGCACGCATCTCAAAGACATGCATATGCCGCCTCCTATCACGGATCTTGCCGTGATATTTCCTGCACTGGATGAACATTGTCCCGAAGGGTACACGTTGTTGGAACAAACTGTGTCAGGTCTTCCTGCAGACTTGAATCATGGGAGCCTACGAACAAATGAGTGTTACCTATGCTACAGAAGAGGACGGGACAAGCCTCCTCTAGTTGATATTGGTAAGAGAGAAAAATATTAGGAGATTAAGAGACAATGTTGCTTTATGTAAGTAATATTTTGCCTTTATAGGTGTGATATACGATGGAAAGGAACGTATAATGCAAGATGCTGAGATGATATTAGAAACCCCTAAAGGTCATGTGGCAAACGTGAATAATTCTACTTCAAAAATTTTTGTAACGTACAGACGGGCGAGTCGGAAGATGCCTTGCAATTCTCTTGTCGTCACAGACATATGTGTTATATTGACGAATAAAGGAGAGAGTCCCCCTCATGCGTTCTGTGTCATTAATAAGAATTTGAACAAAGGAATGCTAGGCAGCGATGTATTTTTATGCTACAAGAAATCTATGAATCGCGCCAATCTGATATCATTTAAACCAGCAATACTCTACAAATACCCCATGGCCGACTATAATAGTTTCGTCTTTCCGAATTCTGTCGCCATGTTTTGTCTACCGATGGGTGCGACTATAGAATGTTGGCCTAAAGTAGCGTGTAAACCTAAACCAGTATTTTCGACATTTGTCTTGACCGTCGCGGACGCTGCTCAAAAAATATATGGCTCAGCAATAACATTTTACGAGGAGGTTCAATTAGAAACGGAGACTGCAAATTGCAAAAACAGTCAAGAAATCATCGATATGACCGATGAGAATGACAAAAATAGTGGTATAAATATATTTCTTTATCTTAATACAGTACAGTTTTTAGAACTTTCTTCTGTAATCTAATGCTAATTTAATGCCAATTACATGTATGAAAGTATGAAAATATTTGTATATGTTTGATATCTTGTTTTGTTACATATATCTCATTTCATTTCAGCAGATAACATAGAGATAACTAAGAACAAGTCGCAAGTTAAAACAAAGATATTCAAGAGATCTGGCATACTCAAAAAGCTTAATATACTGCAGCTGGAAAAATTGCAATACACAGATCCAGCGAGCCAGTCGCTGAATATTAGTAAATCCATATGTATATTATCGCATTGGCCGTTTTTCGACACGTTTGAAAAGTTCTTGGTTTTCTTGCATGGTATGGTGAACGGTAAATCGCAGAGTGTTCCGATCGAAAAATACATCTCTTATTTTTTATGCGATATACCATTTCCGAGCCCGCAACGCCCGAGAATTTTGGTACAGCTTAGCAGTCAGAACAGATTGATCTTGACGCAACCAGAGGATTTGGCCCTGCCTAGATCGGGCGCAAGTTTTAGGCAATTACTGATAAACCTTGGACCGGACAATTGTTTGTTGATTTTGTTGTTGATATTAACCGAACAAAAAATATTGGTTCATTCTTTACGTCCGGACGTACTCACCTCAGTGAGTGAGGCTATTGCCATGATTCTCTTTCCTTTCAAGTGGCAATGTCCTTACATACCGTTATGTCCTCTAGGTTTAGCAGAGGTAACGTATATCGAACTTACACGTTTTGTTTCATCTCGTGAAATGGAAAAGTATTGCGATGAATTATGTTTGGATTATAGGTGTTACATGCACCATTACCATTCCTGATTGGCGTAGATTCGAGGTTCTTCGATTTGTACGATCCCCCTTCTGATGTCAATTGCGTGAACTTGGATACCAATAATATAGCCATTTGCGATGATAAGAAATACTTGAGCGTAAAATTGTTACCTAAGAAGGCAGTCAGGCAGCTCAGAAATTGGTTGGAGCTTTTGTCTTCGAAAATCATTTCCTGGGGAAAAACTAATTGCTCCCAGAAAGGTATTGATAAGAACTGTTATTAATTTATGTTTTTTTTATCTCGATCTATAATATCAACATTTATTTGTTTTTTCTCGTCATTAGATCGAGGAGACGAAGACTTTAGCGTGGATAGAGAATTTCAACAGAAACGAAGAGAGCAAGCTTTAGATCTCGAAATCCAGGATGCTTTCCTAAGATTTATGGCAACAATTCTTAAGGGATATCGAAGTTATCTATTGCCAATTACGAAAGCACCTACCGTAGGAACGACAGATCCAACGAGTTTATTCAATATTCAAGCATTTCTAAGGAGTCGTGATAAAGCTCATGCTAAATTCTATACCATGCTCGTTAGAACACAAATGTTTATCAGGTAAATTATATTTACGCTTTCTTTCGTTAAAGTAACATATTCGAAAATAATATTCCAAATCTCGTAATCGCGATATGGATTCGTATCGTGTAATTTTTTAACGAAATTGTAAATTTTTATAGATTTATAGAAGAGAGGAGTTTTGTATCCGATATGGATATGGCAGGGKTAGCATTTTTTGATGAGTGTACGGAACGAGTTGAGGAGGAAAATGGTATGTGAATAAATTAATATATTTCGTATTATACGAGTGTAGTTATTCGTTTCTTAGTAATTGTTTGATTTCAAGTAACTCTTTTGGAGCTGGATGAATCTCAACACAGCGAGCGTACAGTATTTATACCCCCGCCTGAGGCAGGAACAAATCAAATGCCATTAATATACAAATCATTCAAATTGAATCCGGATCTGATGAGGCCTCAAAAGAACTTTTGTTTGAAAAATCCATCTTTAAGTGCCTTTGGTATGGTACCTGGAAGTCCTATGGCTCGTAGAACGAAACACGAAATCAAAGTTGCTCAAAGAATGGCTCGAAAACAAGTAAATGATATGATTGAATGATATACAATGAACGATGTAAAAATATTCACGCGAGTATAAGTATATTTATATGATTGATTGTTTACTCAGGCTGCGGTGCCAGATAGATGGG
This sequence comes from Eciton burchellii, assembly GCA_020341155.1. Taxonomy (NCBI): domain Eukaryota; kingdom Metazoa; phylum Arthropoda; class Insecta; order Hymenoptera; family Formicidae; genus Eciton; species Eciton burchellii. The sequence continues at coordinate 1,625,937 of JAHMML010000015.1, forward strand.
GCAGATGTCTGCTTGGTACATGCTACAGTCTTTGGTTTTTGCATCTGCCGGCTATGCTGCAAGTTTCTAGCCAACCTGCTGCGATTCTGCATCAAGCTTACGAATTATTAGTCAAAATGCAGAAGTTACGTCTTGATCCCATGGAGGAGGTAAATATTGAGCTAAATCGTTATTGAGAAAACGATATTGTTGTTTCTAAAGTGATATTTATTATACTTCAGGTATGCTACAGAGCTATGATGCAACTTTGCGGCGTATACGGGCAACCAGTTTTAGCTGTAAAGCTGCTATTTCATATGAAACGTAGTGGCGTTCAACCTAATGCTTTAACATACGGATTTTATAACAAGGTAGGTTTTAGAATAAATTATATACTAAGAAACTATGAAAACTAATTATATACTAATTTATTAATATAATAATTGACTGAAAAAAAAATTTATCGTATTTATCGTATTTATTGCGCAATTATTTCGAAGATTGTTATATTTTCTTATACTTATAGGCTGTTCTTGAAGCAACATGGCCTTCCGATATGACAAATTCGAGCCAGTTGATGTGGAATAAACTACGAAATGTTATTGTTGGTGCAGCTTTGTTTAAAAAGGCTGGGAAGAAGAGCGCCAGAAGACGATTAAGTTCCAACGTGGATTTTTTAACCACTGATAAGACTGAAGGCATGGAACATGCACTCTCCCGGTCCAGTCTCGATAGTTCGCATTCTCAGGACACTGAGGCTGCGCACAGTGATTGTGAGTTGATTTTTATGTATGGTAATTAAATTCTTACATCGATTTTCAAATAATTATTTTCCTTTTCCTACCAACAGCTACCAAAGGCAGTTCTGTGTCGGATCTACCTGGATTCGGATCGTTCGAATTGAAGGCTAAACTCCTGCGGCAGAATAGTATAGTGAAAGATCAGACAACATTAAATATGTTACAATCGGACGAATTGGATCACACGCCGAGTAATCCAAGGTATCTTATATGTTGGATCATTAAGATTTGAGCATTAGTCTCGGTTTTGCCAAAGTCGCTTATTCTTTAGATTATATTATACCATTCCATTAATGTTACAGTAGCGGATGCCAGCGAGTATTCATTGTGTAGACTATTTTGACTCGTTGTCGCAGTCGTCTATGTAACAGTTTATATGATCTGCGTTTCGTATTCGAATTCTACAGTGCCAATTTGCATGTATAGGCTTATGTAGATGTAATATTTTCTATGTAGGCTAACGCGCAGTGTTGAATCACCATTAAAAAGTCCCATACGCACACCAGTTACGGAAAATGACCCATTGGGTGCTCTCATTAATGACGAAACACCAATTGTGTCACCTTCCGAGGAGAACGACTCAAATTGCTCAACAAGTACTTTAACCGTTTTAAACAATACGACTGAAGAAAGACCAGGAGGACCGCTTTTATTTAGAAGGTACGATAATTTATTTTATCTGCATGTAAAACGTTGAGTATTAATACGAACATTTAGACAAGAAGAGAGAAGAGAAATAAATTCTAGAAGTAACGTATCGTAGAGTAATTTTCGATAAAGTTATAGAATATTCTTACGAAACAGATAAATGTAAAAAAGGAAAGATAGGTAGATCTAGATACATAACTTAATGGGATATTAATGGAAGACGGTTATCATGACTACCTGTACAATAAAAGTATTTCTTTCGCGGAGGCCAAGTTAAACATGCTTTACGATCTTTGAAGACAGAAGTGCTCTATTCCATAAAATTGTATATTATGATCTTAAATACGAAAATCACTCTAATGTTTACAGCAATATCCTCCCACGTAGTGCAACCTTTCATCAAGCGATAGATGAAAGTGGCATGACAGTGGGCGGGCATTTGCAGAGGAGTGAGACGATGCCTCACTCCGTGGCCCAACAGGGGGAACAAGAAAGAGAGAAGGAGAGACTGGAAATAAGCAGTCTTTGGTCACAAAATAAGGATAGCGTAACGTCCAGCCTCTCTAGCATAGGATCTAGTCTTAAACTTAGTTTCGGGTAAGATATCCGCGTGATATTCAAGTAACATGCACATCATTGTCGTAGTTACACGATAGTTTTCACGATGCTTGAATTTTGATTCCTCCAATTTGACAATGATACATTTGCAATATTATCCGTGTTTTATCAATCATATAGGCTGCATAAAACGAATGCATAATAAATTATGATAGAACTTTGAGAAGATTCGGATCATATTAGTGGGAGGAATATAATCAAGTTTTCGTTTATTTGTTGCATGCGCATTTGAGTTTTTTTTTTTGTTATTTTATTCATTAATGTAGACGATACTCCACGGGTGGATTGGCGTTTGCCAAAAATAAGGATTTAATATCATCGAATCAACTTATTGAATCTCTTAGTCTCTCCAGTTATATCAGGTACGTAATATAAATGTTAATTGTGTAGGTGCTTAGATATATGTCACACATTTATGTGCCTCTGGTTTTCTTACAAAGTATCGAACTTTTTTTCTAATCTGACTATGTTCAGGTAAAATTTTCTTCCATTTACTCCTGATTCTATGCGGTACGAATTCTTGTTCTAGTCCATCAAGTTTGACAGGAAAGAAATCGAACGAAATAATTCTTGGTGGTCTAAACAGTTTGAAATCTGCCGCAACTACCGTTGCGAAGAAATTTGACGAGATAAAGGAGGCCATCTCGGCGACGAGTACGCCAGTAAAAATTAAGGAACGTGAACAAAAATTAGCTTACGGCATATCGCATGAGTCTCTTGATTCGCTCACTGATGGATCTATACAAGATCGAAATGAAATCTCCACAAGATTATTAGGTATATAATATAAATTACAGATATCATACACATTTATCTTGCTCAACCGTCAACCCTATATCTATTTGGACTTTTTTCAACCAGGTGACGGAAACTTGGATCTGTGTTCACTGTATGAACTCGCAGAATGTCTGTATCCAAAGAGCACTAGAGAATTAGAGGAGCGTCTTGCCATTGAACTTGTGCTGTCCAGTGCCAGTAGATGCCATCATTGCGCCGCTATCCTGTACGACGAAGAAATTATGGCTGGCTGGCAGCCGGAGGATTCCAATTTGAACACAGTGTGTCAATATTGTGATAAGGCTACCGTACCTCTGCTCACAGTTACGATATTGGATTATAGGTAAATAAAGCGGCCATATCTGTAAGCTTACATCACTCTCCAAAATTAGCACTACGTAATTATTTATACAGATGCGAAGCAAGTGAGAAAAATAGCGATCCTTTAATGGGAGCATTAGTGGAATTGCTTGATCGACCGAAAGAATCGTTGGAACCGATAACGGTACCGTATCTGAACCCATTAGTTCTCAGAAAAGAATTAGAAAGTGTGCTGAGTCAAGAGGGAGACATCTGTCTCACCAAGCACAGATTTATCCAGGAGCATCCGATAGTCTACTGGAATTTAATATGGTACTTTGAAAGGATCAATTTATCGAGTCATTTGCCTGATCTCTGGTTGAACAACGACAAGAACTCGGAGCTTCAAAGAACTATAGGTTCAGTGGGCGTTAGGACAATGTGGGACAACGAGCGATTGCATATGGATCGTTTGCCTATGTATCTTCAATGGAAATTAAATTCTACGGAGGATAGAACGTAAGTTTTGTCTTCCGCGAATCATCAATGAAAAAAACAAAAAGAACAAATTGAAGATATAATATTGCTCTCACTTTTTTTAACAAGCATATACACAAAGTATCATTTTGTTTACTCTTTGCTCGTTGCAGATTGATGCAGACAGTGATAACGTATGTACGTTGCAACGACTTAGCGGAACCTATAATAAGAGTGGCCTTAGAGAGAAGCAAGCACCAGTCAACCGATCATCCGTTTTCTATATACAGAGATATCCTGTTTCTAGCATTTACTGTACTCGGCAGAACAAATATTGACCAAGGTAAGTGCGTTATACGTATTGCATAATTATAATAGATAATTATTACAATACTTTAGTGGTTATTTAGTTATCAAGATATTTATCGATCATGATTGCGGTATTTATTTCGTGCTAATAGCGATTACTTTCTTACAGGTGTTTTCGATAGGGAGTACAGTTTATCGTTAGAGAAATTCTCGGAAAACGAGGAGAAATTGTTACACAAAATTGATGCGCCGCCGACAATGATGTCGGTGTATTGCAGATATTATTTCAAGCAATTAAACGTCTGAAGATAACCCCAAATGGCTATAGCCTCGAAAGAAGCTTGGAAGAACGATTGTTCCGTCTAAGAAGTATCGGAGAAGGAATTCACGACATCGTGCGAAGGAGGAATTCTCGTAAGCATGAGAATTCCGGCTCTTTCCGTGCAATTGTGCACGAAAAAAATCGCATACGAGGGACGGTGTTACCGAGCGACATTTAACACGTTTCATCGTGTCTCTCGATGAACATCCGGTGTCGACGTTACATGTTGAATGTTTATTATTGTCTAACACACGAAGGATTAATGTTACCGATTAGGACGATTACTTGTATTCGGAATTCCGATTTACCGGATACCGTTTATCAAGAAAGCACGCGGATCATGACCAGCGACATCGTAAAACGCGATCGAGCGATGTCGCCGTGCAAACTAACGTATCTCATCCTCATTTCTTCGTAAAATTCTGCTTAATCGCTAATATCCATGGATACTGGAAATAAACTATTTGCTTACGCAAGAATATAAACGGATCGTCAGATTCGCTGCTTTCTCGAATTTTTTTAACGCGAGGAACTATAACTACCGACAGCGTCGACGAGCTTTTCTGTTACATTTGCGTTACGACGGGAGAGAAAAGCAACGGTCCGGAAAAGAATACATTGGAAATTGTGACGAAATTGTTAGCGGTCAAGGCTAACGCGATGCTGACGTGATGCAATAGAAATTGGACAACAATAACAACAATAACAACAACGTTTTTACTATACATCTCTCCGAGATCTTTGTATGTTTATATTGTAATTATTTCTAACGGTTATTGATTTTCTTTCTCGACAAATCGAGTCGCGCATGTCCCTCAAATTTTGTGATTCAATAACTCTCGCGCAGCGCATTAGTAGTATCTAAGAGTACAACGTTGAAAAGTGTTAAGTACCAAAGAACTTATAGATTGGAAAAAGCGATTGCAAGTTCAATTCCCTCCAGGTGTGCTGTGACCTTAAATACCTTTCAGTCTGACCCGTAATATCTGCAATATGAAGAAGAAGAAGAAGAAGAAGAAAAAGATAGCGATGACGATGATAATGATGATTAAGAGAAAGAAGCCTGTCCCATGTCGATGTTAAACGAGACAGTCTGAGATACCAATTATTTTTTTTACCACAAAAAGAACGAGAAGAAGAAAGAGAGAGAGAAAGATATAGAAGGAGCGACGCGTGTGACATGACGAGACGTAGTATTCTTTCCTTGTACTCTTAGATAGAAACGATCGTTTATTACACGGAAAACAAAATATCGTTTCTCTACGTCCCAGGTGAAAAGTGTCCTTGGTGGGCGCGAGGTTACTTGTAAACTCGAATACTTGTACTCGGACTAGATATACTTAACGTGAGAGTGAATATTTTTATGAATTTTAGACATTCGAAGCATTTGTAATAGCTTAGCGGACTTAGATAATCCACGATTTATTCTACGTCGAAAACGGAACGCGGAGATTGCGCGTCGCGGAGAGACTCGACACGAATTGCGGCCTTCCAGTGCCGTGCACTTTTCACCCCGGACATCCACGGATGAATGTACGTTCATTCAATATTACGAATGTAGATTACGAAGAAAATAAAGTTGAAGTATTTTACAAAAGTGCCTACACGATTATTTATACTAATATCAAATTGCATCGTTGTGCCCCGTCGATCAGACATTGATATGGCGTGTTTGCTAAACGTCGCTAAATACATTCCTCCTATTGCTTGCGCGCGAACTATTAGAAATGCGCGTAGGGAGGAATTAAGTGCAGCGCGAAGTGTGGCGCGATCGTGGAAGCCGAACACGTCCGAGCGGCGCCGAGGATGACCGAAGCGGATCAACGTTCTTAAACGTCTCCACCGCGTTTCGGCATCATTCGAATACGAGCGAACGACGGTGGCACGTCGTACGTTCCGTTCGTTCCGCCGTTGTATGCGATTGTACGCGCGTGTGTGGGTGTTGCGCGTATGCACATACGTGGTCCGCGCGCGCGTGTCCAATAAAGGCGAATCCGAGGAAAGGTAAAACTCGCGCGCAGTTTCCACTGTGCGCGCGCCCGCGTAGTATTGGTTCGTGCGGCTTTCGTCGTCGTCGTTTATCATCGAGGAACATGTTTGGCAAACGTTGAGTCGCCAGCAACGTCAACCATACGAAATAAGTGATCGCGTGTGTGTGCATGCGCGAAACGGATCTCGCCGATTATTTCGTTCCTCTTCCGTTCCGTTTGTACTCGCCAAGAGAGGATCTCCTCCCCGTAAAATGTATTCCGACGGCCACGAGGTGGACGGTAGCTGGGTGCTGCGCGTCTACGTGACAGACTTGCAAGTTGAGAGAAGTTTACGCGTGAAGGGAGAACTGCACATCGGCGGTGTCATGCTACGTCTCGTGGAAGACCTCGGTGAGTCCGATAATGTTCATCTCCTCTCTTCTCTCCTCTCCACTTCCCTATACTTCCGTCTTCTTTCGACTCCCCCTCCGTCGACTCCCGCTATCGTTTGTCCGGCTGTCTGGAAATTTTTGCATTTCACTCGCCTGTTCTTGCATGCGCATTAATATGAAACGCGACTGTTTGAATATAATCTCATGTACGCATCGAACGTGAGAATCTCGATAAGCTCGGTAAGCTCGATTTGAAATCGAGTAGCGCGAAATAATGGCGATCCAAGCAGAGATTTTAAAATTACCGGCAAAATGGTGCGCATGCATTGTACGTGATATGCAACTAACTTCAAACGGAACAGAGCACGATGCCGACTTCGGCGAAGTCGAGTTCCGGCATCGTCAGCCAAAAATTCGTCACGGAAAAGAGGTAATACAGGAGAAATGATGTAATCGAATGTATGGCAGAAACATTTTCGCGATAACTAGTTGTCATTGTAACTTGGTTATTGTTGCCGAGAGAAAGGAACGAGAAATTACGGACTTGCTGTCCGTTTCGTGGCTTTAAGTTTTACGCGAAAATGCCCGAGGAAGGGAGGAAGGATTTCAGGAAGGAAATGGTTAACCTTCGAACCTTCTCAGGCATGATTTTCATCATTTCCGATTTTTCTCGAAAACGCTTACCTTGACGAGGCTGAGAACATCGATTGCCCTCACGTCGATACATCATGCGTAATTAAGTATGCCGGTGAACGAGCTGATCCTTGTCGAATTAGCCAATTTCGATCGATCGAACGAGCCGGTTTCCATATGCATCACTATACAAGGTGACCAAAAAGTGATTTGAACAGATTGAAGCTTGCATCTCCGAAGTAAATCCATTTCCGAGGAAATTAATTGTAACGAATTCGGAAAGCGATGATCGCCATTCGCAGATCACAGAAACCAAATTCACTAGGGAAAAATAGCACCACGGTTCCGTCACGGAATTCGTTTGCGCTCGCACAGAATTTTCGTGCGGCAATGTAAAAGTGCCTGCGATGAAGCGCAGCAATGAAGCGCAGCAATGAAGCGGACTTCCGGTATGAGGAAAAAATTCGAATCGCACTGTTTACTCGACACTCGTGCGATAAGAAATAACTGGTCCTATCTTGAGCGTGACAACGCTCCTCCCACGTGCGATAATGATAATTTCACGCGGGTATCGATAATGCTCGCTCTCCACTAGCGCGCACTCACCTGGTTATATTTTGGCGAGGCACGTATGACTCGCTGCGTCGAAACGAGTCCATCGCAACATACTCCCTGAATAGTCTACATTCGAAATTGACAAGTTTCGTGTCGCGTCTCCTCCGTTACTCTTGAAGAAACGATTCCCGCAGATCCTCGAAGCGACTTTCCGTTATTCTCGCAGCGGTCGTCTCAATTTTAGAGACGATTACCCTCGCCTCCCCCTTTCTTCCCGATTTACGGCGACTAGTTCGACTAGAATATTCATCCAAGTAACGCCCAGCTCCGCGGAGATGGTCATGACTCATGAATGCGTTAGCGATGTGAAGTCAACGCGTGCGCGTGCATTATTCAATCCCGTTTTCGCCGAATCCGCCGCATGGCGGGTTGCGGAGTTGAGCGGATATTAAAAAAAAAAAAGAAAAAGAAAAAAAAAAAGAAAAGGAAGACAGAAGGTGGGGGGAAGGTCGACGAGCAAATCGGTGAGAGTTTGAGGACGTCGACGCGATAATCGATTCTCGAGGGAGCGGGGCATACCAGAAGAGTTGGACATGTCGCGGCGCGGAGCCAGGTATAAAAATCCGGCAGCCATATCTTTTGTTGACCGGGCCTCTTTCCTTTTTTGCCTTGTCGCGACGGGCCCCAACAGGTTAGCGCGGCCGCGCAGGTCCCCGCCGCATCGCCACTCGACCACTCCGAACCGGACCAACGCGTATTACCGGCCCCGTGGCGGCAGAGTCTTATGTAAATACACCGGGTGTCCTGGAACGCACGAAAGCACGGCTTACCGTCTTGGATCTTGATTTCCTGCATCAGGGAGGATGTTTGCTCGGATGCACGGAGGATCGGAAGGAACCTCGACTCGATTTTGATCGATTGACCTTCATCAATGTCACATGGCGTATCTTGTGATAATGGGATGTGATCAATTCTCTCGTGAAAGTTCAAGTTGTTTTATCACGTTCGCGTAAGACTGTGACGAAGACGCAAGTTCGTTAGGGAAACATGTTATGTTAATTGGAGTGAAGCGATAAGCGGCGTGTTTCCGTGTTTTTGTCGAGAAGAAAGAAATTACGCGGATGAGGTTCACTTACGCAACTGCGAGCTCAAATCGTGCCGCATTTCGCGGCTGTCACTGTCACCAATCGGGAATGATCTCGAAATTTATCCGGCCCGTTTTTCAGCCCGTTCATCATTCCGATTAGTTTGTCCCATAAATTATATCGCGCAAACGCATTACGCAAGCGTTCACGAAGCATTCCGATCGGTATTTCATAGCGTTATGTAAGACACATCGGCATGTTAGTGCGATTGAAATCCGCGTTTCGCGAAATTTTCGCTTCTCGCTAAAATTCTTACTCGAGTTTTCCTTCGACATTATTTTTTCCCTGATACCACAATGCATCATTTTTTACGTATGCATTTGCGTATTCCGCAAGAACGAATATTTTTAGGGATCATTGTTGGTTGGAAGAGGCATGATTTCGCAATTTCGGTCATGAAGAAAGAGATTTGGAAAAAACTGACGACAATGAATCGTACATTATGTCACGGACTCGATGAGAAGATTGCATTCTTCTTGGCTTTTCCGTGGAATTGCCGGGCAGCCGATGCGCTTGGCATTTCGTTCCAGGAAAAATAAAACTTGGGGGGGAGAATTTCGAGTTGCTCTGAGTCAATTCAATTCAATTCGCGCGCGAATTTTCGATCGCGAGATAGCAGTAGAAGAAAAGCCGACGAAGAAAACGCGTAGGTGCGCAAAGGTTAAATCCGAAGGTCGATTCGACGCCCAAGTCGAATTATCTCGGATTACGTGTACAGCGTCGGATTACCGTAATTTTATATCGCGTTGGCTACCTTACGCGGTTCACAATGGACTTGTGCACGCTTCAAAACTCCCCGATGAAAATCTACAATGTCAGGCGAGTGATCGGTTTCTCGTTAGATCGCTCGTAACGATCTTGATCTTGAATCTTCAAGTCTTCCAACAGGAATGATCTTTGCCAGCGTTGCGGCATCGAGTCTCCAAAGGATTTATCTTGAGCGATCGCAGAAATTCTTCCCAACTCGGGACCGATCCAGATGTCGAACATTCGGAAGTATCGTTGCAGCTACCTGAACCTTTGGAGACCAGTTCGTTCTTACGGTACTTTGCACAGGCAAAGTCTTCGAGTATGGAAGACGAGCTTCTTATGTCGCGAGCTTTCGCCGAAATATTCCCACTTGCTCTCGATCTCTTTCGGTCTCTTCTTCAGAAACAGAAGAAGAATTCGCCGGCGCGGCAAGTCTCGTTTGATCGTAGCTGAACAGCAGAAGCCTCGTTAAGAGTATTAATCTCCCTCGGCGGCGACGCATCATCCTCGCAAGACCTTCGACAATTCGCGAAGAAGGAAAAGTTTCTTCCCGCGATAAGATGGAAGCTACATCCGCTAAGGTTTGTGACTTTCGGCGATTGTTCGCGCACGTACAGAGCGTATCGCCTCGATTATGGATGAGAGTGGAAGAAGAGAGGAAGTCTGCCGACGTGTCCCGTAGATCAGGGAGTGATTTGATTCCGCTTGCAATATTGGCTCGAAGGATATCCTGTTCCTTCTCGGAAGGAATTTAAGAGGATTAAGCCACCTGGCCTGTTCCTGGGACACTTTCCAAGGTCGGCAATGTCATCCGTCACTGCCACGGACAATCCGTTGGGTTCTCCGTTAATGAATCGTTATTTCGTTGCTATTTAAATCCGAGAGAAATGCTCTTCTTCAGGATTTTGCTATTCCGAAAGCATGGATTGTTATCTAAAGCGTTTCGCAGGCTCGAGAAAACTCGCCGGAGCCTCGAATTTCCGCAAACTCGTTTTTTCTCTTCAGACATTTTCCCAGATGCGTGCGTGTATTTATATCGAAACGAAGCATAACGATCTCTATATCGGCGAAGGGAGTGCAAGATATTTTCGTAGAGTATATTTTCAGTATCGCGATAGCCTTTAGATCCTTGACCTTTCGAGATCCAGCTCGCTCGAGCGCTATTTACGAGACGATAATTGGTATTGAATATTGTCAATAATCTCGTCACCGTTATGTACGCTAATAACTCGCGCGGTTGACACTTGTCGCCGAGATAAATCTCAACTTGCTCGATTAGCATTGACTGACGCTAATTGGAGATGACGTTATGACAATCAGTTGTTGCACTGCCAGTGACTCGCGGATGGAAATCTTTTTTGATACACGTCGATCGACAATTGAGAAAATTGTCGGAGATGACGCGATCCTATCCTCGGATTATCGTCTGCCGAAGATAATTTCTCTTCAAACATTTATTGTCTCGTGTTAAACATTAAACATCCGAGTTTTGCCAACATAGAAAGCGACGACGATGATTACGCGTTGATATCGTGACTCATAAAAATGACGTACAGTGTTAACGGATTCCTGACGCTCTGACGAAGCAAATGATTACCGAGAAAACAAGAGAAATATAATTATCGTTATCATCTCTCGCTCATCGAAATGGTCGCTCTACGATCACGTTTCTTCAAAATTATATTTCCTCATCGATAATCAACGTCTCTCCCTCGTACGAATTTCTTTAAATATTCTACCTGCCCCGGAAGGTCATTCGAGCTTTGCTGGAATAATAAAAAGCCAATCGCGGATCTCGTTACGTCTACATCGATTTCCGCGCCCGGATAACAATCGCCCGGATAACAATCCCGAATAGTCCCGAGAAGGCGACTTCTCGCCGGACGTTCCGTAATTGAACGTCGTGAATCAGCCGCGACGATAGGAGGAACAAGACTCTTTTTTCCCTTTTCTTCAGATGACGCGAGCACGAAAGCTCCGTTCTCTATACGTGCCGAGAACGGAGCAACACGATCCCGCTGGACCGAAAATACTCGAGGTGACGAGATGAGATCCGTGGATGGTTCGACACGTGCGGACAAGGAAATGGCGCCGATGGTTTCGATGAAACTCCGCTCCGGAACCTTGACCGAGTGACTTCATTATTGCGGTTTCACGGCTCGAAGGACGGGCCTTATAAGTCGACGAGTCGCGCCGACGAATTCAGCCGGCGATTAATACGAATCCCGAATCTAACGTAGATCTCTCTCTTTTCTGAGTTCATATTTTATCTCTCTAAGGGAGAATCTTTTAGCTTTTTGCGCTTAGTAGTTCTACGCAACTTGTACGCCGATGTTGCCTCCGGCATTTGTAGCATTTATGTTTTACTCATGACAAAGCAAATGACATATCGCGAAGAATCGATCAGGACACTCCGAGTAGTCATTATCGTACTTTTATTATGCAAGATTATGCGGAAGAAATATTCGATCATATTCCTTTGCAGGCTGCGACGATCGCTGGATCTCGTACACGATACACATGAAAACTCCCCCCGAGTTGGACAACTAGAGAACGCGTTAGACAACGACGGGATCAAACAGACCGCACCCTCGTTAATGTGTTCTCTCTCTCGCGTCTAATGTCTCGAGAAATACTTGGGACGATTGACCTACATGCCAGCATATGCGAGTATAAATTAATTTTCTTGAGAGTGAAATCGCCGAAGGAAGCTACGCTTCTTTCGAAAAAGGCGTCCCGCGCGTCTCGTCGATGGATGCTGCTTCTGCTGCGCGGAGAGTTGGAAAGAAAAGTGTCAGCGAATCGAGTAGGTTAACTTGAGTTAACCTTAAAACATTTTTCCAGCGCCTCGTGTGTCTTTCCCGAAATTTTCTGAACGTCGCTTCTTTCTCTTCGCCTTCAAGGCGCCTCAGCGCCTACCTGCTGCGCGTATTTCTTCCATTTTATTACTCGACCTAACCTCCCCTCACTCGGGCGTTCTTTGTTCGATAAGAAACGCGGTAATGGGGAGCCGATTTGCGAAAACATTCTGCGTAAACGGTTCGCTTTCTCGCTTGCGTTTTAGATGCAAGCACACGGCGCGAACGCATTCAATCCCGCGCGATCTCTCACGCGCGACGATTTTCCGCGTAAACGATCGCGGCCACGAACAATTATGGTGTAGAGTAGACCGTAGCTCGCGAAGCTGCAAGCAGCTCTCGGAGCTTCAATTTGCGCCGCGAAGCGGACGATCGAGAGTCGTCGCGTATTGGCAGTACATTCCGTTAAGAAAAGACGAGAGATAAGGATCGAGCTCGGTGTCGGCGATCGTCTTCATGGAATAACAACAAAATGCGTAATGGGCGTACGCATGCATCATCGCGTGCATTCCGTGTCGCAGATAATGAACGCAGGTGGCTCGATACGCCCGTCATTGGAATCCGTCTTGAAGCCCTCGTTACGTCACGAGCGATCAAACGTTCTAACCATCCATCGAGGGGCGTAACAGCGATGATCGATTTATCGAGGCTTTGAATTTCTATCAAACGCTGTGTATCGTGACTCTACGTGCATTTTACGAGTGGATGCTTCCGTTTCTATCGGTGTCTCCGATAGAGAATAGTCGAGCAGTGACGATGGATGGCGACAAATTAATTTCTTGCTTCAAGCATTGATAATTTTATCGACTGAAAACTCGAGTTTCGACTGTCCGATAAGCGGCTTTGAAGTCTTCATCGAAACGGCGGAGACTACTCTTGTATTGATCAAGCGTACTTTCTTCTACAAATAAGGAAGGCAAGAGATTAATTTGTATACCTGATGAAAAATCGTGGGTCGCGCTCTCGCCTCGCGTCAGATTTTCTAACGATTTTTGCAGACGTATCAGGATACTCGTGATACTCGTGTACGATTTACGTGTCGCGTATATTTCGCGATGAGAATTTCAGATGAGAACGATGTGCACGGGCACATGAGAGAAGCCGAGCGGACGATGTGCGAAAAGTCGACCGTGCGGCTAGTTGCTTCGATGAAATAACTACCGACATCCCCATAATCCATTCCGTCCAATTACAGCGTCTGTACGGTGCTCGTTCGCAAATGAGATGATGGCATTATTCACGGATACACCTATCAGAACGAATCGCTTTGCTCTCCTTTGCCCAACGAGGAGAGCACACTAATTTTAGCGTTACGTTCCAGGATAACGGAGAAATTACATCGATATTTTCCAAAAATCGATTCGAAAATTCGTCGTAGACGAAAATCGAGGAACAATATAGACATATAACAATAGAAACCTATGCTACACTCGAGATTGTAATTATTATATTAGAAATTATTATAATAGAAATCATTATCATTATTCATCGTAATGAACATTTATAAAGAATGTGCGCGAACATGCGGGCGTGCGCGCAATACACCGTAATGTGAAAACGTGACATTTGCGTATTTATGTTTTCGATGTTATGTCGAAACGCAGGAAAGAAAATTGGAAAAATATTATTTGGATCAAGGCTGCGCTTGATCTTTGCTTCAACATTTGACTCGAGGCGTATCCAGGTGGAAGTATCGTGCTTCGAAACTATTTTCTAGAGCAAAACGCAAAAGAGAGAGAGAGAGAGAGAGAGAAAGAGAGAGTAAACGGTGCTTGTCGCGCATCGGATGATGATTTAACAGAGACCCCGCGACCGCTTCGGTCCGTCGTGTCTCTTCATGACGAGGCGCGCTTAATGTAGATCGATCCTGCGTCTCCTCGCGCGCACGACGGCGTTCATTGGCCGTTAAATTATATGACAAATGTGCTTTCCGTCTCGCACGCTTCGAGATCGACACACGACACCCGGCAGAATATATCGAATCGCCGAGGTCGCGTGTCTGCCTACGAGATGTAGCAACGTACGGTTCAATAACGGCATAGAGTGGCGCTAGCGAGAACGAGCCACGTGTCGTGACGCGCGTGTAATTATATCGGATAATTATGTAACGTTATTGAGTCGATCGGTATTACGTAAGCGATTCTATCTGCTTCGTTGGTGTGAATCCGCCGTAATTAATGGAGCGATAACGGAGCAGCGAATTAACAGCCAAGTCTTGCCTTCAGAATTTAACGGCCTTAATTTGATTTAATTGCCCGCCGAGTTGTCCACGCTTACAATCTATTTTCTCCCGTCTCTATCTTTTTTTCCTTTTTCCTCTCTGACCAAGAGTTCAATTTCGAGCGCGCGTTTCACGCGCGAATTATATATTTCACGGCACATACGCAGCGTGTAGCGAGACGACGCGCGTAATTGACTGCCGTACACGATCGCGAAGGGGCGCGCGATTTGAATGAATCCACTGTTTTCGCGTTTTCCGCAAGCTCGCCACATCCGGAAGCTCGCTTGCACGAATGGCTGAGTCTTCCGCCAGCGTAATCTTCCCGTTAAACGGATTAAACGGAAGCGCGTAAAAGGCGCGGGCGTAAAACCTGCGACGCGATTTTCATTTTGTCACCAAGGAGATTATCGGGAAGAGAAATAGAATAGTTGTGGATGGATCCTCTCGATGGATCGTTTAGCGATCGAATCGCTGTTCAAGAAACAATACGATAAGCGGAATCGCCTTTTCCGTGCGATCTCCTCGAGCTTGCGATCGACACGATAAAACCCTCGTCGCTCTCTCGTGGAATCGCATGCAACGCGAATCGTTGTTATTATCGATCGGAGACCGCGATTGAATCTCGATCGAGATCGATCGCTCTTGCGACAACCGAGCGATCGTTCCGGTCGACGACGGCATTCGCTCGTGCAGAACGTTATTTCTTTTCTCCTCGCGAGCGAACGATCGAGCGAGCGATACGTTCGCGTTCGAGTTCGCTCGAACGAGGCCACGAATCTCGCGCGGGTTCATTTCTGCCGTGATTTCTGTCGTGATTTCTGCCGTCGTCGTCTCAAGTCGTTTTCCACGGCGGATGCGGCACCGCATGAGAGGACTCGCGCTTTCGGAAAGCCTCATTGAGGCGCGAGCGGGAGCAATATCTTGATATTTTGCCTTCCCCGTGGAGGAACATCGGCGTTCCATAGTTCCAAATGATATTGCGGCTTAATAATCGCACCATAATCGCGTGCGATGATTCGCGCGATTCCAACGAAGGTGACTCGTTCGTCGCACTCATGCGGGTGAGCAGAGTCGACTTTCCGCTGAATCCGCTCATCGGATTAGCGAGGAAACGATTATCGATGAGACACCCTCGTGCGCGCGAGTGCCGAAATCGCATCATAGGCAGGAAGAACGCGTGACTCACGCGGAAGCTACTGCATTCTGTCGAGCTGTCCTCTCTCTCTCTCTCTCTTTCCCTTTCGATGCACGGAGGCGTTTCTGCATATCATTTTGCCATTTCTGCTTTCTTGTTCTCCTCCTCCTTCGATTTATTTCCTCAAGATTTTTTTCTCCTCTCTTCCTCCTTTGAAGAGGAAGGGCTCGTTCCTTTTTCGAGCGCATTTCGAGCGAGCGCGTTCCAAAAATTCCTCGAAATTCCTCGTCCGTTCGGTTCGACGGAATTTCAGAGGAATCACCACCGCGGGATTCGCGCATCGCTAAATTATCATCAAGTTGGCGATATAACTTTGCGCAACCATCTGGTGCGTTAAGTAAGCCCACCCTCCGAGGTCCGGAATCTCGCTGGTAAAAACGGCGCGATGACTCACGTCCGCGATTCCGCGCAGCGTGTCCACGACGCTCGTACACACGTAAGAATAATAAATTCGGCGCGTTTGAATCTCCGAGAAGCCATTCGTTCTTTTCGGCTGGCCTCGAGGGCGAAAAAGTGCCGGCATTGCGCGGCATTCCAGTTTGCCGTATAAAGTCACTCGCCACATCCTTCCCGGCTGTGTCGCCGCGATTACAGGACTCTCGGTGAAGGTTTATCGTGAAATTTTATCGCTTGGAGCACAAAACAGGACAAGGATGTCTTCATTCTGCGCGTCCCGCGTGCAAGAATGCATTTTATCCTCGATTATTAATTATTCAGTTATTTATTTTCATGCATTTCTCTGCGCATTCGCCTGACGACAAACAACAATTTCTCTCCCCACGACTTCGCGATCGCGCTCTCTCTCTCTCTCTCTCTCTCTCTCTCTCTCTCTCTCTCTCTCTCTCTCTCTCTCTCTCTCTCTCTCTCTCTCTCTATCAATCGCGACCCTTGCTCACCTAATGGCCTTGCGGCCACTTTACCGTGTGCGGGTCCAGCGGATGCAGGCTGGAGATGCAACGGGCCGAGGAAGGCATGGAGACAATGGAACGTTGTTGCGAGCAACGACGGAGCAACGACGCGGCACGGGAGTCTCGTGTTTGCTTCTGATCTCGCGGGATGTGGCGCGAGTGCGCGAGTGCGAAGAGCGTTGGACTCGATGCCGGGTTTAAAGATAGCTCGTGACGTCAGCGGAGCCTTTGCTCCCGAACTGCTGCTGCTGCCGCTGACACCCGATATAGAATTTGCCTGGAACTCGCGTCGCACGATTCGCTCGTTTTCTCATGAATTTCGTAATTGTCCGACGTAAAGTAGCCCCCGCGGCCGTAAATTCTGCCATAAGCGGCACCCCGTACGATCCCGTACGATTAAGGGAGGCTCTTGCGAGCGTCTCGTTGCGAGCGCAGGAAGCGGAACGACGGAAGCGCTTCTGCTTTCTCTTAATTTCGATCAAGCCGCTCGCGATGAGGACCTCTCTGCGACGAGAACATACGCCGCACGCCCGATACTTGGCAGTCCGCGCCGTAAACGCACTCGCGCAACCGATGCACTCCCCAAGCAACGTCAAGTTGCACCATTATGGGTGATGTCGAAGAGTCACGACGCGTCAGTCTTGCGAAAATAGCTGCGCCGGCGAACAACGCGAGAAACGAACGGCGAGTTGCATCACCGGGAAAAATCCGCTCGACACTTGATCCGCGTGCGCTCGAGAAGAGAGAGAGAGAGGGGGGGGGAGAGAGGGAGAGAGAAGGAGGAGCCGCGATCCAACAAAGTAGTATTTTCTTCTCGCGCGCGAGATAGCCGTAAATAGCCGCGAGCGCTGCAGATTAACGCGTTTTCAGGAACGGGCGATCAGTTTTACGTTCAGGCCTGAGGAACAGGAACGTGCCCGAGGGAGAAAGTGGCGCGTTTTATCTCGAGTTATCAGCCCGTGCTAATATTATGTCCCGCAATTATCGGCCGGTATATGGCCGCTCGTTATCTTATCGCATATTTTCGCGCGAACCTTGCTACCTGCAAGGTTGGTTCCACCTTGGACGAGTCGCGCGTCGCCTGGTCGCAAAAATCAACGGCGCGATCCTCTTGACGCGACTGGCGCCGCATCTCGGACCCGCGCGTCGCCAAACAAAAATCACGAAGCCGTCCAAGTTCGCCGGATCGGTAAGCGGTGACGGATCTCTGGATCGTTCTATCCTCTATCCTCCATCCTCAGGATTTTATCCTCGCCTCGCGCGTCGGCTCCGCGTGAACCCTTCACGCGGAAAGGCGAGGACTCGCCCACGCGCCGCCGGCCCTGCCGTCCCTGCCGTCTTCAGGAACGTCTATTAACGCGTAACTAGGCGCGCGCGTCTACCTGCACGGACGTCTACCGTGTAGGCGGAACTTGTCTCTCCCGCTTTCCATTCACTCGCGCGCGCACGGACGGATGGACGGACGGACATACGCGCGCACGTGTGCCCGCATGTCCATTCATGGTGTTTGGCGGCGCAACGCGTTGTACGTCACGGCGCGGATCGGCGATCCCGAAGATGCCGATGATCGTGTGCGATCTCGTCGAGATCTCCACTGTGAAAGCGGATCCCTCGGTCGAATCGATCGAGGCACGCTCGGCGAGATTCGCTACGACATTGTCGATCGCTCGCAAAGCGAGATTCGCATCCGCGTCGAATGAAGGGACGGAGAGGTTTCCTGCGGTCTTCTTACAAGATAATTAATTTAAAAAGATTATGGTAATAAACTAGGATTAGATATTCTACTATAATAATTAAAAGTATATTTTTAATTAGTAAATTTGTAAATTTAAAATTAGAAAATTTGGCGGTATTTTATATAAGTTAGAGGGGCTTGTTTATTAATTGATGATCCACGATTAGATTTACCTGAATGATTTTTATGTATTGTCGTTTTAAACTTGTTATAGATATTAATGAATGAAATTTTTTTTTTAGAATAAATTCAAATCAAAGTGTAGGATATTTAGGGTTAGATAAGTTATAATTTATTTATTTGTTGAGCGTTTAACGTTTATGTTTTTTTAAGATTTAATGGATTAGTTGATATAAGTTCATTGAAATTTCATTGTAAAATATGTACAAATTGCCCGTCGTTCCTACGAATGATATTATAAATTAAAATTGTATAGTTAATTTAAATTAAATAAGAGAAGTCGCAAGAAAGTAAATATATTGGAAAGTGTATTCAGTTAAATGTATGGATAACATTTTAGTTTAAATCGCGGAAATCGCAGGGACGGAGACGTTCAGGAGATCTCGATGTGTCTCTTGACGCTTCGGGCCTCCTGCGCAAGTCCGAAATCTTTGAGGAAACGATTAAAGTCCAAGTCGGGACCGCTGCTCCCTTCCTCCTTTTCTCTTCTACGTCTTTCTGGGATTCCCCTCGGAGCACACATCGCATGCTCGATATCGTCGTTGTCCATTGAGCAGCTGCGGAGCGTACAATGCACTCCGCGTCGAATTATCGGAGGAGCGTTACGCGTTACGCTTTATTTATAGATACGATAATTAAGCGTACTTGAAGAGTCTGAATAGCGTCTGAAAGACCGCCGCTCGACAGTGATGCATGCGATGCGAGGACGGTAGGGGTAATAATGGTCGATAAAAGTCAAGCGGACTCGCGCGGCCGATCAAACCTCTTGCATCCGCGCAGGCCGCGTCGCCGCCGTTTCTGCCCGTAAATCGCACCTCCCTCCCCTCCCCTTCCCTCCTTATTTATCCTCCCAACGCGCGTATATCCGCGATCGGATCCGCGCTTGGCTTCGAAGTTTCTCGCTCCTCGAAGCTCGCATCAGACCTCGCATCGCATGGAACAGACCAGGAGACCACGATTTGCAGATCGTGGTCCAATCGAATCGAGGCGCGCGATCTCCCGATTCGTCAAATCCCAATCGCTGCAGCTCGCAGTCTCGATCTGCGATCCTCGCGACTCCGACATCCTCGAACACTCCGCGCGTTGTTGGAGAACGCGCACACGGACTGTTTATCGGCCGAGGAACGCGTGGCTCTCGCCGCATCAAAGGGGTCCATTCATGTTAATCGGAGTGCCGCGGGAGGGAAAGGAAAGAAAAGAAAAAAAATCAGAGTGCTATCGCGTAATTACTGCGGCCGAATCGCGTATTGATACACGCGAGTCGCGACACTGCCGGGATGCCGCGATCGACCGTCGCGGCACAAGCAGACGACACACCGCGAATATCGCGGGTTATCGTCTGTTTCCGGAAGTACTCGGCTGCTGATTACCAATAGCGCGGGCTCTACGAAGAGTCCTGCACCCCACGTGCTTTCTCTCGCGCACGTCGCGTATTGCAGATCGATGCTCGGCTTCGATATCTCGGCATCTCCTCGATGATTCATTCATCGGCATCATCTCGTCTGACCTCGTTTAATTCAGGATCGAAAGAATCCTAACGGACAGTCGCGAAATCATGAATATTGATGCGCAAATAACGTCAAATCGGAAAATCTGATCCAGCTTCTTGCTTCAACGCACGTTACGCGATCACGCGCGTCGATTGATTCTTTCTCGCGAGATTCGAGAGCGGAGCCGAATCAATGCATTAATCTCAATGGATCAGCGAAAAGATAGAAATCAGACGGCAGAGGGGAGGGCAAAGGAAGGAAGGGGAGGGGGGAGGAGGGGGGAATAATCTCACAGCGGCGCGTCGAACTTTCAATGCCAAGCTCCGTCGTGCCTGCCTGCGTACTTTACGCAGTCGTTGGACATTCGCGATCCGGATACGAGCGCCGCCGAATGGAAAGTTTCTGCGAGACTCGTTTTTTGCAGCGGAAACACTGTTACCAGGGAAAGAGGAGATGTGACACGAGCGGAAGTCGACGATACTCTCGCGAGCGCGCCGAGTTGAAGGATATGCAAGCCGATAAGGCTTGCCGATATCCTTGCGCGGATACGTTACTCCCGCGAAACTTTTCGCGATACTCGCCGTGAAAGCTCGCGCAAACGCGCGATTTGTCTCGATCGTTAACTTGTCTCGATAAGAGAGAAAACGATAGCGGCGATTATTCGCTAGCTAAATTTAATAATTTATCAGCTAATAACTGCTGGCCGTCCGTCCACACGTCGCGCATCGTCGCGATTCGAGAAAGCCTGCTCCTTCCGTAACGACCCTCTCTCTCTCTCTCTCTCTCTCTCTCTCTCTCTCTCTCTCTCTCTCTCTTTCTCTGCCTGCCTCGTCGAATCGAGAAAGACAAAGGAGAACGAGAAAGAAAAGAAGAAGAAAAGGAAGAAACATCGAGCGACGAGTCTCGAGGGGATCGCGCTCGCTCTCACGCTGCGTTCACGAGCGGGCAAAGTCAAGGGCGCGATGCAGAGTAAAGGGCGGAACGGCACGCATCCGCGCGACATCCGGAAGAACGCGAATGCGCGTTGGATCCGCCGTGTCCTCTCATTACCGCGTGCATTTCCCGTGGAGCGACTAATTGCCACTCGCCCGTCCCTGCTATTCCTTCCCTTCTCTCTCCCTCTCTGCTGGAGAGGGAGGTTATATCCTCCCGCGCTCTTTTCCGCTCGCTTTCCTCCGCTTCGCATGGAATTCCCGCTTCGCGGGAAACGGCCGCGCCGCCTGATGCTCGTCTTTTCGCGGCAGTCGAGGGTGAAATCGATTTGTCTCGCGATTGTGCCTCGAATTCCCCCGCGACTCTCGTCGCCTGCGCGTTGAAGCACCTCGAGCCGGTCGGAGTTGTGAGCACGAACAACGAGAAATGCTAATTCAATGGCGAAATTCGAATTCGTAGGTATCGTAGGCACGCCCGTGATTTAGCCTGCGACTTCGAAAAAGGAAACGAATAAGCGCGACCCACGAAAGATAAACACGTGGGCAGCGCGATCGTTCTTCTCCGAACGACAAAGGCCCTAAATATCCCGAGCGATGGAATCGCGAGTTTCTTCAGGCTGAGGCCTGAAGATAAATGTCATCTCTCTATTCGTCTCGCACGATTCCCCGAACACGTTCTCGTAGACGGACATAGAGAATCGCAGGTTCATCAAAGTGCACGCGACGCTGATCATGATGTTGACCGTTCATCGCAACAATGCTGCTTGCTTCGTTACGTTAGACGTTAAGTTAGACGTTACCAAGTATTTACGTGGCTGCGCGTTCAGGATATATATAGACAGTCGTAAAAAGTCTGCTTCAACCGCGTGCCAGACAACCAACTGGGGAAAACATATCCTTAACGTCGTCTTTTATCGGCTAACCGACCTGGCTTTTAAGATACCTTTTCAAGACGCAGCAGCTCATCGGTGATTTGTTTGGACGCAAAGATCCACCAGCGTGTGCTGGATGGAGGATCCAATAATATCTCTCCAGACTTGCCAGTCATCCCCACCTTTGGGAACCCCCTTTCTATAAATATAGATTCCGGTAACCTAGTTGCTCGAAAGGGCCGACGAGGTGAGCCATAAACCGAATTTATCGCGTGATGTAATAAGCTTCTCGAACTTGCTTCGCCGAAAATTCGCCAGCCAAGCGCGAGATGAAGAAACGCACGAACGTATTCGCGGTTCCCTCCTTTCTCTTTTCTTAATTTCTTAGTTAGTCTTAATTTAATTTATCGTTCGCCGTCTGCATCGCAGGAGGTCAAAGCTACGGGTAATCGAAACGTCGCGATGAGAATTTTTCTGCGCGATGGTCAACGATTCGTCTCGTCCGACCAGCCACCGTGAGGTCGTTGTTCTGACATTTATTGTCCCCGATCCTCCCGTTCCCTCCGCGTATATCGTCCTCTGTCTGCTTTTGCCACACGTTCATCCTCCCTTTCTCTCTCTCTTTCTCTCTCTCTCTCTCTCTGGAACTTTCTCTTTTTTCCGCGTTCTCCTCTTACCCTTCTCCATCGTCCAGCGCTCGCACCTTCCTTCGTCGTTCGTAATTGCACGAGTGCAGTCACATCCCTCCATGGGAGTTCCATGAGATGTCTCCTTTGCCTTTCGAGAGAGCTTTCACATCTGCAAAAAATTGCATTAACGATACGGCAGTGAGAGTGAAAAGCCACGCGGATGTGGTCGGGCAGGCAGTTTCGATCAGCAGAATCTCGATTCTCTTCGACTTTCGTTTCGGATGTACTCGATACTCGTCCCGTCTCTTTCTATGATGTCTCTTCCTAACGGCACGACAAGGTTTGTATCTTTTCACGCGTCTGTATCGTCAGAAACGATAAAGGAGAGCCAAATCGTTAACGAGACTAAACGCGAGGTGGTCTTGTCGCAGCGCGGAGAGGGTGTTCTCTCTGAATAATTTCTATTAATTTTCTATCCCCAGCAATCAGCTTATATCAAGGTCTTGCCGCGTGGGGAGCGCAGTGTAGGATACATAATGCGGAATGTGTATTTCTCGCGCACAGCGCGCAAGCAGATTTTCCATTCACTGTGGAGGCGGATTTCTTTAGTCCACGCGGCGCGATACAGGATTATGTAAAGGCACTTCCTGTAATCCTTCATCTCGTGTGTGCCGCATGTGGGCGATGCACGTGAACATGCTCTATTTGTTCATGCCTTAGATTATTTATGACATGCGTTGGAATTATCTCACCGGATATGGATCAAAGATCAAAGATCGCGAGAGTATCCAGTTTTACGATTCCATGATCACGACAGAGCGAGCGAGTAACTGATGGATAATAATACTGGATATCTGCTACAAATTAATTTCTTGCTCCTTTTGTAAAGTTTCGAGTCCTTTTCCCAGCGAAAAGTCTTTCTCGCTCCGATTCATCGCTCAATCTGACACAGCGAGTTCCTTTTCTATTTGAGCTGAGCCTCGATCCAGCTCGAATGTTCGATGCAGTTCCTCATCTTTGAATTTTTTAGATCGGCCGGGATGTTCGGTGTCTTCGAGATTAGAGTTCCCTTCGCGAAATCTGTCAATTTTCGCATGAGTCACTCCAACAAATTATTTCAGTGATCTCTTTTTTTAGCTGAAACGCGAAAGGAATGCAGAATGTGCCCCTTATCAGAGGCCATGATCTGTTTTTGAAGGTTATGTGATCCGCCCCATTAGTTTACACAGTCTTTTGAAAGCGTAGACATCAGCACTTGAGAATCACCGAAAGAATCGTTAGATTCTTCTTCCAATCTGAAATAGTTTTCAGGATTGGCGAAGAGGAAAGGAAGAAATTAATTTGTACAGCTAATATTTTACTCACATTCACATTCACATTTTAATGCACATATCGTGTGCGTATTCAACCGGTTCCAAAGAGAAATCTCCACCGCGGAAATTCGCGTTATTCTCCTTATTGTCACGATCATGATTGCATTATTATAATCGTGCTTGAGAATATCAGGAGTTTCCTCACCGAAGGAACGAAGGGCGTATCCGAGCTTGTCATTGATTAACGCTCGGGCATGTACTTAAATTCTAGGGTCTAATTGGAAATGATTGAAGCTAAAGTAACGCATTAATCCGAATCACTTGACCGTTGCAGGGTCTGCGGAATGACTCGTGTTGCGTAAGAGGACATTGATTCTATTTCCAGGCTTGACGTTGCTCCGCGCTTCATTTCCGACATTCCTCTGCAAAATGACTGCACCGAAGAGCGGCGTTTTAAGGTCGCTTCTACGTCGTCCAATTGGACTAATTTATTGGACACACCCGCATCTATCGGGTATTCACGCTCGTCGACGGAATCGATACGTCCCTGCGTTATCTACGATCACCATGAGTGGTGGTCGCCTCCTACCTGCTGATCATGTACTGTTAATGTTACTCCGATGGAGTCTGCGAGGACTCTGACATTTGTGATGCGAGTGATTACGTAATTTTGCACTGAGATGCCGTGAGATCTCGCGTGAGCAAAGGCCCAGTCAAATCTTGTTACGTCTTTACGATTATTTCGTGGGAAAGATGTCGATGCGATCCAAGGCTCACGAACACCCAGAGAACTCGCTCTGCCGGATACCGGAGGAAGAAATAATCGAAATGGACGAACGGAGACGTGTCTTATCGCTGCGATTCAGTCCGCGAGCGAGCTCTTTGGAACTGATATTTAATTATCTCTTTCGAATAAGAAGCTATGCAAGAAGCACGAACATCAAATGTTTTATTGCCGAGCATGCTCGGCTTCGGGATATGATTATTAGACATTAGCTATACTAATTTTCATCCGCGTCATCAGGAAATCTACATCTGATGCAACAACGTCGCCTCGTCGCTCGAATGCGAAACGGCCGTATCGATCATTTTACGGATACCGAATATCGAACGCAAGGAGTGTTCCTGACCCAATTTTACCGTCCGCTATACCGTAATAGCTTCCCGCCCTTCGCAAATTCCAGTGTTTTCTAATAAAGTCAACAATTCTCGTCTAGTTCGGGAAGGAGAGAGCAAGTCAATCACTGATATCCCTTCCCCTCTCTCTCTCTCTCTTTTTCTCTCTCTAAGGAGAACAAACAGCACCAAAAAAAGAACTCGAAGACAGAGAGAGAGAGAGAGGGGGAGAGGGAGAAATCGTTGACAGTTACGGCCTTCACTCGTTAATTAGATTCAGCATACATATTCATTCGCTCGTAAGAAGGAAGTCTATGCAGGTAACGTCATCGTTGCGGCGCATTCAGTCGTTTTCTCATTTGCCGATGACGAACAAACGAC
Source organism: Eciton burchellii (assembly GCA_020341155.1). Classification (NCBI taxonomy): domain Eukaryota; kingdom Metazoa; phylum Arthropoda; class Insecta; order Hymenoptera; family Formicidae; genus Eciton; species Eciton burchellii. Next base: position 1,651,442 of record JAHMML010000015.1, read on the forward strand.
TTGTCGCGAGGAACATTCGTTACGTCATTCGAAGGAGATAGACGAGTGAATTTTTGTGTCCCTCGATATCGGCGTCGATTTATTCCTCCGACTTGAATCTTCTTCTCCTTGTTTTCATCTTCGGTCCTCCTCTTCTAGGGAATGCGTTCAATGACTGACACGTAGTGATCCGTTGATGGTCGCTTGCTAGCAGAAATCTGCAAAGAGATGGACGGCCGAAGCTGACCGAAAGGATAAATCGGAAAATGCCTCGAGCTTTCATGCATTTTCGCGGAATCAGTGATTTCAATGCGCAACACGGTAAACGAGTATTAAACGGACACCTGTTGCGTGCTTGCGATCGATACCGCGCGATACCTCGAATGCACAGACGATTCTGTGACGATGATCAACGTCCGCGATGTTGAAAGGCTCGCAGCTGATTGGAAGTTTAGCGAGCTAGAAGACGCTGATGCTGCTTTAAAGTTCGTTAACAAGCCTACCGAGTTTATAGATCCAATCACAAAGAAACACGATCTTGACGGTCGATCTGTCTCTTTTTCTTTCATAATACGTCACTCCGAAGGCTGTGCTCTTTAATTATCTTTCGCAGACTGATATCGCGAGTCGGAGGAGATTATTCTTGATTTCCTACGGCCGTAGAAGTGGCGAGTCGCGAGTTCGCTCGATGAAATCGTTCCTGGTCTGCCTTGCGTCCAACAATTCTATCCAACCAACCGCGACGCTGCTCTCACTGTCCGATTAGAACGCGTGACGGAACAAACGCTCGGATTAATTCCTATTAGCGTACTTTCCACAAATAGTCTTCTCTGGCCATTGCGGCTTGTTAAACCAGTCTCTTTCCGCTATGACCTTTCTCACAACGATCAGAGTGTCACAATGTTATCCGCGCGGCAACGCGGTTCACGTTTCAGTTGATGATGCGTGATGCGCTTCTCGCGAATGAAAGAATTTCTTCATCGAGTTAATGATCACGATCGCTCCTGCTGTCTACGTAATGTAGCCTATTCTGCAGGTCGCAAGTTCTGCAAGGTCAAATCGCGAACGACACGGTCGACGAGCGATCCGACTGAGCTACGAGATCGAGTAAGAAAATCTCGATGTGGAGAGGAAGAAGCGCGCAGCGAGCTAAGAGCATGATCGAAGAGCGTTTTCAATCTCGGTGGCCGACTTAATCGTACTATTTAACGACACCGACGTGCTCTCGACAGGCACAACGACGTGACGGCTCGCTTTCGTAACGCCTCTTCATGGAACGAACCGATCGTTTCGCGGCTGATCTCTCATCTCATCGCGCGCTATTAAATTACGAGCGCTACATCTGGAGCTTCGTGTCGCTACAAACGGGATTAAGTCCGAGTCGGAGGCATCCAGCTCATGAGTCAGCGCTTATTTTAGAGCAATTAAGTCCTGTGAAAGCAAATATCCTCTAGTATCTGCTAAATTTCTTCTTCTTGTTCTTCTTTCTCTTCCGCCTCTTGCTCCTCTTCTCCGTGCCTTGTGCCTTGAGTAAAAATTGCTCCTATTGATAAAACGTGATGAAAATGAGCGATTGCATGGTATGAAGAATAATATCGATCGATGAGTTTGATAGTACGGCAGTAAGACCTGTAAGACCGCCCATGGTGAATAGAAAGATAAATCCTATAGATCACGGAAGAGTTGGAGGCTAATTAATTAATGTAGTTCCGTATAATTCATCCTTAATGGAACCGTTGCAACAGCGATAATTGTAGATAATTATATATTGCAGATGTGCAAAATAAGTGATTCTATCCCTATCGTGAATACGTGACGAAATCCTATTGGTAATCCAATTGGTACAATGGCGTAGATTGTTCCAATAGCACCGAATGTTTCCTGCATCTCTCTCTGATGCAATGATACGGGAAACTATAGCGAATCCAGGGATGATAAGAACACCAACTTCAGGATGAGCAAAAAATCAAGATAAATGTCGATATAAAATAGGGCCCCCTCCTCGTGATGGATCGAAGGAAGTTGTTTTAAATTACGATCACGATGCCTGCCCCTGAAGACGCGAGTGCTTCATGCATGTTCCTGATTACGCTTTCTGGTCTGCCTTTGATTGATTATTCACGTCCACGCTTGCGCGCGCATTTCTCTTTATCTTTCCACTCGATCGTCACCGAATCAACGCCGAAAGATCGATCATCGAAACGGTGTCTATTTAAAAAACATGTTCATCTAAAGCGCGATCTCTTGGCAGTTACGTAAGCGTTATCTGTTATATAAAGTTGGCGTTATCGTAATTGTCTCGCTTTTATTTCTATCATTGCGTCATCATGCAACGATTGGATCAGCGCGATTGCGTTCGCCGAGATTCGATCGCGAGCCGCTGCTCGTATCATGAAAATCCGATTACGCACTGCGATGCGCGAGGGGGGGATCCGGCTTAAATAGGGGCAACGCAACAGGTCCGTCAATTTGCATATCTCCCGTCTTTGTCGTCGACCGGGTGTTACCTGGCTCTTAATCGCTGACACGTCCATTTCCGATTGTAGCTCGTACTGGCGAAGGTCGGTATGAGAAAAGTGCATTTTCCGAGAAAGAGAGATCCCCTGAGCCGATTGATTACGTATTTACGTCAGATACGTAATTTATCGTCGACAGAAATTAGATCGTAGATCGTACATCGATAAATTATTTATATCGATGCGTTTGATTGGTTTGTCTCTTTAGTTGGGGACTTTCCCCACGGAAAATTACGGATATGATCTTGCATCTTGTATCTTTAGCCGCGACTTTGCCGAAATGTTTTATCGCTTGGTGTTCGCTTAGTGTCGGGCGACAAGCTGAAAGAACCGAGACCACATTTCCGGCTACCGCGTGGCATTCCGGCTCAAGTATATACGCGTCTTTATGCATCGCAAGAGCGTGGCTCGACAATGTCGAAGCACGCTTTGGACGCCGAAGAGGGTCGAGAAACACGAGTAGCCGCTGTTCTCGTTCGGGCGACTCAAACTCGGATTTATTACTTTCTTCGCCCTCCAAAGATGCCGAGAAGGAAAAAGTGAACGAAACATTCTTCATTTCCACTTTGTATGCATTCGTAGTTTGCATTCTGCTTCGACACATAGAAATCATTATCCGTTGCGACGCCGTGGCGATCAAAAGGGGCCACGAAAGCTGAGATTACGCGGTACATGGCGTGATATCGTGAGATATATCGGTCATCGATATATCTCAACGGACTATCTATCGAAAAGAGAAAGAAAAGAACAGTCGAAGCAGCCTGTCTTTTTTCTGCGTATGCTGCGCGCCCCCTCTATTAGATCATAACGTTTTTTAAAACCTCCGCGCAGTTTCACGCCTGGAGGCTCTCTCACCCCTGGAAGGAAGCAGCGTGCCCCCTCGACCTTAACAGGCTCGATAGCACGTGTCCCCAGTCCCTTTCCACTCCTGAATAGGTCGTTTCTTCGCGCGGGGCACGGAGGGATGGCGAAGCGGAGTCGTGAAAACTCGTCGCTTTCCGTGCTGGAATTCGTGCGAGAGAGAGAGAGAGAGAGAGAGAGGCGCGTAATGCGCGGATTACAAATGCCTCATTATCGTAGCGCGGCTTCGCGTCTCGACTTCCGTCTGAAGCCGGTCGTTGTGGGGCGGAAGAGGGGAAAGGTACGTCGTACGCGCCGCCACGTGCGCGCCCCGCTTTGTTCCCGTATTAAAGCTCACCCTCTTTACTCGGGGCTGCGTTTGTAAACGCTCCTCCGGAGTTTACACAGGCCGCACGTGCCCCCGTAAGCCCTTCGTTCCGTTTACAACGGATGCGCCCGCCGCGCGCGATTTCGCAATTCCGCTACCGAAGATTCAGTCCCTCCCCCTCTCTCTCTCTCTCTCTCTCTCTCTCTCTCTCTCTCTCTCTCTCTGTCGCACGCGCACGTCGTTCCTCTTTGAAAGAATGCTCGAACACGGTAAACGTTGCCGCTGTTGCCGCCAGACGCTCGAAATTCTCCTCTTATCGCGAAGAATGACTTCAAGTAGCTGGGAACAGCTACGAATCAACGAATCAAGGAGGATTATTTTATTCGTGGGGCGATATATGGCGGCCATATATGCTTTGGCCCGACGAATTATTAATATTACGTAATTATCATTATTATCATTATTATTCTGTCATTATGCGCGGGATTAAGAAGATATTCGGGAATCGCGCGTCGTCAGTTCGGTGAAGTTTATGCGCTCGCATGAATTGGTTCAACGCATCCATCGCCGGATCCATGCACTGTGAACCCCGATGAACGGGGGTGCGCATCTTCTCGGTGCATGAGGAAACGGTGGTTGTCACGGCGCTTCGCTTCCTGCCGAGTGCGTATTTCCTGCGAGTAGTCTCCGACGACACATCGAACGCAGCTCCGCAGGGTTCTGCTTTGTATCAGAGATCTCACGTGTCGGGGTAGAGCCGCGAGATAGAGCACCCCTTCGTACCCTGTCGAGTGCATATAAATAGGCGCCACGCGCAAATACCGCGGTCGTTGCTACCGGGACGTGCCGCAGGGGTATTTCGTGAACGCAAATCGAACAAGTCTAATCCGCGCTCGGTGACGCCTTGATTTTATGGCTGCCCATAGTCGCACGTGTTTCTTCTTGACTGTTCTCCAAAGATATCGATGAACGATGCAGGTGCAATTGTCAACATATTCCTATTGTCGTTGCCCGCGTCATCATTAACATGCACAACCTCATCGTCAAGAATATAAAGAATTGCTAAATATAATTAAAATAATGATGAGGCAAAGAATAATTTCAGAATGATGATTAAGGCGAACTCAACCTCAAGATATTCGACATGAAATCCTGAAATCGACTAAATCTATCAGTCCATCTCGATTTATCTCTGCTAAAGTTCTGAAAAAAGAAAAGAGAAGAACAAGAAAAGGATTTGGTATCACGATCACGATATATATATATATATGTCAAATTATTAAATCATTAAATAAGAAATAATTAATGTGAACCTTACCTGATGAGGAATCGATCGAGCACGAATGATTCCAACGCGTTTCTTCTCATTGTCTGCCGAAAGTTGAAAATTGAGCATACCTCTAATCGTTCGTATCCTTTTCGCTTCTCATGTTGAGGACACGTCCAACGTTCCAACGTGGCGTTTCCGGTGCTGGAAGTTACGGCCACTGGAAGAATCGTTCCGCTTCTGACCGTTTCTGTGTCACGGTGCCGCTCGTAGCGGTACACGCGGCGTTATTGTTATGCGACTAGCACTTTCTTATCCCGAGCGAAGCGGCGTACCGTTTGCCTTCGGTGTGTGTTTCTTTCGGCCAACAGCAAGATCGATGCATCGAGCAAGCTTCATGCAGCGAGTCGGATAAATGAAACGAGCGGAACCGATGAAGTATCATTTGAATAACAAAAGTTGTGACGCAACAGTTGTGACGCAAAACAATCCGAAGGCAAACTCAAATCTTGGTATCATCGTAAGCAAACGGACGAGACGGGATTATCGGCCGTTAAGGAAACATCCGGAAACCGTTAATCCCAGATTGCGTATGTAAATCCCTGCGCCTTGCGCCAGTCGCGCGTTGTCGTTGACATTAAATTGAAAATTTAACGCCGCTAAAAGCTGACTCGTCCCATGATGCACGTTGCACTTTAACGTGCCGCCGTTTCTCTTCTAGAATGTCGGAAAATGTCAGTGCTGTTCCCAGTCGTGTTCTCGCCGAATGCAACTCGCAGTCGATACCAGTAACATCAGCGGTCCCTCCTTCAAGCCTCATTAATGAGCCGCCAACATGTTAGCAGAAGCAATTCTATCGTCGTCGCGAAAGAAACACGCGAACGGGAAACGAAGGAGAAGAAAAAAATAATTAAAAAGAAAAAAGAAGAAGAAAAAAACCGAAAAGATGAATCCGCGTACTTCTGTTACGTGGGTGGATGCGCCGTTCGAACGAAAACAAACAGTTAACGAGCGAGTGGCTGGTCCCGCAGAGCGTTAAAATCCGCGAAATATATATTTATAGAACGCAGCTGCGATCGCGATGGATACGCGATCCGTATAGTGTGCCGTTTTTCCAAACCGGCCAGGCCAGGAGCGTTCTATCAGCGTTTCGATGAATTTCACAGCTTCTCTTTCCCCTTTCAAGATATTCATATAAAGCGATCTCTTGCGGAATTACGATCTCTCGCGATTGAGACTTCCCCCCAATTGCTAAGCTCCCTGGTGCTGTTTGCATTTCGTGTACACGATATCAGGATATAATCGTGTCGTGTGCACAGACCTCCTCATTCATATTCAATTTTACGGTGCCCGCTCGTATCGCTTTATTACGCAGCTAGCAGCCTTCTCCCTCCTTCTCTTACAACTGCGATCCCATGTGTGCGGCTTAATGGGGTTCCTTAAACGGTTCCCTCGGAAGCCCGCACGGATTTTCGGGTTCCCCAGAGTCGTTAAACGGAGCGCGCAGGAAATGCGGCGCGAACAGCTGTGAAAATTGACTTTTCGGCGAAGCGTGAACCTTCGTTTGCCTTGTAGTTCAGCCTAACCCGATGTCTTGTTCTCGGCGCGAATGCTCTGCGGCTACGAGGGGACGAAACCCTTGAGCTACTCGACACCCCTCCTTTCTCACACCGGATCGCCGTTCCGAGCCTTTATGCATATTTGTTGGGCATTGTACGTGGACATCATATTCTCTGCTTAAGGCGTCTTTAACCGATTCACGGGTCCCTGGCTGTTGCAGTCTCCGCGAATGTAAAAGGGATTTTTTCGAATTTGTTTCTGCGCCGTTTGGCACTTGTGTTAAACTTAAACATTACTGCAGTAGGATCAAGTAGATGCGTAGTATCTGTGAAATGAAAGGCAAGATCGATATTGTTTATGAAAAAGGTAACCATTGGCTCCCTACTTACAACAAAATACAGAATCAGATTGACGCTGAATCGAGCAGTGACGAACCAAGTGTAGACTGACAATTGTTCGAGGCTCGTTGCCTTAATCTCGTTTATTTGTTCGCAGACATTGCCATGGACTGGTCTGACCATGCGCTTTGGTGGCCCGCCCGAAATCACTGGTTGACCAGGACGCGCAGCACCCTGGACCAGTATGGTGTAGCTGCGGACGCACTGCTGCATTTCACGCCGATGCATAAGACGCTGAGGGTGCAATTGCCAGATATGCGTTGTCTGGACTGTCGAGTTGATTTTTCCGTCAAGACATTCAATGCTGTCATTAATCTGTGCAAGGAGCTCGGTGAGTAACGTATCCCTGAAGATGCGAGCGACGAAACGAGTGCGGCGTTGATCGATCGGGACAACCGTGCACCTCTGTTAACGACGATTATATTAAATAAGAGTATGTTATAAGTATGCTCTTCGTATTCGAGTAAATTTGAAGCAGCAGAGAAACGGAGTTTCATTACCTGACTTTTCGCTTTCATGGCACCGCGCTGTAAATAAAATTTTTACATTGTTCGTAAATGCGCAAACGAACGAATCTCTGAAAATTCATCGAAAGAATAAATTTGCATCGCAGTTGCCAAGTAGATAATAAATGTGTCAGGAATAATGTTGTACGCGATAATGAAGTAGAAATGACAAATTTGCAGTCACGCGAAGGTCGCGCGGATCATCGCGGCCGTCAATTCCTTGCCACGACAAGCTCCACGTTGGCTTTTTAATCAGGGAAGTGGGTTAACGCGATAATTCTCCCCGGGGATAAGATTGAGGATAAAATTAAGTTTTGAATAGGGGAAAATGCCGCGAGAGATATGAGTTTGTTGATTTTACAACGATGCATACATGAAATTCTGTGGTGTATAATCGCAAATGTTAATAATGTCGTCTACGAAGTGATCAACAAGTTTTGGTTTTCGCAAATCGCCTGATTTGCGTTATTTAATACTCAGCCGCGAATCTCAGCACAAACTTAAAACACGAACGTACAAAGAGAGATTTCTTTAACGTATCTTCAGCAGCTTAAAAGTGAGATAAAGAAGGAGAAAATAAACGGTATCAGTTCAAAAAATCCTAAACTTGCGTGAATTTGCGTGGATTTATGTTATGTTATGTTGAATAATGCGTTATCCGCAAATTTATCGTATCTCCTTTTACTTCTTTCAGTGATTTCATTACTGACTGTGTATTTTCGCGATATGAGATGTCACCGTGTCATATTCGTAAATAGACGCTAATGCGCAGTACGTTATGCTGTTGCACGCGATCTTTGTGCTCAATTACTTCATTCCATCGTAAGAACATGAAGTGGAGAATGAATGTTACGACTGTTAAAGCATTTTGCTTTTTCTCGGATAGAAGGATCGTTTCGCGCTCGATGCTTGCGCCAATTTTGCTACAATTCTCGATCGATTCTTTATATTTGAGATATGAAGGAAGAAGAAAGATCAGGGAATATGAAGAAATAAATTGTCTTGGGGATAAAACGAATGTGATCCCATTTTTTATATAATTTTCGGCGAAACCTTGCTCTTTATTAGCGCTTTGATCTCTGAATTGGTTATAAACGTGCTTGACAACATTGCAAACGAAATTGACTGTTACGCGCGAGATTAACAGAATCTTTGTCTGATCTCAGGCATTAGACACCCGGAAGAGCTCTCGTTCTGCAAACCGCTCGAGCTGAATCACCTGAAATACAATCTGAAGGATCTGCCGGTCAAAAAGAAAATCGAGAATCAGAAGAACGGTCATTGGAACGTGTCGGCCGATACGAATACCTTCATCCCAGCTAGCCAGAGTCCTAGGGGATCTACGGGAAGCTTGGATCAATCGAGCCCGTTTATGTGTGCGCCAGTCACGCCCAATAACAGAAATCACAGCACGCCGATCAGCTCTCCCATCTCGGTAGGTGTACCGTTTGATTCGGCGATTCGGCGTGGAGATTTTATCATTGCAACGCCAAAATGTCGATTCAACTCTTCGGGATAAACGGAATCGAGTGCGTGATACAGCATTATGTTGCATTATGTAATCTTGCAACATTGCTGTGATTGCACTGTAATTACATTGTTGTAATTACACGGTCTACCACCTGTAAATTTATGGTTTTTCAGCACACTGGCACGTGGAAGAGGAACAACAACTCTTCGGGTTTCGGTAGCACCGGCTCCTTCAATGCCAACAATAGCACAATGAGTCTCGAAGCGTTAAACGGCGGGCTAACCGAGTCCCTAGCACAGAGTCCGACGTCGATCTCGCCGGATGTGCGAGCGAAATTGATCAGGCCGAAGAGCTTGATCGAGAGAGCAAGGATGAACGTCGCCTGGTTGGACTCTTCTCTGTCGATCATGGAGCAGGGTATCCGCGAATTCGACACTCTTAGGCTAAAGTTCAAGTTCTATTCCTTCTACGATCTGAACCCGAAGACCGACGCGGTCCGAATTAACATGATTTTCGAGCAAGCCAAGTGGCAGTTGCTCGCGGAGGAGATCGACTGCACCGAAGAGGAGATGCTGATGTTTGCGGCACTTCAGGTATTTAAAGGATTACTAAGAACAATCTCGAACTTGTTCTCAAATATTTCGCTGTTTCATTTCAAATCCATGATTTTCAATTTAATGGACACGAAGGGAGAACGATTCTACCGCGATTCTCGATATTTTTGCCATTTGTACAATCGTGAATTGTGTCGCTCTCTCATTCTCATTCTCGTGATATATTTATGCAGCGTCGAGGGAAGAACCCCCACGCGATGCATAACGCATGTAAATAGCTACGTCCTTAAGCCGATTGCTTCGGTGTTCCCTCGTAATGCCGTCGTAATGCGCAACGCGACCAAGAAAAGATGTGATCGCCTCGCCTCGACCCACAAAATGTGTCTCGTATATCTTGTACACCTACTCGCTCTCTCGACAAAAACATCGAGAAGAGAAAGAGAAAATCTAGAATCGATGTCATCTGCCGCTTGTTTGTCGCAGGTACAAGTGAATCTTCAAGCTAGCGTGCCGCAGCCCACCTACGATAGCAACGGGGCGACCTCGCCCGCTGAAGATGACATCGATGCGGCTCTGACAGATCTGCAGGTGACCCTGGAAGGCAGTAATATCAGCAATGGGCCCAGCGACATCACGCAGGTGCCCGAACTGTGCGATGAATTGCGTTTCTTCAAACCGAAGCGTTTCACGTTGAAGGCCTTCAAGCGTTACTGGTTCACGTGCCGGGATCTTCAGCTGAGGTTGTATAAGAGCAGAGAGGAGGCGGGCGGCTCGGAATCACCGGTCTACGTGATCAACTTGCGCGGCTGTGAAGTTACACCGGACGTGCATCTGTCGCAGAGTCGTTACGGGATCAGGCTAGAAGTGCCCAGCGCCGAAGGCATGACTGAGATGTGGATCAGATGCGACAACGTGAGTAGATCGATCCATATTGATATAATTATTAAGTTATTTATACTTTTTATCTCGTAAGTGCAACGAATGAGGCAACCTTTCCGACTATTCGAGCCCTGTAGAATGAGATGTACAAGTATTGAATAAAGTAGCGAGTACATGCTATCAAGCTAATGCTATCTCCGTTCGTTGCTTCTTTAGGAACAGCAGTACGCGAAATGGATGGCCGCGTGCAGATTAGCAGCCAAGGGCCGCACCCTCGCCGACGCGTCCTACGAAAGTGAGGTCAACAGTATTACGGCTTTCCTACAGTTGCAGAGGCCCGCGCCCGCGCCAGCGATAAATCCGAATGCTTTGGATATCGTACCGGAGGACTACGTCGCACCCAGATTCGCGAAAAAATTCAAAGGAAAGGTAGTAATAATAAAGCTCGTTTCATAAACACGAGTATAAATATATATATATATATATTTATTTATTTATATATGAAACGTTAAATTTAATTCTTCTCTTCTTTGTGTTCAGTTGGTTCAGAGGATCTTGGAAGCGCACGCAAATGTTAAAGACCTGCCGCTTGTCGAGGCGAAATTGAATTACATCAAAGCATGGCAGTCCCTACCGGAATACGGTATTTCGCTCTTTGTTGTGCGATTCACTGGCAAGAACAAAGACGAGTTGCTAGGTATTGCAAACAACAGGCTAATGCGAATGGAACTCCATAGTGGAGACCATTTGAAAACTTGGAGGTATAATACCATGAAGGTACGTCGTTGTTTGTGTTTATTATTATTATGTTTTATTATTTTTTCTTAATACATCTAATAAATTAATACACGTTTATATATTGTATTTCGAACATAAAGTAAAGATGTACATGTTACCACTTTTGTTTCACAGGCGTGGAACGTTAATTGGGAAGTGAAACACATGATGGTTCAGTTCGAAGAAGAAAATATCATTTTCGAATGTCAATCGGCGGACTGTAAGGTTGTTCATGAATTCATAGGAGGCTACATCTTCTTGTCGATGCGTTCGAAGGAGGCGAATCAGACGTTGAACGAGGAGATGTTTCATAAATTGACTGGTGGATGGGTTTAAATTAGAGTCAAATAAATGTACAAAAATATAAAACACACGAAACTGGAATGAGGATGATATAGATGTACAGAACTGAAACGGGTTCTGACATCGTCTAAAAGAAGCGATGATGCAATGCGTTCTGCTAATTTATCTATACAGGCCGTCTTTGATGCGTGTATGTGTGTATGTGTTTAAGGACCGATAGCTTTGCATACTGATTGAAATTTGTAAAAATACTTAAATCTGGTCGTAGTAGCCGCGTCTTGATCCTGTAGATTGTAAATAGAGGAATATTATCTTTTTTACGCGCAAATGAACAGGAGTTTTAATAATTACAACTATTTTTATTCGATAGCAGGCTACTTCAGGAAAAATATTTATCGCGTGTAGCCGCGTTATCTTTATTTATGATGCATCAATGTATTAACAACCATCCAAGTCTCAGCCTTCGTGTAAGAAATTCATTCCTAGTATTTGCAACAATTTTATAAATAGACGTCTGGAAAATTGTATTTTATCAAGATGAATTGTACTTTCCTAGAGAATTTTTTATCGAACAATGTCATCCAAATATGCATCAAGCACGCTCACAAGCAAAGATCTGTGAAACGTATCGCGGTGTGTTAGATAACAATTTAACAACAAGTTAAATAACATTATAATAAAGGATTGTTATAGTTTATTATTTAATCTGAAAATTATTTTCGATTAGTCGTCCTCTTAATTCGCGTAAGATTCAAACGAGTGTTTTTTTGAGCCTCCCTCTGATGATGCGCACGTGTCAGTATCCCTCTCAGTGTCATAAGGTGCTATATCGAACGAGCTCGACTTCGACGATATAAGAGATCGAATCGTGTAAATTATTTGTTATTTTAATGTAATTTTAATGTAAATTAGATATATATAGAAGAGAAAGATATATCACGTACATCGTTATACATTATATCTACACAACTAGCGCGTTATATGTAACCAAAAAAAGATTATAGTTTTGTATATTAATAGATAGTAACTGTATAATATACTTATTATTAATACATTCAGTAGATTTTTTTTATTGAGCCCTCATGAACTCGATAAAAGCCCATGAGCCTCTGAACACATCGTTAATAGATATGAAATTTCTTTGTATCATCGAATTGCAAAATTATGGATTTTTATTAACAATACGTTATTAATATTCATGTAAATTCGCATCGATCGTAATCAATAGAAAATTAAAAAAAAAATGTAAAGATAAAGTGTAAATATTCTCAAAAATTGTTATTTTTCAAATTTGTTAGTTTGCAAATCTCTTGTATTTCCAATTGTACATCTTGGAATTCTACATCTTCAATCAATTCCGATGAGGCTTTTCCTTTTTATCCGACACTGATAGGCTGTTGCGCATCTTTTTCTGAAGTATTTACTGCCTTCGAGGACGGTTGATCCTGATTTTCCAAATTTTTTAACACAGGGAGTGCTCTTGCTACGACAGGTATATTTCCGTTTCTTGCGGCATCCAATCCGCCCAGATTACCGCCTCCACACATCTAATTATACGAAATCGATATAATTAATCCTTGAACTATTGGAAATCAAGAAGATAACTGCTCAAAGAAAAGAAAATTGATTTTTAAAATTTTACACAAATTTTACGAGGGATTTCCTATTAAAAACGTTTCTTTACAATTTCCGATCTCTGTCGATAGCAATATCGAATTTTTGTGCCAAAAGCAAGAAATCACGTCAATTTCTTGCTTTTGTTATGTTTGCGTCGGGAAGAGATTCACATCATTCTCTATGCCGTTCTAATTCAATACGGCCGCAGCGAGAGTCAGGAATCTTAATAAAACGATAATGCAATTATTATTGCAATCAGTTATAGTGACCGGAGTATGACTCGGTGGCGCCGAGTGGACGAGTCTTCCGGTAAGGGAACCCGTTTTCTCCTTTTTCGTCCTCACCCATTCATGACCTAATACTCTCTCGAGGGTCAACCGGAGGGTGATGTCAGGCTCGAGGATTTGCCGGACAATACTCTTCGCTAACGCGGATACGGTATTGCGAACGCGCGATCGGAAGACCCAGTTGCGCGACATTTGATCCTTGAGGAGCTTCCGCATATTCTCGTCGTCGAATGGCATCGTCGCGTTCAGCATGATGAAGAGAATGATACCGAGCGACCACACGTCCGCCAATTTGGGATTGTACGGTGTGCCGGCGACCACTTCCGGCGCGGCGTAAGCTGCCGAGCCGCAGTATGTCTGGCTGAGGACCCGTCTACCTTCGTGGTCCACGCAAAATCTGGCGAAACCGAAGTCCGCCAGTTTCACGTTGAACTTTCGCGAGAGCAGTATGTTCTCGCACTTGAGATCCCGATGAGCGATATTCTTGCTGTGCAGATAGTGCAGGCCGGATGCCATTTGTCGAAACCAGAGACGCGACTGTTGCTCCGGCACTACGCCGTTACTCCTCATGAAGTCGAGTAGATCGCCATTGTCGGCGTATCGCATGAAGATAAAGACGCGTGGGCCGCGTTGCAAGATACTGTGCACCTGCACCCATCAATTCATGATTCATAGGACGTAATTAATGACTAATTAATGACTAACTGCCATTCTAAATGAGTAATTTCTGGATGGAAGAAGAGTAAGAAGAAGAAGAATGCAAACATGTCCGCTGGAATTTTTCTTTTCTTATCAATCGCGAACTGATGCATTTTCTTATTGTCTTACTTGAATAATATGTGGATTCTCTATCTTCGTTAGAATCTCAAGTTCACGAGGGAAAAACTTGTCCAAAAAGTCTTGCGGTGCCTTCTCCTTGTCAAAGATCTTACAGGCCAGGCGCATTTTCTTGGAACTTGTTCCATCGATATACTCTGCTAGATGGACAGTCGCATAAGAGCCCTGAAAAGATCGTTAGCGTCGCGTAAGACGCATAGAATTCGTCATCGCGGCATTTAATTAATCAGTTGTATCCTTCATATCGCTCAGCTTCATTGTATAAATGATAACGAAAAAGACATACGGAACGAGATGGGAAATATTGAAGTAAGTATTATCACGGATGAGAGAAATCAAAAAAGCGATCATAATGAAGACAAATAGAAGACTAAATAGCATAATAAACAACCTGCCCAATCTTCTTGCCGATAAGATAGCCTCGTTGTTCGAGAGCATTCACCTCGGAATTCCGGGGGCTGAGTCGCGTGGCCATGCCAATGATTCTTCATCGACCCCTCATCACTGACCCCCTTTTAAGAACGGGCAATCGGTCGAAAATCTTTCAATGATATTCTCAGTATGCGTTATATGCGCGAGTATATATCACGAGACACGTTTGCAAGTTCACCAAGGATTTCTTCAGCTTGCTCCTTCGTTTTCGCACGCTTTACCCGTCAGCTGATAACGGCAGGTTTCGTTGACGCGATTTTCGCCTCGAAACGGCACCAAGCACTCCGACGGAATGGTACCACGCTGCTACATCGATGCTTCCGGCGACAAAGCGGATCCGTACGGTCATTTGAGGCGGCTGCGAGCACTGGAATTTTGGACAAGCCGGGACCAGCTTGTGCCTGGTGTGCGACGGGAGGAAGGTAAAGGTCCGCGTCTCATTCGAGCGCAGTCATCATACTTAGAAGTATGAAACAATTGAGGCGTGTATGTATTAGATCGATCATACGGATCGTTTCATAATGCGTCGCCGCCAATTTTCAAGCGAAGTTGAGTAGTCTCGTTGCATAACTTAGAACGTATAGAATGAATAGACGTCTTAAGATCTATTAAGATCTAATAACATGGTTTATATAACGCAGATATGAGATATGAAAATAAATAAATAAACATAAATTATAATTCAAAAGATATATTACAATGAAAATATTTGCATTCATAAAAAGTGTGTATATATATATACACGTATATTATAAATAAAAACTTATATATTTTTATAAAAATATTCGAATGAATGAATGAAGAATGGAACCACAATTACTTGAACATGCTACTATGTTTTACTCACATATCATAATCCATTTTAGCGAAATTTACTGCAAAAATTATATATATATATATTACTTCGTTTTCACCAGTTTAATAACTACGTCCAAAAAGCGTATAAAATTTCGGCTTGTTTGTACAGCTATGGTGAATACACTTCATCTCGTTCAATGGTTTCGTTAATTTCGGTTGCTCGAATGGTATACAAAGACTCTTGGCACCCATTGAAGCTCCGGGTTCATCACTATCCTCTCTATAGTCGTTGAAAAATGTATCAAATATTTAAATCAATTTTAACAGACAATACATAAAAGTTTTTAGATATTCTTCAAATTTATAAATAAATCTGTCTTTATGTATCTAAAGAAATATTTTACCTTGCACTATCAGCCTTAATAAGTTCCTCGCATGACTGCTCTCCGCAGAAAGGTGATAGTAATAAATTCTTGTTATTGAGTTCAGGACTAAAATCATCCCAGTTTTCTACTTGTTTAATATGTTCGTTGAGATCTTTCCTCGCTCTGTAAACAAGAAGAAGAAATATCAACATATTATTAACATATGTGCAAAATCGTAAATATTATTGTTTAAAATAAATTCAAACGACATTTACCTTTCGAGTAGGTTTGCTTGTATATCGATCAATAAGGAATTTAGTACTGCAATTACTTCGTTACTCTTGGCAGTTGATCTTTCGGAAGTGTCCCGACGTACGAATGTTACTTGATCTTTTTCCAGATCCTTCGGTCCTAATTCAATTCTCACTGGTACACCTTTAAGTTCCCAATGGTTGAACTTCCATCCGGGCGTTCGATTATTTCTAAAATCACCATGCACTTTGAAGTGACCAATTTTTATCAGTCTATCCACTAATTTGTTACATTCCAATTGAAGTATTTCTCTCTGCGCTGCCGTGGTGCTTGCAGTTATACCGCAAGGAACAACAACAGCTTGTATGGATGCTATTTTTGGCGGTAACACTAAGCCTTTATCATCTCCATGTATCTAAACAAAAAATTATGTATATAAGTACATGAATTTTAAATACAATAAATTTAAGTATAAACATATTAAATATACATTAAATACATGTGTTCATTATAATATAAATAATATAAATTATAGAACATTCAGATATTAAAACATTAATTATCTAATGAGCAGATAATAACAACTGACCATTATCATGACTCCAATTGTACGCGTAGTTAAACCCCACGAGTTTTGATAGACGAACGTCTTTTCCTCTCCTTCCGTAGCGCCTTCTACCTGAATATTAAACATCTTCGAAAAGTTTTGCCCCAAATGATGACTCGTCGCTCCCTGTATGGCACGACCACTGGTGGATATAAATGCCTCAACCGTAGTGGTGTAATCGCCACCAGCAAACTTCTCCTTCTCGGTCTTACGACCCTTGACGACGGGTACTGCTAATAAATCCTCGTAAACACTGGCATACATATCCAAGATAGTCAGAACTTCCTTATCGGCTTCTGCCTTAGTGGCAAATGCAGTATGACCTTCTTGCCACAAAAATTCTCTGGTGCGTAAAAATGGTTTAGGATCTTTAAATTCCCATCTCTATAACAAAAACGTATGACTTAGATTATAACGTATGAATTAGATCATCGCAAATAGAATTTCAATGATAATTACCACAACGTTATTCCATTGATTGAGCCTGAGAGGTAACTCAGTGTCTGATTTCAGCCATTTGGCATAAGCTGGATACATTACAGTTTCTGAGGTAGGTCGTATTGCTATAGGCTCTGCCAGATCGGATTCACCGCATTTCGTTACCCAGGCGACTTCCGGCGCGAAATCAGCTACGTGAGCCTTTTCTTTCTCCAACACGCTGCGAGTGACGAAGATTGGGAAGTAACATTCGTGGACACCCATCGACGTTATTATTTTGTCAATATATTCCTTTATTATTTTCCATATCGCAAAACTCCACGGTCGGAGAATATAACATCCTGATACATCATAATATTCAATCATTCCACTCTTAGTAATGATTTGTGAATACCAATCGAAGAAGTTTACGTTCTTCTTAACCTCCAGACCCAATCTAGTGCCCGTTTTACTTGTATCCAGGTCTTTGCCAATTACACCTTTCACAATTTCTTTCTTCAATGATTGTGCAGCCTTGGGAGACTCCTGTTTCTTCTTTATTGTATCCGTTTCAGTTTTTAGAAGCATCCACTCTTGACCACTTGCATTTTTGTAATCCTC